>JACTOM010000929.1:12415359-13027508 GCA_015832385.1 Elymnias hypermnestra
TGATCACAGAGACATCATTGAATATGTTCCGTTTCGTAGACATGATGAAGTCTATCTCATTTCTCGTGGAACCATCGGGACTCAGCCAGGTCCATTTTCGGAGCGGCTGTTTCTTGAAAAAGGAGTTCATCATGTAGAGTCCCTCCTTTTCCATGAAATCAGCGAGCATCTGTCCCCTCTGGTTCCGTTGCCCATAGCCATATTGCCCCACTCTCAACTCTGCCCCACTTCGTTCGCCGAGTTTTGCGTTAAAATCTCCCATCACAACATTGTAGAATGTCCCAGAGGTATGCATGGCCCTGGATATGTCCTCATACATAACCTCTACATCCTCATCCGGATGTGATGATGTGGGTGCGTAAACCTGGATGACCTTCAGCGAATACCGTTTGGTGATTCTGAGTATCAGGTACGCTACCCTGTTGGACACGCTGTTAATTTCTACAATGCTGTTGACGAGGGATTTGTGGACAAGGAATCCGACACCACCTTGAGATTGAACTTCACCTTCCCGGTAGTAAAACAAGTTACCGGATTCGAGGATTATCGTGTCCTCCCCCTCTCTACGGACTTCGGACAATCCTATAATATCCCAGTGTAACTTGTTTACTGCTTCTTCCAGTTCGAAGATCTTTTCGTCGGTCCTCAAAGTGCGTGCGTTGTATGTTGCCAGGTCAAGTCGTCGGGGTTGGCAGCGGAATCTCTTCCGGAGATTCTTAGCACCCCCTGCCCCGCCGTTACCGTAACCGCTGCCAGAGCTAGGAATAGCGGGGCTGCCGGGGACTGGGGGCCGTTGCTGCCTTGTTTTGGTCATTTGTGGTTTCTGCCGATAATCACCACGCTTGGCAGGCGGGTTGGTGATCGCAGTGCTGACCTTCTCGCACCGATAACGCTGCTGCCCGTTATCGGTCTGTGGTATTTAGGTCAGCTATATAGAATGGTTATACCGCCATTTTTTCGGTCGCCAGAGCCTCGTCGGTAGGAGCAGGGTGCACCGCGTGCAGGTGAGGTTGGCGTTTGGAGAAACGGACTGGGACGCGTTTCCCCCTTACACCCCTACACCCCTACACCCCTAGTATTTGCTGAGGAAGACGAAATTCTGGATTTTTGTCTTCACAAACAATCGAACAGAATCCTTCGAAAGTGGAGTTCATCCAAGGAAGCTCTGGTTATTATTCCACCTTTTATATCAACCTTATTCTAACTCGAGGACCAGCTTTTACGAAATATTCACACATTTAAAATGTATTTACAAGCAAAACAAAATAAACTATATTTCAATTGTGATATATAACCGTAAATACATTTTAAATATTTCACACGTGTGCTAAAAGGTGCTCCAATTGTATAATGAAACGGAAACCGGATGTCATTCCTTTGAAGACAAGCATTCCATTCTCTTTCATTTGGTTTTCGAACGATGATTTGAAAACAAACTTATGGGATCCAACTATTTACCAGCACGTCCTACAATAACCCTACTATCTACCAAGTAAGCATTATTCGTAAGCCGCTACGTGCCAATGTAACATCTCTCTACCATAAACTATCTGGCCGTTTTGGAAATTACCTATAGGAATATATTAGGTAATAGGAGACCGCTTATGAAAACGAAGACAGACGATAGTACTACTGATACCTTTGATGTAGGGACGGAAAGAAAATTAAAAGTGCGGCACACGTCAGAAGTGAAACTTCTTTGGTAAACTAATTTTTACTAAGTCTTGTTTATCTGATGTAATATATGATGAGCTCATAGATAGATAGATGTGTACTTTATTGAACACCATAAAAAAGGATCACAGTGAACTACAATAACTTAACATTAAATACATTTAGTGTGCTATTGGCCGGTCTTATCGCTTTAGCTCATACAACAAATCTAAAACTTTAGATTTTCAAGTCTTGGAAAAAGGAAGGTGTGTTAGGAATTTAACTGTCATTAAAATATTAAGTGTCTAAAATTTATACAAATAGTTTATTGACATCTCAAAGGACGAATTGTAAATAAAAATGCCACATGTTATTTGTAAATGTCAAAGCTACCTAACCTTTAAATGATTTTGCAAAAAAAAAAACGACAACAAAAGTCATACTTTAAAAAGTTTAATTAGCATTATTTACGCTCCATCATGTTAGTACTACTACTAGAAACTATCGTTTCATATAGCTGATATAGGGCAACCGAGGGAAGACAGGTGGCACTTCGGGTGCTTCCGGAATGCCACCCGAGCGGAGAAGTTTTATCGGGGGGAGCAAGTAAGACCCATCGTAACCGGGAGAGCGGACGTGTTCCGACCCCGCACTTGCGCCATCGAACGTAGGGCACAGAAGAGCACAGTCAGATTTTAGCCGGTAAAAAAAAATTAAAAGTGCGTGCGTACAAAGTACACATGTCAGAAGTGAAACTTCTTTGGCAAACTAATTTTTAAGTCTTGTTTGTATTTATACAAATCTAAACCGAGACTTAGAGAGAATGAAAATGGAAGATATGTTAGGAATTTAAAGAATTTAATTATCATTAGAATAAAATTATATAGTGTTGAAAATGAATACAAACAATTTGCTGAAATCTCAAATGACAAATTGTAAATAAATTGAATTGTAATTATTTTATCAATACTAGAAATTATAAATTAAATTTTATTTTTCAATTTAAAATTTTGAAAACAGATTTATGAAATATATTTTTTTTAGATTTTATGAAAAATAGTATATTAAATTATTAAATAACGAGTGGCAAATTAATATGCCACATGTTATTAGTAAATATTAAAACAACCTAACCTTTAAACGAATTAGCATAAAAAACGCAGCACATCTTCGTTACGGTAATCACGCGTTTCACCCATAAAAAAATTACCCTCATGCGCTTAAAGAAGAAGACTTCAAAAATGTTTCAATTACCGTTTAAACACTCCTAACATATTTTCTAAAGAGACACGCAATTCTACTTTTTCTGTAACATGATCAAGATGAAAACGTTTAAAAGCATTTATTAAAATGTTGTTACATTGACACTGCAACAGGCTAGTAGTACTTTTTGTATCTATGTATATAGATAACATTCGTACTCACAAGGCATATTAGTACATAGGAGGATGATTTACTTAGATACCGGTTGACCGATCACCCTTATAATTAGCACTACATTAATCTATAATAGCTTTATATATTCTACATGTAATATATTATATAACAGCCTGTAAATGGATTATAATGTGATGATATATTTATGTAATAAATCGTTTCATTTACATGACAAAATTAGGATCCTTCAATGCCAATCCTGAATTTCACTAAATTGGATAATATTTTATTACTGCAATTTGACTAACGTGTGGTTATATGAAATCATCTAGAGAGAGAGAAAAAGCTTTGTAGAGATATAGTCATATTATAATTTGTTAAAATTAGCTTTAGACTTAACTTGGTACCGAATGGCCCAGTGGATTCTTATTTTGAAATTCAGGTGATTGAATCCAGAACAAGAATAGCTTTGTACCTAATTGTTGTTAACAAATTCATCAGTTTGTTTTTTGGGGAAGGAATATAGCGTGAGGAAACCTGTATGTCTGAAGAAAGTTATAATGCTGCTTGTAGACTGCCAATGTTGATTGACGCAACGTGGATAAAAAGTCGACGCTTCTAACCTTCTCTCCTATAATTGAAAATCGACAGTGGAACATTAACGAAACACCAGTTATTTATTTACTTATCATGATTATTCATACCTAAATATCATAAACGAGAACTATCCACGAAGATTGGATGGCTGCAATGGAGTACTCGTAAATGCGCCATTGTTCGTTTTTCTAAGTGAGACTCCCAGGAAATTAAAAAGTTGTGTTTGTTTAAACCGATGGGGATGCAAAGATGGGAAATTTAAATTCGGCTACTTATTACCTTACTTACTTATTATGGGCTTTATTCGAAAGCTCAGAGTCACTCAGTATGTGATGGAGAGCGTTATGCTCAGAGTTTCTTTACGAGATCAAGTCAGAAATGAGGAGATCCGTAGAAGAACCAAAGTCAACGACATGGCCCTATGTGCCCCGCCCATTGCCACTTCAGTTGCAATGGGCGGGGCACATAGTCCGACGGACCGATGTAGGGAGACCCCCCACAAGGTGGACCGACGACTTCAAGAGTGTCGCTGGTAGCCGCTGAAGCCAGGCGGCGCAAGATCGGCCTTTGTGGACATCATTAGGTGAGACCTATGTCCAGCAGTGGACGTCCATTGGTAGAAACGACGACGATATTAGCCCCTTACCTTCTTACTCTGTATCATTGCTTACTTTCACTCACAATCATGGTCAAGCTCTAACAATAGCTCTAATATAATAATATAGCCTAGTAACACATTAAAGTTTCTATGCTATATTTTTCTATTTAGAAACCGTAGAGTGAGGATCATGTCACTTTTTGACTTCTCAGTCAGTTGTATTTTAAGTTAATATTGGATTTATAATTTAAAAAAAACATACATGTCCCATCCCATGAATAAAAGTATTCTTTTAATGCTGATAAACAAATCAATATTGTTGGGGTAATTTCTTCATTAGGAATCTTAGGATAAAGGCAAATAGTAAAAGCCTTAATATCCTAGAAACTTCTATAGATCAGAATATATGAACAAACATTCGCTTGAAATTGGTCGTTTACTTTTACACTACAATATTATTATCTGTCAAATGGGGATTTTATTATACAAAACTTAAAGCATTCTGACAAACATACTTTATTATAAAAATATCATTATGTTTTTAAGATAACCCGAAGTAATTAATGTAAATAAATATGTATATGCAGAGAAAAATATATTACATTTAATCTCTTAGCTCTTGTCTCGATATCAATAAAGCTAAAAGCTTTGGTAAATCTGTGCGCATACAAAAGATAAAAGTTAAGCTTTGCAATTACTAATATAGCACTTTATTTCGATGGCGTGGAATCATTGAATATGGTTAGATACCATATCGAGAGTGTTTTGGTGTGTGGGTTGGTGACAATCATGTTATGAAACTGATTACAGCTGTAATGCAAAAATAGGATGATTCGCTTAAGTTCCGTGGCAAATTGTAACTTACCTAAAATATGAAGTATAATAAAAATAAATGAATAAGAAAGATGTCGAGTAAATAATTTTTTAATGCGGATAGGTTAGCGCTGCTGGTATGTAATCTCACCTGATGGTAAGGGCTGAAGTCTAAGATAAAAACGAGAAAATTTTCCCAACACTCGCTGTAAAGTTTTCCACTAGTGTTTCAATTAATCTCTAAATTACGTATTTAACAAGAAAGAATATGAACTCAAGCCAAGCTGCTTTACGAAGGCAGGTGTCATTTCTTTGATATGCCGAATAAAGTTTCCTAATTTACGTTTTCAAAAATAAGTTGTTATTTTAAACACGCAATCTGTAATTACCAAGAACTTTATAATAAATATTATTACGAAAATAACCTATATTTTTATTGTCTATATTCGACCACCATGTATAATATTACCTTGCACTTACCCGTGAATATTGGATATCGTGAGATATGATATTCGTTTTTATGGATGTCATTTGCTATTGGAAATTTCGAGTTAATGAACGCCTGAATAATTTTATAAATTTCGGTTTTGAATTTACAATGATCATAACTTATTATATTTACTAGCAATGTTAAGTGTCATTTTAAGTTTATACTTATGTGTATATTTTCAACTTGGGTTGCAGGTAAAATCAAAATCTTTTCAATTGTTTATTATTTATCTTTAATGTATGTATGTAATATTTATATTGTAAAACCTATTACAGATTTGTCCCGAAGAAATCACTAACGCTGGAATTAGCGTGAAGTGGCCGCAAACTGTATCAGCCAGTAACGTAAAATCTGATCCCCTTTGTTATTATAATGACGAATTAATAACCAGAAATTGTGTAGATGATCGATGGGAACCACATTCTTCTGATTTAACTCCATGCTTGCAAGTAGTAAATCACTATAATCTTTCTTCATGTCCTCCTGGATTTGATAAAATCTCTAAAAATAACCATAAATACTGCTATCAAGTAAAAGAACCATCCGCATGGGATTATCCTTGTCTTAAAAGTGGTGGTGCTTCTGTAATTACAGATTTAAGTGACAAGGATCTCTTGTCGCTATTAAGTTCATTAAAAGACAAAAATATGTCAGATTTTTATTGGTTACCGGCTAAACGATCTAAATTTTTTAGTCCTATTGTGTGGCATATTCCAGGATCGAAGTGGGGACATGCCGTTGAAAGCAATAACATTTTAAGCATAAGCACATCAATATTAAAAAATTGTCTGATGTTAGATATTAAAAAACAAATTTTAATAACAGAAACATGTACAGAAAGTTATCCTAGCTTATGCTTTTACATAAATGATATATATTATCCAGCAAAATGTCCACCACATTATCATTCCGTCAGATACATGCCGGATGAAGGTGTATGTCTTGGAATAGAAGAATCGAAAACCAATTTAACATTTAATGACTTTATAAACAACAAAATATGTAACGCATCAATGGGAGCTATAAAGATGGATGATTTAACTAGATTTATTTTTAAAAAAATTGCAGCCATGAATAAGTTACCCGATGATGTTTGGTGTTGGTTTACGTCATACAATTTTAACCAGCAGGAAATCGCTATTATTCTAAATATTTCCTTACCAGAGATATATTTATCTATTAATAATATGGGAGCACTTAATTTACTAAATTCGGATAATTTGTCCTGTATGGCTTGTCAAACTGAAGTTATATTTGAAAAAACAGAGTTATTTTTTGAATACAATGAACTGGAAAAAGTCATGTATCTTACCATTTATTCTCCATCAGGTCTCTGGAAATATAGCCAATATGATAGAGGCATTCAATGTTTTTCCGATGGAAAAGGTTTCGTTAAAGTTATTGATATCAATGACTTGCCATTTATAGAAGTTAGATCTGATCAAAATAATGTAACATCTGATTATGAAAGTGTTGACAAAATTGTTTACAAAATTGATATAATTACTGATCGGGCAGCACAATACTGGTGCGAGGGCCATACTACCAACTTTTCTTTGATTAAAACTGACAAAATTGTTGTGAATCCTCATGGGGATGATGTTCATGTGTTTTCACTTGTTATAAAAGTATATGTTTGTCTAGAAGACATACAAAATATACTTGAAATATTTACTTCTCAATTGAGTGTGAATATAACAATCATATTTAATGCAAAAAAAGTGCTTCTTATGGAATACCTGGAATACAATTCAAATTATTTGACAGTTTTACTGCACCTTCATATCACTGTAGATAATATTTACACAGATATTGCCAGCAATATTCAAAGAATTTACAATGCAATAAATAAAATCGCTGAAATAGAACTACCTAAATACAATTATATTTTCGTAAATTTATCAAGCTCCATGTATTGCTTGCCTACGACTTCCATTGATAATTCAATTACTCTTAATTGGGAACTAACATCGATTGGACACATAGCTGCTCCTAAACAATTTTGCTTGCAAAAAAATGGATTACCGGTAAAGAGATTATGTGATGGATCATATCTTTTAGGAAGCTTTTGGGGTAATGTGGAAGGGACTTGTAATCAAAATTATCAACCATCTGAGAAAACTACTTTTTTATACAAATTTGTAAAAGGTCAAGTTGCCGAAAACGATATATCACGTTTTTTGACAGATGGATTAAGCTTTGTACTAGGCGATATTGATGTAATTATACCAGCAGATATTTACTATTTATCAAAATCTCTTCAGCACTTTTTAAGTATTGCACATGGAAATCAAACGAGAATAGAAATGGGAAGCTTTGATAACATAGCGTGGATTATGGATAGGATCATGATTTTAAATAATAATTATCTACGATTAGCCCAAACACTCAATTCAACAAATGTTATATTAGATTCACTTAACAATATCATAGAAATATTAGCCCAGACTGATACTAGGACTACAAGTAATTTACGCTTTAATAATGTAATTGATTATCAAGTTGCTATACAGCCCCAATTTATTTTACAAATTTCTTATCCTTGGATTAATAATGTGAGCGGTATTGCAATAATAAAATCCACGAACAATAACGATTTTTTTACTGGCATGGAAATGAAACCTTTATTCAAAAATACCACTTTAGAAGATGTTTTATCGATTGAAAATTTAGAAATCGCTACATGGGTGCCGAATGCAGTTTTTGATACCTTAAAAGATGATAAAAATGAAAGTTTTAATGAATCAACATCTGATAATAGTAATAGATGTGTAATCATCACTGTTTTTCACAACGACGCGGTATTTCAAGAAATAGAGACAAATAAATACAGTATCAATAGTCGAATAATTGGTGTTTCTTTACCAGGGTTTTTATCGAATTTAATAAAACCTATGTCTTTAGTTTACCGAGATTTGATACCTACAGCTTATGAAAAATCATGTGGTTTCTGGAATTTTCAACCGCATTCAATTGGTAACATACCTGGTTACTGGTCCCACAATGGGTGTTTCTTGAAAAAGTCCGAAAAAGGATTAACCATATGTGATTGTTATCATTTAACACATTTTGGTCAGTTACTTAATATAGGGAGAACCAAAAACGATACGGATCCTAATATGGACAAACACACCAAATCATTAAATATAATTTCTTTGGTGGGTAGTTTCCTTTCCTTGTCAGGTATAATGGGTATCTTTATTACCGCTTCAGTATTTCACTCTTGGAGGAAAAAAGCTGGCACGAAAGTTTTATTGCATCTTTCAATGTCTATAGCCCTTCCTCTTGTTTTCATGATAGTGTTTAACCTCGACAATACAGTATTTGAAGAACTCGACGGTATTTTTGTTGTTACCGAAGAGTTGAGGATTCTTTGTATTTCGTTAGGTGCTTTGTTGCACTATTCAGTTCTTGCAAGTTTTATGTGGATGCTGATAACGGCTGCATTGCAATTTGTTAGGTATGTCAGAGTCTTGGGCGTGTATAGACCATCGAGATTTATGATAAAATTTACATTAATTGGTTGGGGTACACCTTTTATTCCAGTAATAGCTGTCCTAATATTAGATAAACAAAATTATGTACCCAATGTGGCAACAGCTAGTGAGCATAAATCTTTAATATGCTATCCGAGTGGATTTTATTTGATCATGACCGTAATTGTACCGATATGTATAATTTTAATCATAAATGTCACTCTCTTTGTTTTGGTAATACTTGCCATTTCTAAAGGACCTGATGGAAAAATGAGACGAGCAGACATTGATCTTATTGGTGCTCAGTTAAGATTGTCCGTTTTTTTGTTCTTCCTGTTGGGATTAACGTGGATTTTTGGAGTTCTCTCATTTTCAAGCAAACTGCTTTGGTCCTATCTCTTTTGCTTGACTTCAACAATGCAAGGTTTTGTACTCTTTGTTTATTTTATAATTTGTGATGCACAAACGAGAAATTTGTGGGTGACCTTGATGAAGCCACAATTTCAACCCGATTCTTCAAGAAAGAGCATTTCAAGTATAAGTAGCAATTAGATTTTCGTCGTATGCATTGTTAGATAATATTTTTGCACATTATTATTGTTTATAATACATATAGCAAGCTATAGTGATAATGTGTGCGAAGATGGTGTCACTCAATGTGATTAAATCTCATATAAACAAAATCGTTAGTTATAAATTTTTAGAATGGGATTTATGGTAAATGTTAAGACCTTAAATGTGTTTCAATATGATGTGTAACAAAGATCGATTTAGGAACTTTATGATGTTACTAAAATGGGGAAGATATTGCTTATTAATTTAGTTTACCTTCTGTGCCTTCTCTTTGACGAAGTACTACAAAGCCTTTGTATATTTAAGGAATTATATTAATATTTTAGACGTTCGATATGTATATTTTATGCGACTAATAAATCATTATTACTTATGTAGATTTATTTTTATTTGAGTTTCTATCATTAAATACCTTTCCTACTTTAAGTATTTCAGCATGTTTTCATTCCAAAGAGTGCGTGCAAATATTCACTATTCTCATGCCGGTCCTGTTTACAAATATCATGATTCAAAGATTCATCAAAAAACGAGAATCGTATTATTTTTTAACGCAATGGACGTCTGCAGATTGGCTGTTATATCGTGTTAGTAATATTATTATTGTATTTCCCAATATTTATATTGTATAAGCGAAATCTATCAAAATAGTAATAGGTACTACTTAGAAATATCTTTATATAACATAAAGGTCTAAAACGTGGCAAGCAGTAAAAATCTTGTTAAATAAATTAGTGAATAACGCACTTAGCCTAATTTATGTAACTATTATTCATTTAATACTATTACTTCTCATTCATTCCTATCTTATGTAAGTTTTCTATCCTTAATAAAATAGACTTTTAATCTTGTAGTGGATGATGACGTTAACATATTTTTTTTCAAATATTAATTCATCGTTTAATTAAATTTATTAACTTATTAAGATAAATTGTAGAGCCATCTATCGAAAATAATCCATCTAAAAAAATTATAATATCTTTAAAAGTTCATGCTGCACGGCATTGACTTTAATTTTTTTTATTGCTTGTTCTACTTCAGTTACATTTCGAACAGTAAACTGTATGTTACGAGACTTTGCGTTATGTCATGATGATTTTAACCTGAAGCCGCCGGATGGAGTCTTAAAAGAGCATACTTTTACGTGGCTCGGATTTGCGCAGTACTTACATGGTAAGATTAAAAGAATAATCTGTCACTCATTTGTCACTACAAACACATTTTGAAGTGCATATGGACGCCGTGTTCACCTGTCGTAATACTAAAAACAAATAAAAAATTATATATTAAGTGCAAATTGATTATATAATAATAAACCTAGTCTGGCCATAAATACTGTTACAATTAAAAATAAAACAAGATATTACATTTGAATTTGGAATCTGTCATTTTTATATGACTGTTCTTTTGGTTTTCTCATTTTGGTGCCAATACATTGTACAATATTTTGCGATATTAAAATAGAGTGGGGTAATAAAGAGAACCAAATCGCTACGATTGCATTATACAAAGTAGATATGGAGCCAAATGCAATTTTTAAAATGCTTGGTATTAGTAAAATGTTTACGTACCGGGCTTTTAATAGGTACAATTAAATCTCTGTTTGTGACAAAAAAAACCTGGTCGTCTACGTAGTGTGCGTACGAAAAAAGTTGTCAAAGCAGTAAGGAAAATATTTCGAAAAAATCCTGACTGAAAGCAAAAGATTTTATCTCGGGAGAAGAAGATAGCACCCAGAACCACTGGGTGCTATCTTCTTTTTCCGAGATAAGTCGCATATTATAAAAGATTACTTATGACTTGCAGCCCATAAGAGACGTACTGATCATTTATTAACTGATAATTTAAAAAGAGTAGGGCCATAAAATCAAAACCACTACTGAAGCGGTACGCAAAGGAAAGTCACAGAAAAATGTTGTTAACGGATGAGAATTTTTTTCAATTAAGCAAAATTTTAACAAAAAAAGACAACCATTAATGCTTAAAGCTCTAAGAAAGCTCCCCAATTAGTCATCAGTGTGCAACATGGGCATTGTCCGATTTCATTGATGCTTTGGTGGGGTATTAGCTATGAAGGAGTGACTGAGCCGAACTTTTGTGAAAAAGGTATAAAAACATCGGCACAAGGGTATCAAAATACCATTCATGGTGAGGTAGTGAAGCCACATAACAACACCACGTTCAATAACCAAGAATGGTCATTCCAGCAAGACTCAGCGCCGGGTCATAAAGCTCCGTCTACGCAGTCTTGGTTGGAAACAAACGTTTCGGACATATCAGAGCTGAAGACTGGCTGTCGTCTAGTCCCGTTCTTATTCCGCTAGAATCGCTAATGGATTCAGTCACTACTGGTTTTGATGTAACTTTCTATACTTTGTATATCTTGATAGTGATAGTTTTCAATTTTATTCATAAAATAGTGCAATTTTTTTAAGTATGAATTTTGCTGGCAAATAAGTTTTATAATCTAGGTTCACTTAGTTGTAATATATACTTCAACAAGCGAAGAATGATAAGAAACAACAGACATTCTTTAGAGCTACTCTGTAACATTATTTGACTAATATTGTAAAGTTTAACATAACCGGGAATTTAACAATTATCGTGATTATTTTTAACTAGTTAATTATGTTACAGTGACAACCGGCTTAACACACCATAGTAAAGCCCCTCGTGTGGTTCTTATACACAAACAATTTGCTGCTGGCACTGCAATGGATTTGATGCATTTGCCCAAAAACTATAAATTGTAAGTTTATTGAATAATCTAAACTTAATTCTAACGATATTTGAAATCAATTCTCGGATGAAATCAACCTATATATATAATTAAGACGAAATATCAACAAAATCAACATATATCCGTCGTGATAAGTACTCGAATATGAAGTTTAAATAATTGTGTACATTATTACATTCGTTTATGGGTACTAGCTAAAATATATTTAAGACACAATACTGCTGGATACTTATTTCAATAGCAGTTCCATTCCAGGCAGGCTAATTATAGTATTTAAAATTAAAAATTCTTTATTCAAGTACAGCACTTTGAATTGTCAAATACAACTTCATCCACACATTCCAGTTTAAGGTACGAGGGTTCTTTCTTCTGAGAAGAGCCCGCAACCAAATCGGTCGGGTGTGCTTTTTTTCAAAAGATAATGTATTTTTTAGCCGCGTAAGCCGCAGAGCTAAGCCGAACAGGCTTATATGGCATATACCACTTATATGGCGTCCCGCTGTAGTTTATGATTTTGCGTTATTCCTACTAAAACGGTATTATCTATACTAACGGTATAACAAATACAATTTTCTAATTTATCTAGAGCTAAAATGATAAGAGGCCTAGGTTATTTTATATTAGGGCTGAATAGGATCCACATTTTTTTATCGTCAGTGAGCATAGGACGCCTGGCATATGTGAAATATCCAATTTCTTTAAATAAGACACAGGTTATGTATACTTTAGTAAATATAACACTGTATACACTGTAGGAAGATGCGGCGAGGGAAATGGTGAATCGTCTAACCGTTAAACGTGGCGACGTTTCACCACGACATGCGTCGGTCTTATCACCCGCTATAGATGTTTCACGTCAAAGTTACCACCTTTATAAATGTTTTTAGCGATTAGATTCCCATAAATACGAACAAAGTGATTGTTTCATACGTAAGATTTTCTATACCATAATAAAAAAAATATAGACCTTACTTTGATTAGGTTTCATCTTCGCCAGAGTTTACGTAACATCCTCCAATCTTTAGGTTAAGTACTCTTTTGCAAGTTTTCTCTTATGTAATTCTATTAATATATACCAATTAATTGACTTTAATAATTAAGTTATATGACTTCGATTATGTTATATATTTGTAATATAAAAATTATCTTTTAGGGGAAATATAATATTTGGAGACTATGAACGCGACGAGGAAGATTGCGGACTTACCCGCTCACAGACCAAAATGGGAATTCATTGTCAACGAGCTTATATAGAAATGCCACTTATTGAAATCACTCCTCATCCTGAATACTCACGGTAATAATACAGTTGCTGATTTTTTATTTAACTTACTATTAGTTTACACTCTCCCAAAATGTCTTTTTTAAACTTCTATACGTTAACACAATATAATTTTTTTATTCACCCATTCAAGCGTTATAAAATATTACTTCGTAATTTTTTTTAAAAATTGTACAGCGCCTCTAATTGACAGCTCACATTAAAGGTTACATTCAATGTAATGAATTTCAGAAATTCGTGCGTTTAGGAATTCATTAATATTATTTGTTAGATTTATTGTACTACAATTTATGGTGAATTTGCCTGTAAGTCTTGCCAAAATCGGTCTAATATCGGTCATGTGATTATAGTGAAAGCTTTATTGTTTTGAGAGTTTTTAATACATAAGATTACATGAAAAGTGGTTTTTCATAGAATATCATCTTAATATGGAATATAATTTTATTAGTTTCTTTAACGAGAACGCAACACGTAACATCTTGTTCAGTCGCATTTTAATCTAATATATAAAATTCTCGAGTTACGGTGTTAGGTGTTAGAACTCCTCCGAAACGGCTCCACCGATTTTCGTGAACCTTAGCGTGCATAACGGCTCCGGGCGGAAGTCCTCGCCGCTTCTTATCAATGTAGACAAGACACGAGGACTAGAGGAGGACCGCCTAGTAGTGACGAGGTCCGAAGGATCAGAGTCCTAGCTGAAAGGACTCTGGTAATAAAATGGAGGGAGAATCTCGAGACCCCCATAGCAGGTGTCGCGAGGGAGGAGGCGTTCCGCTCTCTGCTGGAATTGTGGTTATGCAGGAGGCATGGAACACTCTCTGGTGGTGACTGGTGTAGGTGCTCACCGGATACGGCTGTTACGGGAAGTACCTGCATCATATTGCTGGCCGGGAGGAATCCCCCATCTCCCACGAGTGCGGGGACCCCGCCGACACGGCGCACCATACTGTGGCAGAAAGCTCGGCGAGAGCGTCACAGCGACATCTCTTGGTGTCGTTGATTGCCGGAGATCTCTCACTGTCTAGCATTGCCCGTGCAATGGTCGCTAGCTAAGCAGGATGGAGAGCCGTGGCTTCCTTTTGCGAAAATGTTATTGCGCTACAGGAGGCACTTGAGAGGGAGCGGGAGGTTGAACCTGATGCCCCTGCTTATACATCGCCGAAGGTTGGAAGGCAGAAGGCGTGGATTTGCGCGCCTCGTCCCAAAGCCTTGGATCTTGATTCGGCTTCATCCGGGACACCATATTGGAATGCGCAAGCGAGCCGCTGGTGACCCACCTTAGGATGACGTGGGACCGCTGGGTTTTGTGGGTATTCTGTCTCATCAGTGAGTCCCACACTCCCGACTTCTTTTTGTCGGGGTGCATTAAAGCATTTCCCAGCGAAAAAAAACCGTGCATATTGGCTAGGTTGGAGATTCGGACAACATCTATTTTTCATCCCTCTAAATGTTAAGGGTGATTCACCCCTAAATTTGTTTTTAATTTTTTCAACAAAACTTTTTGTGTTTATTTTTTTGTGATGTGGAATTATAAAATACATACAACCCTAAACTTTCACCTTTCTATCACAAACCTTTATTTTTTAATTGCGATAATAGTTATTATATGGCAAAATAACGTTTGTTGGGTCAGCTAGTAACATACATTAATTTCTATTATTAATCACTGTTAAGAGTTCGGTGTATTTACGGACTGTCGTCAATGTCTTGCTGCTGGCTGTTACGAGATATATATAAACGGGGGTTTTAACACCTTTTAAAATAGGATTGAGCGATAGTTTTTTTTTCATATATTGTTTATTTTTGGTCTACGTATTGCGTCTTGAATGATAGTTTCAAATTACTTATAAAAATTACATTAAATTCATTACCATTCTAGGTTTGGTGTGGGAAATAGTCTAGCCTTGGTAAAACTACTCCGTGCAGTCAAATCCCGTAAGATATATTTTAATTATAACTATCTATTTATTTAAATATCGGATATAATCTCTCCCTTGTGTAATGTGTGCTATTCAACCTTCGTGCCTACCAATTTAAGTTTTACGTGACTAAAACTCAGGCTCATACCTCATAGTCAAAGTCAAAGTCAAACTATCTTTATTCAAGTAGGCCTTTTACAGCACATTTGAATCGTCGAATATCGTTTTATCTATATATTATTTAAATGAATGACTGTTGATAACAGTAAAGAACGACTTCAAATCTAAAATTACGAGGGTTCCTTCGCGTCCTGATCTGAGAAGAGCCCACATGAAACTCAGTCGGGTGTACTTCTTTTCAAGTTCTATAGTGAATCTTACATGGTTCAGGCTATAAAATTATGGAACGAGTTATCTCTAAGAGAATCTAAATCATTGTACATTTTAAAGAAACAAGTAAAGAATCATTACCTTTCTCTATGTTTTACTGACGACGGATTTTTATGTATGTAAACGTATTTATATTAGTATGTAGGAAGATTTGTTTGTATTTGTATATTTATTGACGAACACCACCTACCCTTCTTACCTTAAATAATATCCCTAACCCTAAGATTGCCTGGCAAAAATTGCTAATAAGCGATAATGTGGCCGATTTGTACTGTTCGCTAAGTGTTGATGTTCTGTAGTACTTGTTTAATGTTTGTGGTGTACAATAAAGTATATTTTATCTATCTATTATTCACTCACACGGACTCAACAAATTGTAGTTAAATATCTTTGTGATATGCAATTATTTTAAAACAAATTTAGTGTCTAAAGGTCGAGAAATGACACATATTTAGGAATTTCCTAAAGACATTAACCACAACTTGTATGGCGTATTCGGTTTTAAACTGCATTTTGATTAATAAACTTTAATTAATTGACTAATGAAATCATTTAATACCTATATTTAAAAAATCATTATGTTCAAATTTGAAGAGCAATTACACGATAACTTGTTTGATGTTGTTTCTTAAACTCAGTTAAATTAATAAACTTAAGACGGTATCAAAAATGCACGGAGCTATGACGTCTAATTAACACTGAATTAAATATAATTTTCAAATATCTTTTATTTATTAAACTCGGTGACTGTCTGCCATTGCATTGCTATAGTGGTTAGCTTGTTTGGCTACAGTTATGAGTTTCAGGGGTCGGATACCGGGTTTGTTTGAGTTTTCTGTTCTGTTTCTGTAAGGAAATTCTCAGTATTCGCCCAAAGATGGAACTTACCGCTGTAGATCACCCTCGTGCCTCGGAAAGCACGTTAAGCCGTCTGTCCTGCGACTGAACTCTCTCAGGTCATTTTGGATTGCTGTCCCATAGGACTATGCCTGTCAACCCGCAGTGAACAGTGTGCTGAGTCTATGCTCTAACTGTCTAATATTTTTGACTAGTCTAATCCATAAACCCCTTTTCAGTGAAGCTTAAATCATATTTTTATTTAAGAAATTAATACATACAATACCAGAGCGCTGTTAACATTAATAAAGATATACGCGCAAGGACCGTAGACCGCACAAATAACCTCTTCCTGTATGCAACTTTTATTGTAATTTGTTTTATAATTCACAGATTATATGGTACCGATTTGCTTGCCATCTTTAGATGAACGTGAAAAGAAACGACGAAATAAATTCGTCTTCATGGTGGATTATCTCAACTGTAAGATTTTAAAATTTAAGTTAATAGTCATTGTGTCTGCCAAAAAGCTGCAATCTACAACGTTCTCGTTAGTAATATTTAAGTTAGGTAACGCAAATAAAAGTAGATAATTTTGTGAATTTTTTAGCATTGTACCTAGGTCCATCTCTCTTTAGATATTCGTTAATATTTAAACCATTACCTGATTGTTTATCTGTAATAGAATAAGTTGCATTTTATCAGTGGGATATTTTGTTACTGCCTTATTGGGCTAGTGGTTAGCATGTTTGGTCACAGTCATGAGGTCCTGGGTTCGACTCCCGTATCGGACTAATTCAAAATTCGATATTGGGTTTTCTTATAAGATTTTCTCAATAAATGCCCGAGGTTGGAAAGTTGGCGGTGTGCTTCACCTCCGTGCTTGGGAGAGTACGTTAAGCCGTCGGTCCTACGCCTGATCTCTCTCCCGTCGTGACGGATTGCCGTCACATCGGATTATGCACTTGTGTACTATGCCTGCCAAACCGCAGCGAAGCAGCATTGTGGGTCTATGCTTTAATAACCATATTCTTATGAGTGGGGAGGCCTGTGACTAGCAGTGGGACTTAATGGACTGCGACTTACCTTTCCTTGCTTTATTTTTATAACAATTGCCAATCGAAGATACTTTTATTTGATTAAATCGAGAAATACTGATAATTAACCGACGATTCTTGTAATATTTTGTTTATATGATAATAATATTCACATTGTATTTTTCAACAAATCAGAGCTTAAAAAGATATAGTGGTTGGATTTAGTACATTTACAAGTGGTTCGATATACGAAACAAAACATTAAAACTATTTGACAGTGTTTTCTTTTAACAGCTGTTCCTCGAGACTTTGATACGGAGAAAATGGCTAAAAAGACTTTAAAATTGTATACTCACAAAGATTGCAGGAGGCACAGGATGAGATCGGTGCGTTTATTTTATTACGGTTCATCTTATACAATTTTTATTATAAATATCAAAGCTCAACGCAAATGCAGCAAGTAGTGCATCTAAGTTAAAATTACTCGACAACTTATTGTAAAATTCTCTTTTAAGTAAAATCAAACAATAACACTATTCCATCGCATTTTATGTGCTGCCATACTATTATTGCTTACGCGAGGGATTTAGGTCCAGTAGGAAACTTACGACATGCTTATTTTTCATTTCTTATGCTATAGCTATAGCTATAGTTTAACAATACGAGACAAAAAACATTTTGATTGCCATAATAAACCTGCAAAAAAGCAAGTTCAGTATGATCCAGTCTATTCAGTATATCTAGATCTATCAGTATAGCAATGTGCTACGTAGTTAAATTATTTTATATCAGTCAAATGAGAAAGTAAATAAGGTTTGGTAAGAGGCTTCTGCAGAGAAGAAACCGGCAAGAAACTCAGTATTATATTATGTGTTTTAACAATATTATGGTTAAATATTGGCGATACCTACCTCCACTAATTGAGCATAATATTTATGGATAGATAGTAAAACTTTACTCAAATCAAATCAAAATATTCTTTATTCTAGTAGGCTCAAAAAGCACTTTTGAATCGTCAGTAGTCTGTTCGTTGGTAACTAATCTACCACCGGTTCGGAAAGTTGATTCGGCTCAGAAGAAGCTGGCAAAAAACTCAATGGTTACTCCTTTAAATAAAGTTTTTGTAGGTAACAATGTGTTTAGCTTTCATGTGCAACTGGAATCAAGTCCAAACATCTTTGGCGCTTAAATAATCTTCAATATTATAATATGCCTTTTTTTAATCGGACATTTTTCATATATTTCTTAAAGCTATACGGAGGCAAACCCAGAAGTGATTCGGGTAAAAAATGCGTATGCTCAATCAGACAAATGATTTCTGAACCTTCTTCTCTCTAAAATATGGCAATACAAGTTTGTTTTAATTTCTTGTATTAAAATTGTGTGCTTTGCTCCTTTTGCTGTATAAATGAATACTATCACGGATATATAAAATGTTATTCAATATATAGTGCGACTGTGAGAATTGATATTTCTTTAAATTCGTCTCCTTCGTATTGCTCTTTTTTGTAATATAAAGACAGTTTCAATGTCCGCCGCCTTATCCTATAACAGTATGCCATAATACATAATGCTATGAAAATGAGCACACAAACACAAAAAGAATACAAAACTAAAGCTCGAGGCGTGCGAAGGTTTCCTTTGTAAAAGTGGATGCTTATTTAATAAATTAATTGACAGAACAGTGTCAGAAATAAATATATGCTTAGATATAATTTTAAACATATAAAAATACTAATAACAGAATAAAATAGTAAAAAATGTATAGCACAGCACAGCAATTTTGAACCAAATAGTACTCTTTTAAACGAATTATGAAAATTGTTTGAATGCTTACAGAAATTAGGAAGCGAAGGCGTGACCCATGTGCTTTGTAGCTCTGGTTGTGGAGTTCGCCCAGGAGCACCTCTTGTTAGTCATGCTACAGAAGGGACCTTTCAACTTATGGGTATAGCAGCTGGAGGCGCAGCTTGCAAACGACGTTCCATGCGTAAAAGGCTTAATAGAGAACCTCCTTTATACATTGATGTGTACCCCTATGTATCTTGGATCATCAATTATATTACGGCAAATGTGTTACCTCGACCGTATCCGGAGAACTTTATGTTGATGGATGCTGGCTCCAGTATGTTCTTTCTTTTTGCAACTAAGTTACATAAAAATCAAATGGCATCATTGATCCGAAATTTAAGTGTACCCGGACGAAGTTGCGGGGGTCAGCCTTAGCTTAAAACTAACGTGAACTCGTCTCTTCTACATACATAGTCTCATCACGCCTCATTTCCTTAGGGGAAGGCAGAGACCACGTTCTTCCACCTAAGCTTTCATACACGTTTAGAGTATTCGTGACTAGAACCTCATATAAAATGTCCAGGAACGTTCGCCTTGGTCTTCCCCTTCCAACTTTCCCATCCACTCTTGGTTCATAAATCCTCCTTTCCGTCATTCTCTCTACATGCCCAAACCATCTAAGCATACCTTTTCTAATATTAGTCACTACATCTTCTTTTATACTACAACGTTCTCTTTTAATACTATACCAATATTATAACGCTGACGGGTTTGTTTCGTGGAACGCGTTAATAGCAGGAGCTATTGGTCCGATTTGAAAAATCTTTCAGTGTCAGATAGCCCATTTATCAAGGAAGGCTATATAGCCAGATATCATTATGTTACATGCGACAACATATGTACAACTTTTAAGGATGACTCACTATTACCTTTTTTATGCTAACCAAACTTGCTATTTACGTGACGCAAATGAAACGGCTGGTTATAAATTATAGGTATGGGCATTAACCGTGAGTTTCTCAGAGCAAGAAGGAAGCAAAAGTCCGCTTGGCGAGCTCGTACGTATGTCACTGGCAATTATTGTTTCAAAAGTGCAAGAAAACAGAAGCAGACTGCATTTTTTTATTCAGAGAAGTTTGAAGTTAACGCAAATCCCCCAGCAAAATTAAATATCATTATGAAGGTAAATAGTTTTTAAAACAAACACTCCTACGTTTCTCTGCCTTACCTTATAAAATTAAATTCAATTAAACAAAATTTAAGTGCATATTTGTAATTTCTCTAAATGGTTTTGAAAATATATGCAGTACTGCAAAACCATTTTTCATTTTCATTTTCTGTCTGTCTGTAAATTTGCTCTCGCTAATGTCTGACAACGTTGAATTGATTTTGACAGGACTTTCACTGGCAGATAGCTGATGACATCACGAGGAACAGCTTGTTTGTATGCAAAATCGAGTAGACACTTGTATAGTCAAAATAACCGTTTTTTACGCAGTTTTATACCAAAGAGTTTTGATTTATTTTTCGTCTGTCTGCTTCCTTCACCTAACTTACGATAAGGTTGGACCGACTATAATAGGGCTATCACTGGTGGATAGTAGGTGTTGTACGAAGTAACATAAGACTGTCTTTTAATTGAACTTTAATTTCGATTGAAAGGCGAAATTCCAAGGGTATGAAAATTATAATATCTCGTCGTGTTTTAAAGTTATTCACCCCATAGATTGGAAACTTACGTGTATTTTTGCGAAGGTAAACGCTCGCTATGTACGAATTTCTCCATATACCTACTGAATCGGAAATGGCATAGCCTAATTGATTAATTTATATATATACTAGCTGAACCCGCGACTTCGTCTGCCTGGAATGTTTTTTTGGTAGTATTGTCATAAATTTGGACAAATTGTTTTACAAATAAGAAACATACCCGCACTACCTTTTGAGGGTAGAATTTCTTAAAATTTACTTTTGATAGTTTCCATTAGGTCAAAAAGAATTTCTGACCAAGTTTTACATAGCATAAAAGATATTATATACATCTATAGTTTGTAAATGTGAAGTTTTAGTTTTTTAAGGTGAAAATTTTCAAATTTTAATTTACACCCCCGCCATCCACTTTGCGGGTGGAATTTCGTAAAATCCGTTCTTAGCCTGACCTCTACTCGGTAAAAAGAATATTCCTACCAAATGTCTTTAAGCCTTATGGTTCCCGAGATATCATGATGAGTCAATAGATACCTGGATATCTCTTATACATATATATATAAAGATTTATAAATATTTTTTCAGATATCAGCTGGCATAGAATGTACAATTGTTTGTGCACGTTTGCTTATGCCAAACCGATTGGTCACGCCGGTGATTGAAGGCGTCGGAGGTTACAACATCACAGTTAGTTTTGATACATTGTGGTTTCCGTACAGTTTCTACTTTTCCCTGGGACTAAACGGGAAAAATACGACACAGAAAGACTTCTTGAAATGGATCGTGGAACGTACGCCTGGTTTTTGGTAATTCGAAAACAAACAAATACAGGATGTTGTATTTCAATTTAAATGTCATTTAAATTTCTGTTAAAAAATCATGTATTGTATTGTTATAAAAGTCCTTAGTTTTTATGAAGTTTCCTGTAGCCAAACTTATTACTTTTCGTCACGAAATAATGAAATATATAATAATGTTAAAAAAGAGAAGTCTTCTAAAATAATTCGTTTTTTTATTATGACATGGTCGCCATTACATGAAATTGTAGGTTATAAAAAATAAATTGTAGGTGTTAAGGTCCATTTAATAAACAGATTTTCTATCAATGGATTGCCTAGTCAAAGGATATATCGTTCTTCTTTCTCTTATTCTTCTTCTTCAATTGAGCACGCGCCACTTCGCCAGTGTCGCGTAGATTGGAGAAGGCACTAAGGAGGTTGTACGGTTTATGTCAATATTTCGTTATATTGTAGTATCCGAACCGATTTAGTATAGTATTTACTGTCATTTTCTTTTATAGCCACAACAATTTGATAAAAAAGATATAAGGTAAAAATATGAGGTAGTTTTGGAATAAAGGATTATTTAGAAAAGCATTTTGCTATGTAGCCATACTCGTATAATTAACCATTTAAAGATATGTGACTAACTTATCACCGTCCAGTCAAAATTACTTTAACAAGAAAAGTATCGAGTGGTTTCTAGTATTTTTTGGTTTGTAGTATGTAGAAACTCGCCAAGAAAAATTTTAGAATTAAATCCCTTTGGCTATGAAAGGGATGGTAAACATTGTACGAGATACGAAATATCCCCAACCTTCTTCATGGTCATTCTTCTTCTTCACAGTTCAAGCAATTCTACAACGCAATTATGGCTTCTTGAGACTTTTAATGATCCTAGCTAGTAGAGCAGAATCTGCTCTCGGGTTTCTTTACCTTTAAGAAATTGTTCTTGTGCTGGTGTTGTTGCCTTATATAGGAAGCCTTTTTAGGACATGTTCATAAGGATACAAAGCATAATCCCCACCTATCGACTCAAAATTTAGCATAAAGAGTAATTATTAATACTCACCCATCGGTAAGTATGACAGCATTTACTTGTAAGATATGTACACCATTTAGGACCAACTTTGAAATACACACACACCTAAATTGAAATTCATTTTTGTGCAGACAAACTGTTGGGGCGTAATTATAGCCTAATATATAAAAGTAAACCTACATACAAGCTTACATTTACCCATTCAGCTGTCATACACGTAATTTATAAAGTTGCCTTGACTTTTGTGTGTTACCCAAAAACTAGATCATCTACTAAACGAAATAGTTGTTGTTATTTAAATATAGTGCCACCCGCATTACTTGGGAATGATCTTTTTTAAATAAATTCCAAATAAATATAAAATTGCCTTGTTAAGTAAATTTTGTCAGACCAATATATTGTATATGTATTTGAAGAACAAGTGGAACGCGTTGTCGGTTAAAATATTTTGCCCCTGAGTTTCAGATCACTTCACTTACGCAAGAAGCACTGCAATTATGCCAATACCCTGATATAATTAACTCAAAAATAACATACTTTTACCCTCGATGATGAACATAAATGGCATAGGTTACATGTCTACTAATGCACCTAACATTTTTAATAAACATTTAATTTCCTAGGTAAACATGTGTAAATTTAATATTGATGACATTCAATAATTCAAAGGATAAAAGGTTCACTTTTTAAAATTATTTATTTTGTGTTTTAATGTTGCACACGTATAATAATGTAAAAGTATAAAATGACGTATTTTAATCTTGCCGTTAAATTCTCACGTCAGTTTAGTTATTTTTAATTACAAGCTACAAAATATTTACCTATAAGTTAAATAAATATAAATTACGCAGAATCCACAGACACGGTGTCCTCATCACTTAGGCCTTTGTCGGAGCTGTCTGACGCTGGGAAACTAGGTGGAGAAGGTGGGTTTTGGGGAACGTCAGGATTCGATGGTAACTGCGGGAATTGTGGTTGCTGAGGCAGCTGTGGCTGTTGAGGGAACTGAGGTTGCTGAGGGAACTGCGGTATCTGAGGAAACTGGGGTATTTGGGGAAATTGTGGTAATTGAGGTAACTGAGGGAAACCAGTACCGGGTGGTAAAATTTGTTGTGGGAATGACGGAAACTGTTGCGGTATTTGTGGGAATTCTGGCTTGTTCTTCGAGTCTAATGACGGCTGATTAGATGGAAAAGCTGGCTGAGGTTGTGGTTGTGATGCATCACCAGAAGGTTGCTGTTGTTGATTAGGTGAAAATTCTGCAGACTCAATAACTGCGGTATCTTCATCTCCTGCTGGTTGATCTGATGGCGGTGGACTAGGAAGATTTTGTAAGGGTGGTTGAGCTGGCCCTGTCGGTGCAATTGGTGCTAGAGAAGGATAAAGGAAACTGTTAGAAGGGTAGAAGGAAGAGGGAATAACTGGTGAATAGGAAGGATAGCCTGGTAAAGATATTTGGTAACTGAATTGTGGCTGATATCCTGACGCTGGAATCTGTGAAGAAATTACTTCTATTAAAGGAAATTATTTTAAAATTCCTTATAGTTAGGCAACTAAATATGACACGAAAACTGCTTCGCCTTTTATAGAAAAAGATTAATGCATCAAATAAAATGTAATATTTTTCTCTAATCTAATTTTATGATTCTATGTATGATGATAAAAATTATTAAGATTATAATTCTACAGGTTAGCCTACTATAATTAAGAACGCAAGAAAATGAGAAATTCTGTACATATTTAATTTATTGAAGGAAATAAATTTTGACGAATTACTGCGGTGAATTTCCGTATCAAAATGTTTCTTTTTTTTTTGTTAAAGATAATTACTTTACTATAATTATTTTCTCTACTCGGCCTTTACGATATTTGTCTTGCAAAAGCTTTTGTGTGTCGCATAATATTAAAGCTTTTTTTATCCTCTTACTGTAAATTTGTACTTGTAATGTTGTCTTGCTAGCTGAGTTGTTAACCTTGCTGTTTTGCTAATATAGGTGCCAGTTTCGATTATCGTGTGAAGAGTTTAAGATATTTTGATTGCCTTCTACCTGGGAATGGATTAGTCGGACGCTACATCTTCTACTCAACGTACATAAATGTTTATATGTATACGAATTAGCATTCTAGTTCGTTGTCGTGCAGATAAAATATAATTACCTCTCACCAGATAAGCGTGTCTTCATATTAAACTTAATTCATCTCTTAGTATCATAAGAGATCATTGTTCCGCGAACAAAGGATCTTATTCAGAAATATGTAATATTGAAATAGAAATTGAAGTAGTACTATGCACAAGTTAAAAAAAAACTAACTTAAATCAATTCATATGCCATCCAGCACGGCTTATTAAATTCATTGCAGAAAAATAAACCCTTAAACGTTTTACATGAGCGTCTAACAGATGGCGCTCTACGGTTTGTCGCAAACATAAGAATTAACTAACGATATTTTATTAATGTATGCATATTTGAAAAAGCAATAATAAAATCAAGTGTGATTACAAGTTCAAAGTGTATTTGAACTTGGGTGAATGGATACATTTTTTTTAAGAAAATTAGAACGAAATATTTAAGGAGAGTGTGAACTAATATTAGAATATGTTTAAAACTTACAGCATTAATATATTGGCTGGTAGAGTAGGCGGAACCATTTATTTCTGGTGGTATAACTGTCTTCACTTCTGCTGCGTGAAGTGGTATCGTTGCACTCAATGGAGTGGACAGTGGAACGGAGCGTGCCGAAAGTGGTATGGCGCCTGGCCAAGCCACTGCCTCACTAGCGGCTGCAGTAGCCAATAAACCCAAAAACGCTACAACAACCTGTATAAAACAAGTAAAAAATTAATAAAGTCAACACCTACATATAACTGTATTAACAACAAGTGTCATACGAGTATATGAATGCAAAATAAAGAACATACATAGCATCACGCCTCATTCCCATAGGGGTAGATAGAGACAACGTCCATCCACTTGCCATGATCCTTGCATATCTCTCGCTTCTTTCACTCTCATTAAATCCTTCATACAAGTTCGTCGGTTTAGAGTATTCTTGACCTGGCCGCTATTTAAAATGTCCTGGATTTGGTCCTTTCTCAATTTTAGTCACTACGTCTTCTTTTATACTACAACGTTCTCTTATCACATTATTTCTTACTCTGTCACTCAGTTTTAATCCACTCATGCTTCTCAATATTCTCATCTCTACCGCATTTATTTACTTTTGTGATTCTTCTGCCATACCCAACTTTCACTACCATACATAAGTGTTGGCACTAACACTTCAGCATGCACAAAAGAAACACATAAAAACAATGTGGATGCAAAGGCGGCCTTATTGTTTTGAGTAATCTCTGCCAGACAACCTCAATTAGGATAAAGACTTGTCTATAATAATACAACATATATCTAATATATGACAGATAAGTTTAAAGTACTTAGTAACATAACAAATAACAGTGCAAAGTAATGGCAGGAATTTATAAAATTCTGTTTATTCCATTTTATGTGAAATAAATATACTTATGTTTTATTAAATAAAAAAATGTAGGTCACAGCTGTGCCCGATTTTAACCACGTAATCCCATTGTATTTATTAATTTTGTAGAAATGTGGGACAATTTATCAAAGTAAATTCAAACCATTTTTGAATTTACTAAACACACAAAAATGTCATCAAAATCAGTCCGGCCGTTTAGGAATTTATTCAAATTCAACTCGTACCTAAGAATCTTATATACACAAACATATTCAAGTAACCATATCAAGTAATATTCTGTGAGCTCAAAACTCAAAAGTTACAATTACATTTTATTTATATGCAAAAAGTGTTCACTAATAAAATTTTATACGTGAAACCTTATTAGTCTCCTTCATTTATGAAAGTGCGTTATAAATATAATTATAAATTCAATCTCCATTAAAGCGACAGTATTTACAAATTAGGATAGTTAAACTTTAAATTAAAAAGCTACTAATATTATACAATCATTGATATGCAAGAATTAATATAGTTAATGATACAATACCAATTAATCTATCAGTCATAATTGTATTTTAAAACATAGTGTTAGAAACTTAGTAAAGTAGTGATAATACCCACATCTTAAAGGTATCTATTGTTAATATGAAATCACTAAACACTATCTAAGACGATTAAACTGACAGTGAAAAAGTTAAGTCATATTAAATTTACACTAACAAGGGTTAGGGCACGCTTTTTACTAATTTTAAAATTAATGATAATATAAAATATATGTGTTTGTCACTCGTACCTTCATCTCGGAGGCACTAGACATTTGAGTACCAAGTTGCCTGTACTCGTTTTAATTCACAGTCGACTCTTTTATACTTATTCGAGATCACCCACTTACAATCGCATGCAAAAAGAAACTAGATGTGGCTGACGAATTTGTATTCATAGTTTGCATCTTGCACAATTACTGCACTCTATGTTGATACCGTATATAATTTGTATTATCAAAGAATATTTCGACTGCCCCTATTTATTATAAAGTTCTAATTTTAGAAGACAGTGTTTCATATTCGCAGTTCTTTACTTATGCATTGTCATCGTTGCCTATATTTTAGATACAATGTAATTTGATCAATAATTATATTTCATTTCAAATTTCATTTAATATATAAACGATGACCTAAGATGATAACTGGGGTGATATCAAAGTTACAATATTGTCGAAATGTCTGAACTGCAAGTTGACCGTACATACACAATGGCCATCAATTTATTTATAATACAGACACAAACAAACAAATACTGTATTTATGTATATAAAACCAATTAAAATAATGTCAAACTACCGTTAATATATTTAAATTTTTCATATTCATATTTTTCAATTTAAAAAAAATATTTTTTATATCATTTATAACACAATAAGTTATTCTTTTTATGTTATATAAATTAATAAAATACTGTATGTACTAATACAAAACTGTAATCATATTTATTACACGATTATGACAATTCATATACGTACGTGCGTACAAAATACACACGTCAGAAGTGAAACTTCTTTGGCAAACTAATTTTAAAATCTTGTTTATATTTATACAAATCTAAAACTTTAGATTTCTGAGACTTAGAGGGAGGGAAAAGGAAGATATGTCAGGAATTTAATGAATCTTATTGTCAGTAAAATATTAAGTATCCAAAATTAATACAAAAAATTTATTGAAATTATAAATAAAATGATGAATTATAAATAAAATTTGCCACGTATTTTTTTCAAATGTTTGAAATTATTAATTTACAATTTCAAAATGAGATCTTATGAAATAAGTTTATTTTGTATTTAATGAAAAATAGTATATTAAATTATTAAATGACGAGTGGAAAATTAAAATAACACATGATAGGTGTAAATATATATAAAACTACCTAAACTTCAAACGAATTAGCATTTAAAATGCTGCACATCTTCGTAACGGTATACACGCGTTTCATCCGTAAAAATTCTACTCTCAAACGCCTAAAGAAGTTTCTCTTGAAAAATTATCTTTTAAACACATATGTATTGCTGCTTTTTAAAATGATTTAATACACCAGGGTATAAATTAAAGTAAATTCGTTATTCTATAACTTTTTATAAAAGAATTATTCTAAATAACAAAATTATATTCTATTGAGTCAATAATAGAAAACAAAGTTGATTATGCCCTCGGTTTGTTCGGGTCTTCGCCAACATCGGGGATGAAAAATTCGACAATTTTCTGTTTATATAACGCTACAATTGCTTTCGGTACATTCGGATGGAGCGGATGAGAACCACCGACATATGCTAAATCCCATGAATTTTTAAACATTTGTAGAATTAAACGAACAAGCTTGATTTGCGGCATTTTTGATGCTTCCTCGAATTTACCTTCGAAAAATCACTTTGTTAATTTTATGATAATCCGATAAATAAGCATTACGCCTAATATCTCTCCGGTCGTGCCTAGTTGCTGTGCTGTTGGCCTATGAGGGTTTAGAAATAGGGTGTGCACTTGTGTGAGCAGCGTGGTGAATCTGTACTCTAAAAACCCTTTTCCCTATGAGTGAGGAGGTGTGTGCCCCGCAGTGGGACGATAAAGGGCTACTCCTTGCTTTTTAAGAATTACACTATTGACATGATATGATTTGTCTTGTCTCTTCGACTGAAGCTAGTTATCACTTTACTGGCAAAGCAGAAAATTCGCGTCCCAGTGCTTTGCTGTGCAGATAATAATAATAAATTATCCCTTTCCAAGCTTGCACGCTTCTATCTTAGATTGTATCATCACTATACATCAGATGAGATTACAGTTAAGCGCTAGCCTGTCAGCAATAAGAATAAAATCCCTATTCTTTAAATAAATGTGTAACATACACTCTATTACCATTAAATTGCTTTTGATTCCCAAAAATGTCGCATTGATCTACTTTAATAACAAAAATTATCGTTTAAATTAATGTTTTAGTTTTTTTCTAAATTATAAATATAAACCATTACAAAATGTAAACAATTGCTGTGAATAACACTATATTTCTTTTCTTTATTTCACCTCATATTCATATATTCTGTATTATTTTATTATATTACTAGTATTTTTATGTGTTTCAAATTATACTTGAGCAATTATTTTATTAAATAAGCATCCACTTTCACAAAGATTGTCTGGAAGAGATTGCTTGCAGCAATAAGACCGCCTTTGCACGCTTCTAGCTGTAGTTTTTTTAATTCTTAGTTTCGTATTTCCTGTATATGTTTGTGTGCAATGAAGTGTTTCTATCTATCTATTCCATAACCCCTTATCACAAACATTCACGGTAACCTTTAAAAGAAATTTTGTTAATGTATGACGTGCAAGTTATGAGTTAAGTCAGTATTGGACCCCGATAGTCGTGTAACTCTTATTTTACTTGGACAGGATGAAGTCCTTGCAATTTGCTGGTATTACGAGTATCAAAAGCTTTAATTTATGGATTTTTTTTAATGTAGCATCTAGAAATCATTGGGATAATACATTCATAAAAAAATTCGTTTTAGTATAAGGTAAATAAATCATATCAACATTTAAATTTACGTATTTGTTTCCGCTTATTATTAATCTTCTTACCTCCTAAAACGGCCGTAAATTCTCAAGATTTAGGTATACACATACTTAATACATTTAACATATTAATCGCAAATTAAATCATTTGATTGCGTTAATATTTTTATAGTTTTTTCCATTATATTGTAAAAATTGCTTTTAAGTATTAGTTTTATATATGTATTATTCCCGGCGGTGTTGTCGGTATAATAACCGATCCCGTAAAAATATGGGGCAACCCGTTACTCAGAATCATTCTTGAATCCTCTTGAAGACATACGCGTACAACAAAATGATTAAAACCCAGACCCTTGTACGAGTTCAGTGACATACATACGTTAACAAGAATTGTATATTTAAAGACAACTACATATTCTTTGTGCTATTAATCCTGTCTTTATGAGTACTAATTAAAAGGTGAGCTACGATTATGTGAAATGAGACAAAAAGTTTAATGATAAATGGAGCCACATTAAATTGTAAGCCAGCGAGTTCGTTTAAGATTTAAACTGCCTACTGAAGTATGCATCTGATTTATTTAATGTTAAAGCTTTTCTAATTTAATGAACATGACTTCTATCAACCAAGATCACGAAGGATAAGCGAGTGTGCCATTGAATTGTCATGTCTTCTGTAGTAGAAAAATCGCCTCATCAACAGATTAAGTTTGCATTTCAAGCACATAGAAAAATAATTGGTAAGGCCATTTTTGTTTAGCCATTTCTTGCTGATACAATATATCCAATACTGCAAGACAATTAAGACTCGTTAAGCTAGCATTTAATATATTTTCAGTACGACAAATTTTGTAAAGTGTGTTATAATTAATCTGAGGACCGATGAGAAACATCGTTGGTGATGCCCCAACTTTGAATAAATTCAGGAAATATCTTAGGGACCATTTGAAAATTGAAGATTAAGGTTCTTTTAAGGATTGAGGTAAATTCTTACCACATTAGAACGTTTCGTCAATTACTATCAGATTAAAATACAGTAACACACTGTAATAATGATTTGTTCCACCTATTTAATCTTTAAGGTGTAGACTTAGCCTAAATGCCTAAAACAATTAAGGTAAAAAGCGTAATAACGTCGTCGTCCCTCTCCCGGTGGGCACACACCTCCTCTTTTATAAAAAAAGTCTAAACCTATCACGTAGGCCTTCTGGGGTTTGGTTATCCATATCCCAGAATTGTTCCAGAGATATATGGAAAGTACAGTGACATATTAAAGCAACGTTCACTATATAAGTTTTAAAAATAGAAAAGCGGAGCCTGCTCATTATTCGAACCCGTTTTCTTTTCTTAAAAAATGAAAAATGATAGCAACAATAATATAACATTACCTGCCCCACTGCTTTGCCTTTTAACTCGAACTTTATGCAAATTCTCTGTTATATCCAATTTTCTTTCATTATTGCTGCTCATAATAGTTGATTTAATTTCATCTAAGTACACTTCTGTTGATTTACTATTTTCCTAAAAATACGTTTATATGTAAAAACAATTCTGTCAAGGAGGTTTATTTTGATAGCCTACTCAAATTTTAATTAAATGACCTGTTTAGTACTAGATTAAAAAATACAATTTTCAAACAAAAATTGTTAGAAAAGTGTATTTTTTAATCTCAACTTTAACACGTTACGAAACTCAAATTTCCTAAATTATCACAGAAGAGACAGTTTTTTAGAAAAAAAATAATACTCTGCAATAAAATTCTAAACAGTAGGTTGGATTTTGTAAAATAAATATACACGCTTATAAATAAATATTAAAGCTCAATTTTTTTTCATATGTTCATAGTTTAAATCGTTGATGAATGTCTCCATATTAGAAAATCGATTCATATGTTAATCATAATTCTAAAATAGATAAAACATAAAGTTATTAAAATACAATTTAACGTGTTACAATAACGCCTACTTATTCAAACATATTTTACATAAAAGTTTTAATATTTAAATTACCTTAGAAATAACATTATCTCCCGAAGGCATTGCTTTTATAACAACGCAATAGTAACACACAAGGAACAAGAAATAATATAGCCACATTAAAATCATAATTAATTTTTAGAGAAGCGATTCGTCGCGTTACTATTGAATAATAATCCTACTACTGCAAAATGTCAGCTTTGTATCTGTTTTATTCTGATTTGTTTGTTTGTTTCTACACGGATGGATGCTGTTTTTATACTGCAACATTGTAAAATAAGTCTTTCTGTATGTTGATATTAGAATATGTGAAAGAGTATCTGTTAGATGAAATATTCAGTTGTTAAAGAGATTGATTTTTAAAACTAGACAATAATGTATATACACTGAGTGAGATTTCCACTGCAACCGAAAGTAATTCAGGGAATAACAGCTTACAAATACAATCATATTTGTTTGGCAAGCAAATGCTTCAGCTAGTGAGTAATAATGATTAAAAAAACACAAAATCACCATAGAGTCATAAATTTACTTTGCAGTGGAAATAGTATTGAATGTCCTTGTCAAGTTGAAGTATATTTTACCTCTTTTCAGTGAATTAGTTTAATTTTTTAGGGAAATAAACAATGACATGAAATATATGGTAACGAAAAAACAAAATACCCGACTGAGTTTGTTGGACTGTGTTGGACTGTGTTGGACTCTTTTCAAATCAGGGCGAGAAAGAACCCTCGTAACTTTAGATTTTAAGTCGTTCTTGAGTACCACCATCAGACGGAAATTAGAATTAGAGTGTGGAAAATAAAACAAAATTATTTGACGATTCAAAAGTGCTGTAACATGCCTACTTGAATAAAGACATTTTGATTTGATTTAAATAAATCTCGTTGTCCATCTTTGCACGACAAGTGACAATGCCAAGGAGATTCCCATCAAAACGGCTAAGATCAATTGCCAGCACTTTTCTACTCAAACCTCTGACATTTACCTTCTCTTTGTCAAGTGCAAACTCCTAGTGTTATCCTGGTTAAACTAATCTAATTACGACCTGCATTAACTACAGCTTGGCTACACCCTATGTACCCAGTATATAAAGGCTTGCCACGCCAGGCCATTTTCCGTTTACACTGGAAACTCCATTTTATAAACGTACAATCTTTTTGGAAAGTAGGAACTCGTAATTGTTAACCTTGCCTATAGACTTTTAGTTTCTCGAAAATAAGATAAATAGCACGACTACTGTTTTCTTACTTTAAATTCATTTTTATTATTTCACCCTATTATAAATATTTTTAACTTTCCTTGTATAAAAATCACATTAAATGGATGACACAAGCTCTAAGATTGGATGCATTAAAATAGATGACTTTAATCATTTAACATTTTTACTAGGTAATTTAATTTAATAAATTTAATATTTTTTTCTTAAATAGTATTAATTTCAATCAGTGAAAATTGATATGTTAATTATTTCATTACTCACCATAAGTGCATTGTCGCCAAATCATCTTCAAATTTTACAAATAATAATAAAATAAAGACCAATTAAAATGGCAATTAAGTTATACTATTATAATGAAAGTCGAATGCAGCAGCTAGTCATGATTTATAATCAACAATCGATAAATCATAAAAGTGACAGTGTTATGAGAAAACAATGCATCATTTTAATATCTATCCGTTAAGACTCTTTGGATATAATAAGGTGGCCATGATTTCACCGAACGTGGTCTTTATTTCAGTTAAAGTCATTGAAATTTTGATTCAAAGAATTCAAACACCAGTATAGTTTAATATAGTAACCGGTAATGGTAAAAAATAGAAAGAAATCAATCGAAAAAATCGAAAAAAGAAAAAATCGACTATCATAGTTATAAATAATTGACTCGTTTTGAAACAATCATCAATTTTATATCATAGCGCAGTATTATAACGTACTTGCTGTTGATGCTTTTTTCGTTCATAGATAATTTAAACAATTATATTAACATTTCTAACAGAATTATACGTTACACATGTGTTGTTCGTTACCACGAAGAATGTTTGCTATATCGCATTATTCTTGTACCCAAGTATCATATTTCAAAGATCCTTCCTATTTTCCTCCTTTCTTTGTTTGATATTACAATGATATTTCAGTGCAGTGAAGGTGCAGAATATGTATAGTAAAATTTATGTAAAAAGAAAAGATGACTATTAAATTTAACGTCTGAAGTTATGCTGTTTTAAAATTAAAATTCACATGATACATTTAACTGCTAAAATACAAAATTGCATCGTAATAATATTTCACTTCATTTTATTGTATTTGTTACCAATTCGGAGCTAGTGAATTTATTATCTGTTTATATGATTTTTTAACAAAACTAATTATAAATTTCTTTGTCCTTTTAAACAGTCCTTGTCTATATGGTGTCAACAGTCACCCTGTTCTTGCAAGGCTGCTCTAGATCTCAATCGATGCAGATCACCGACTGACATTTGCTACTAGACGATTTCTGACTCACTTGCTGACATTTCTACGAAGTTGTTCAATAACTGTTGATCAGGATAATGGTATAAAAACGTTAATGTTGCAACGTCTTAATGCACTTGTTTTGTCATAAAATGCTACGACCAGTCTCATTTTTATGGTAGGAAATAAAATATTTAGATACCGTCAATTTTCTAGTGCATAATCATTTTAATTCTTAACCTGTTATTTCATTATTAAGTCGCAACCGATTGGTTATTCTTAATTGCCTCATCTTCTAATCAATTTTTCACATTTCTAAAAACAAATTATATTATTTTGTCGAAACAATTAAATTTAAACCTTAGTTTGTGTACTCTTTAGATGCAAACACGAAATAGAGCAACGTGTTGGATTATAGTTCGTAAAAATCGTTTCTCTAAGGAAGCTTTTGCCTAGCAATAGACCGTTAATAGGCTACTGCTTAACTTTATTTTTACTCTTTCATTAAAAAGGTTAAAAACATTTTTTACTTAAAATTTGGCATTACGAAAAATAAGTTTTAAGAAAATATTTGGTAAAGCGAATGTGGACTTAAAGTTATTAGTTGAAAGTAGTGACCCGCCTGATGTCCTCGGTCCACCTAGTGGGGACCACTACCTCTCCTGACGCTGCGTTATCCGGTGAGAGGCCAAAATATGGGCCCCAATATCCATCGGTTCTGCGAACTATAAAAGTTACGGGATTCCAAATTTTGCCTTGTGGTATATCTTTGCTGGTAGGGCAGTAAGTTTTTTTTTATTATTGTTTACAATAGGTCTGCGCTTGACCTCAATCACGCCTGATGGAAACCTATGATGAGGTCGAAGATGGTACGCGATCGCCTAAAAGGTACCACCCTTATTTTAAAAAGATTATGGTTGTAGGATTGGGAAAACACAGCACAAGGCAGAGTATTCCACAGTTCGTACGTACGGATCAGGAAAGAGGTTTCGAACCGTTTTTTGCGGATAGGTGGAATATCTATAACGTATGGGTGGAAATCCTGTCGTCGCGGGAGATGCGATAGTAAAAGGGTGATGCTGGTAATGCGTCATGCAGTTCCTGATAACAGTCCCCGAAAAATATTCTATAAAAGGGAACCAGCCGGCCTCTAAAGATGGCATGGTTATTAATTTGACACAAATTATTGTAAATAAAATTATAACTTCACGGTATTGACTTAAAGTACACACTAAATTAATAGTTTCTAAAATATCCATAACAGTAACTGATATTCTATAACCGTGACATACATTTTTGAAACCGTGGCTTTAAAATGATTAGATTTCATTTACAATAATTTCTGTGTAATTATTAACCATGCCGTCTTTAGAAGCCTTCCACCTTTCCAGATCTAAACATAAAAATATACAATATTCTTAATATGCCTACTGGGAATGAAACTCAGGACATAAGCTAGCGAAGCTATACTACTCGCTTCGCTAGCATTTGCACCAATACACCATCGAAGTAGTCCAAGTATATGTGTTTCCTTACACTCGAGTTGTTTTTTGATCTGTTTTTGTAGCAAAGCCTAAACTAATCATTATACATTTCTTTTAAACATATAACCAGTAAATGACATGGGATCTATAAAATAAAACCTCTTTGTTGCATCAGATATCCGTTGCGATCAATAATCGTTATTAATGAATACCACTGGCCGGTAGTAATAAAGACATTGAGTATGTCAAATGTTTGCAATGACATTTTATGCACAGATAATAAAATTAAAACACGATTAGTTAGTGGGAAAAGAAATGTATTTCATGATTAAAATAACCCTCACCGACATATATTGTGATGAATGAGAAATGTCGGGTAAGTTTTAAGAATTGTAGTTTTTAATAAAACTTGAATATCATTAAAAATCTGTAAATAGGTAAAGTTTAAAACTATTATTAGATGCGATTAGAAGATATGGCTTTAATTCCTTTGAATATAGCAAAGTAACTATTTTAAAGAGTAAATAACCTATACGAGAGGATATATATGCATGTGCATATAGGACAGAGTTCATCGGACCTGAAGTGATAATGATAAATGTGATAATATGATGCGACCTCTAATATTATATGTAACAAATATATCTCCAAGTTTCCTTTGCTTTTTGAGAACACATCGCAGACTATTAATTTTCTATTAGTTGCGAAATACGAGTAAAACTGAAATTGACTTCATTTTGTTTATTCTGAATTGAATTCCTATTTACCAATTAGTAAAGAAAATACTTTCTCATTATAAGCCGAAAATACTTTACGCTATTCAAATTTTCATTTGATAAGGAACTCATAAATATTGCCGCCATTTACATTTTTTTTACGTTGTGGAAAATTGCGATATACACAAAATACGATCGAAATATATAGAAAGTTAATTAGAAGATTGGAATTAAAAAAGGACATGTTTCATCTCTTATTTTTAAGTGTTCTTTATAAAAAGTCAACGTGAACTGTCTTGCATAAACATTCATTTACATTTTTATCTCGACGCTAGATTAATTAATATTGCATTTCGTTGTCATCGCTATTACAGATTTTTTTTTAATGAAGGATGTGGTGATTGAGGCTGATTCCTCGGCTCAAACGACGCAAGAAATTAAAAAGCCGAAAAAGAAATGTGAGTACATGTTTTATTTTCCTATTTCAATAACATTTTATTTTTAATACCTGCTATCTATGGGTAAAAATCCCATTAAAATGCATTAGACGTTTCAGGTTTTAGTGGGTTAGTTTTGAGAGAGTTTTGTGCTTCCTCGGTTGAACAAATGAATGTTATTAACCGGAAAATTATGAATTTTAACCTTTTGAATAAATCAAAAATTGTATCATATAAATATATTGTGAGAGGAGGAACGTTAAGTGGGATATTAGTACAAACTGCAGCTGTTCGATGATAAATCGCTGGGCGATTTATTTTAAATGATGTTTACACAAACTACGATATATTGGAGATGTTTATAAATAGCAAGGCGTTGCTTATCATTTAACAAAGATCTTCAGAGTAACACGTATATGCAGTTTTCTTTTTTTTTTGCAATTTATAGGTCCCTTTTTATGCATGAACGTAAAAAGTATAAATACCTACATAATAACAAAAGTGTTCCAGTATTATATTAAATTTATTAGTTGTGTGACTTTCATATTAGAAACGATACATACTTTTTCAAATTACTAACGGACAAGACCTTATATGTTATCTCACCTGACTGCGAGTGATTATACAGTCTAAGATTTATAAACCGTAATGCATGCTTTACTGATAATTTGGACACCAGTTTGGACAATCAGTGGACATGATATAAACTAAAGATACACCCGACACAGCCTTTAGACCCAAAATACTTATACATTGAGGTGAATAAATAAAATTAAATCTTGAAAACCTTTTTTTTTGTAATTTTATTCTTTCTTGAAGGTCTAATCTATTTATAGTCTTTAACTAATGAGCTAGCTATTATACCATATAAATACAAGAATATTCTAGTAATACAATTCAATTCAGTCTTAAGAAGTTATTATGTGTACCCACAATTATCATTACCATATTGCATACTTAAGACGTATGTATATTGAATGAAATATGTTTTAGACGCCTGTGGAGCAGCGCGGTGGGTCTATGCTCTAATAAACCTCTCTGCCATGAGTGAGGAGCCCTGTGCCCAGCGGTGGACCATTAATGGGCTGCTACTTACCTACCCTTATGTTTTAGATGCTTTGATAAATCGAAAAATGAATATCATAAGAACAGCATCGAAGTCCTGGGTTATTTAAGGATTTAAATTCCTGTTTATATGTGGACGAAAGGAGGTCTTGTTATCTATATAAGAGATATCCAGGTATCTATTGCCTCATCACGATATCTCTGGAACCATAAGGTGTAGAGACGTCAAATTTGGTAGGAATATTGCTTTTGCCGAGTAGAAGTCGGCTAAAAACGGGTTTTACGAAATTCCACCCCCAAGCGGGATTGGTGGAATGTTAATAAAAAAAAATTCAAATCTTTCATTACAAAACAAATTTAAACTTCATATTTACAAACTAATATTTTATGATATGTAAAACTTGGCCAGAATTTTTTTTGACGGAAAAGTAAATTTTAGTAAATTCCAAGCACGAAAAGCAAGGCGGGTATGTTTCTTATTTGTAAAACAATATGCCTAAATAAATGAAATTGCTGCCAAAAAACCATTCCACGCAGACGAAGTCGCGGCTTCAGCTAGTAGTTTCTATATAGCTGTATGGATGTAAGGCGTTGGGGTAGGGTTACTAGACTTTCAGTGGAAGCCAAACAAATCAATTTCTGTCTACAATATAATACGTAAGCTATTAACCCCAGGGCTAGAGCTGGCGGGAGAATAGATTTTATCATATGGCGCGCCGCCCCCGCGCGAACTCTATATCATTTCCCAGAGCGAAGTAGTCGGCCGTCGGCCGTCGCGGGGCGCTGAGCTCGCCACACGACATTTCCACATTGTTTATTTACAAACTGTCACTATCAATCACCAAGAGAAGGACAACACAAAGCAACGCACTCACGTACGTTTCACTGCCGTTTCGTGAATATATATTTACGCGGAGCATCACGGCATCCATACATCGAACACGCATTCACACGAGTCAGCCGTATGTTTCGGCCTACATTCATGACAATGCTAATTTCTTGTTTTTCTATGACATCTTTTAATATATTTTGTGTACACGATACTCACATTTTTTTATTCATCATAGGATGTCAACAGTGCTACTTTCTCTATTTACTATTGTGTCCTTAAATAAAGTATAGGCTAGGTACATTATGTTCTGTTAGGTGCATCTATTGATTAGAGACATTAGATTTAAAATGTAAGTGTAAAAGTTTTCTGAAGTTTGTAAGACTTCAGAATCCTCACAACTAAAGGTCGTCTCTAAACAGTTTCTCAGACAGTATACGAGTACACAGCGAAATTCAATCATAATTAGTGTTCAGATTTACTTTTTCAGAGAAACAATCTTTGATGGTTTCAGGATACTCTAGTCGTAGTATAAACAATTTAATTGACAATTCAAAAGGATTAGCTTAAATAAATACAAATTTTATTATAGAAACCAAACATAAAAGTTCATTATTTATGATTTTTTACTGAATACATCTCAATTTTACATAACAGTCATGCTAAGATATAAACTTTTACATTTTACGACTTTCTGTTTACATTAATCTCTGAAATACCTGAACCGATTTTGATAAGTCTATCATAGCTGAATATAAAAGATACAATTTTGTTATAATAAATTGTCAACAAGAATTATCTTCATAACTAATATAATGAGACCATAATGAAGGGTGAGACGTATTTGCTAGTTTCAAATGATGTAAAACGGTTATTATTACTTATGGATATATGCGGAGTTTATTTAACGCAGAATGCATAATACATGAAAGTTAACAATATCAATTAGTAAATAATGACATATTTGTCATTTATCTTGTAGTAAATGTAAAAAATTAATCATTATATATGTATGTAGTAATGGAGTGTCGCTATAAGCTTTTTATCAAAATATATGATGGATCTGAAACTATAAGTATAAAACTATAAAAATATAGTAATAATGCGTGTTTAGCGTATCACTTCATACTCAAGTCTGAAAGAAAGACGCTACGCATTATATAGTCAACATTATTGGGGGCGGAAACAGCCCTTGTATCTAAATGTTTCCTGTTTTCATTCCTCGCAGTAGACTTCTATAGAATCACAGAAACACACGCCATGTAAGCACATTATGTACCACTTTATGGTAGATTTTTTATTATATAGTTTTTAGCGAAATACGTAAGAGTAAAGCATAGTAAGTAGGTTCAGAGTTTTCATTTACGTATTATTTTGTACAGCTATTTAGCTTTAGAAAAAAGTACAATTCATTGCGTTCGTTTTTTTATTTTTATTTCTTAAGGCTTGGACACTATATCTAATACTGTCAAATTTATTGTAATTATAATTTATTTATTATTTACATAAAGAATAGAAGTAGGACTTACAATGTAAATTCAACTACTGGCAAACTCGGCACGAGTTAAATGTCTTATTATCAATAATTTATAAACTTTGGGTTTGAAAGATGGTCACATACTAGATATTATTTATTTAACTTCACTGAAATGTTTATTTGTATTCTTACTATTAACTTACACTTATCCTATATATCTATAGCTGCTTAATCGTTAAAAAACATATGTTTTATTCATCCGCACAGGTTCACTACATATTTTTATTAAATCTTTTAGTGGATGACTCTGGAGCTGAATACAGTTTAAACATTGACATAATTTTTAATTCATTAAATAAGTTAACACGGTGAATAATAGTAGAAGTAATTACAAAAAGTTGTGCAGCGCTATTCATTATAAGCCCACTTAAAATGTTTTTTTTTCTTCTTCTAGGAAAGTTCGCGCAGATGTCGTAGGAGTAGATTTAATTTTGTATATTCTTTATTTAAGTATATCAATACTATTTTACATATTGAAGTTAAGCTTTTGTATGCAACAAAATACAAGGAATGCAACATGCGTTGTCGCGTATTTAGTATGTACTTGTTAGTAACAAAACGAGATAATGTTCAAGTAGACGATTCTAGTTCCTGATTAAGTTATATATATATCCTATATATAATAAGCATTGTTACATTTTTTTGAGCCTGACAATCCGCATTGGGGCAGCGTGGTGGGTCTATGCTCTGTCTATATAAAACTATCTCTCCTATGAGTGAGGATGTTAATAGGCTACAACTTACTTTAACAATTTTTTTAAATGTGGCTTTGTATAACCAGCATACCGCATGGCAGACGACGCAGCAGCCGAATGCCTCTTCGAGCGCCTTCGTCTGCACCAGCAGCGTGCCCCGGACTCTGCCGAGGTGGCGCGTGCCATCACCGCCAGGATCAACTCTCGCCTCTCATCACACGGTGAGCCTGTTCTACCTTTTTTATCACGCCGGGATCTGGGATCAATCCTATGTGGTCTGTTGGAATTACTGGTAAGCTAGAATGTGGTGACATACATGGACTGTCGTTTGGAGAAATCGCAGGTTCAAATGTTTTGCAATCACTGTTAAATTACAGTTCTTGCCAATCCATCATTGTATTTTTTCCTTTCTTTTCACAAAGACTTTGAATTTATTGACTTCGCTAGAACGTCTTGTGGGAGTTTATTATAGAGACGTAAACTGTTACCCTTAATAGAGTTGTTAATTTTAAGTTTTCTAATATATATACGCAGTGAACTGTCATTATGTTAACTGCTCTGAATTTGGTACTTAGCGACTCTCTTGCAGTACAAATATGGCATCTATATCCTAAATTAGAATACCGTATGACATAATGCTGTGAAAATAGCTGAAATATACTAATTTGGCAGTATCAACATCTGTCAGACGACGAATTCTTAACGGTTTAAGCCGCAGAACTGAGCCTTTTCGATAGACCACTTATATGGGGCCCCCACTGTTATTTATTATCTAATGTAATACCTAAGAAAACTGTATTTTCTACAAGATCTATTTCCTCATTATTAATTTTAACAATGCTTTTTGTTTGTTTAACATTAAGCAGAGTAAACTTGATACATTTTGTTTTCTTTCCGTTGAGCAATAAATTATTACCTTCAAACCATTGTAGTACTTTATTGAGAGAGTTGTTTACGTCGACATAATTTGTTTGTCTCCTATTAATCTTAAGCAATAGCGAAGTATCATCAGCAAACAGAACAATATCATGGTCATCTAGAATAAAGTAAGGAGGTCATTAATATAAATTAGCAAAAGAAATGGTCCCAATATGGAACCCTGTGGGACACCCAGTCACAGACCCCGCAGAAAGTTTTTTTTTAATTCTATTTGTTTTTCCTTCTGATATTACGATATAGGACTTTCACTGGCAGTTAGCTGAGAAGATTATCGTTGGCAATTTTATGTCAATATTTCTACGAAAACAAGAAATGCTCAGCGTGTAAGTAATATCAGACGGACCCATAGCATAGCTTGACCCGCCTAGGTTAGAAGTTAGTTGGGGATGAACGTCTGAAAAAAGCAATGTTTTCAATGTATCATGTGGTTCATTGGGCAGGAAACCTGTAAAGTTTCACTATATCACTTTTCACATTAATCAATGATATTCAGATAGTTGACTACAAAATGATTTCGTATATAATATATATTTAGACGTAATGGCTAGTAAAACTGTTTAATACGATCGTCTCCTGCACAATGCGAATCTTAATCGCCATGAAAATAAATCGGAAGTTGCAACTCGTAAACCCAGCAATAGTTTATTTATATCAGCTGCCGTCATTTGGGTTACTACTGTGTTCAAAATTATCAAAATTAGATCAAAGACTTGATTAATGTTATTAAAACTGTTTTTCCTTGTCATTTTCATATCGTTCGTCATATAACTTTTAATATTCATCTTTTTTTCTTCACAGAAAGCATGTTAAGTGTTAAATTTATAAAGGAGAACACTGAATTAGTTTATTTGTTACGACATTATTACAGTACAGTATTACAGTACAGACTAAGTACAGAACATTTCTAATTCAATTTTATCATTATTTTACGTTTTATATTTCTATTTTTTCTCTCATACAAACTTGGTATTGATTATTCTTTAGCTTAGTTTTCCAAAACCCAAAGAATAGAAGTCTTTCTTTAATCGATTTGAGTTTTCTCTAATTGTTTTGAATTAGCGAATACGTCTACCTCTCATGAGTATTTTAACAATTCAAATAAAAACATTATCAGGTTCTTGTTTTATATTTAACTAGGAATGCCCCGCGGTTTCACTCGCGCAGATACCGATCTCGTGGCAATGGAATGTCTAGTAAGTCGGACTATAGGTTTATTTTTGTTAACATAAAAGTTGAATTTCACTTAGTTTTTAATTAATTTCTTTAAGATTATTAGACACAGGTACAACCATAACCTAATCAATATACAGATTTTACTTTACAAAGAATATATATCTAATTAATACATTTTTAAATTCGTAACATCATTTACGTAGAATGTCACTAACGATATTAGTCAAAAAATTCTCTACAGATATTGAGAGAATTTTTTTAATCGGTCCAGTTATTTTTAGCTTGATTATAGAAATTTGTTAAAAATAAAAACAAAAATTCAAAACCCAACACTATCTTGCATAATATTAGAGAAAAAAAATTTTAATACTTTATTGTCTCAGAACTTCTCTATACACAATACTTGACACTCTGAAGTTCGACTCGGGATACGGGATACATTATTTCTTTTTATTAAGATTTTTTTAATTCGTTATATCTTTTCAATGGCATATCCAATTTTAAAAGTATTTTATACAGGTATTGTAACATTCTTTAATAAACATATTTAATAGGATAAGGACTAACACAGAGGTATGAATAATATGGTTTGATTATTGTAGGCGTTGTAATTTGCTTTTGGAATTCAAAAAAATGTAGTTATAGTGGCATAATTTTTTATTGTAGAACATTTTTTATTCTAACGTCAATAATTTCCGCAGCGCGCGCAATGATAGATTTTTTGAGACAATTTTTTTACACCTTGGGTTACATTAATGCATATTTATTAGGGATCCCCATTTTAATGAGAAAGTGATATATCCTATCTCTCTCTGTGAAAATGCAGCTTTCTAATGGTAAAATTGTTTTTCAAATTGGTCACGTAGACTTTGTGTGAAACGTTACAAACATACACACATACATAATTAAATACAAAAACATAAATGTTTCCTCTTTATAATATTAATTTAGATAATACATAGAAATTCCATTAGTGATGAGTGCTTCATTCATTAAGGTTTGCATAATTTATATTTAAATTAATTGTGACTCTTTTAGCAATATTTTCTTTGCTTACTATATTATTGAAAATAAATTAGGAATATATTAATTACAATCACATTTTTTTATTATGTCGTAACTAATTTGTTACAAAAAAAGGAAGTCATACTCTAGATAATAAACTTCTTCTAATTCCATTATAGTAATGTGCCGTAAAAGCTCGATAAATTCGGAACATCCGACACCAATACTGCTGTTATTAAATGTAAATATTGCAAATAATCATCTTTATTACTCTACATTCGCAATTTTATGTTACCGCTTATGATATAAATTTCGCTATTCACTTTCAAAACCGATAAATAAAAGTAGCACTTTACAATACTCCGTATTTATATGATAATTGCATGTAAAGTTTTCAAAAACAATGCAGATATTTTTTCACATTTTCGCATATTTTTACAACCTCTTTGCCAATCCTAATCGGATTATTTTTGATTGAAATCCTCTTCAAAGATTTCAGATTTGTTTTTTTTATAATGGTTCCCAAAACGGTCGAGACCTTTAAATATATAAAAGTTATATTAGATAAAGGTTAACGTATTACATTGTACGTACAAGAAAAATATGAGTTAAGATAACAAACACCTTTATTAACTCATACACGGTGCGCTTCCATACATTTTTTACCACTTGGCAATATTCCCAGCATTGCTTTTGACGATGTCTCTCATGAAGAACAGAAATCTTTCGATAATGTCAATTGAGAAATGCTAGTAGACACCACTAAATGTTTGTCACTTAAAAGTGTGTAGGATGAGAACGATAGAAGTGGACTAAAATACAAATAATGAAGAAATTCTGATAATTTTTTGTAATCTATTTAAACAAAATGTGACATGCATAAGATAATGATATGGCTTGGATTATAACCTTCCAATAAGAATCTATTTTCGTGAACTTGACATAGCTGTTAATAAACTTTCGAGCGTTTTCCTAAATAGGAATTAGAAACTCATGATATAGTTATAATTTTGGAACTATGTATGTATATTGATAAAATTTGTAAATAAAATGTAATATTTTCGTCTATTTGCTATATTCATTACGAACTTTTTATAGCGGTGCAATTCGTAAAATATGCTATCGCAGAATCAGAAAATTTTATTATTTTGATTTGATTTACTGCAATATGAAATATAAGATAAATATTAAAAGAAGGGTAAAGGAAAATCTCATTGTAAATTAACAAGCAATATTAAAATTGAGATTTTTGTTCTTATTCGTGAAGAAAGCATATATCCGCTGTTCACAGCAGGCTTACGTTTTTCACAATCATTAACAATAGTGCGCTCTACGAAACCAAAATATACTTTGTTGGTTTTTTATTAAACGAAAATTAATTGAAGTGTTTTTACTTCAATTAATTTTTACGTCAGCAATATACTATTCTATTCTTAAAACAAAGATAGATGTTAGTTTTCTTTTAAAATGTGTGTTTTAATATATATTAACGAAGATGTTACAACGCCACCACTTCGTCGTTAATTCCAGAATTAATTTGCCACTCCGCAACACCGAAATAATCTTATTTACGACTGAATACTATATCATACAAATAGAGAGTAAATGCCAAAGACATTGATAAATGTTGTGATCATAATCTTATTTGTAAACAACGATTGATAAAGTGTGTACTTCATTATACGGCCATTCTATGCGGATGTTGATAAAGTGATATACAGTTATGTCAAATAATATTTTTGGCTTTTATAAGCCTTGCCAGAAAAGTTTGGATTGGGAAGTAGATATTTTCTATTAATGGATTAAGTAGTGAAGTAAGTTTCGTTGTCGAAACAATAAGATATATAGACATTACATCCTGTTTAATGATCCTTTCTCCCATATTTTTAAATTTTTCTATAGTTAATAAAATATTTTATCATTCATCAAGCTCAAATATATTTCTTTTTTACTGGTTATGTATGACACTATTACAAGTTAATACAGTTTCCTCAGATATCAATTCATTATTAAAATTTGTATAGCACCAACTATTGAAAGCTTAGAAAAGTGTAAAGGTTTCTGTCCATGTAAAGTGTTTATCAAATACACGGTAGATAGAAATGACTTCAATTATTTTATATTACTTTCGTATATTGAATTACATTCTTCTATTTTCTTATCAGTATCTATTTTCTCTAAATGGAGTTGTTGGATATGAAGTTATAATAAATATAGCAGTGTATACACACTGCTACTGACCTTGAATAGCGTTATATATATATATATATATAGTCAGGTCAGTAGCAGCCCATTAACATCCCACTGCTGGGCACAGGCCTCCTCACTCATATGAGAGAGGGTTTTTAGAACATAGACCCATCACGCTGCTCAACTGCGGATTGGCAGGCATAGTACACAAGTGCACCCTCTATTCCTTCACTCCGATAGTCCAATGTGATGGGACTCAGACCGGAGAGAAATTAGGTGCAGGACGGACGGCTTATCACACCGCCAACTTCCCAACTTCGGGCAAATATTGAACAAATCTTACCTTGCCTGGACGCGTGGCGCTGATTTTCAGCTGCAGCCTATAAAACTAAAACTAACTAAAGATATATCTAAAGATGTCCCTACCCTCCGCCATCTTCTGAGTGTGAGGGAAATGGACTTGCTGTTATCGCTTTACGCCGACGACAGCACGTACTTCGCGTCGTCATATACTAAACACACACTGTCATCAAATTACATCGTCTGCTGGATTTGCTACCAGAGTGGCTGGACCGGTGGAGAATATCAGACGTCAACCTTCGTGTTCGGCCGTTATGAACCGCATTTTCAACTGAACAAAGGGGAGCAGGACGTAAAGTTGCAGACAACAGTGCGCTACTTGGGGTGCCGCATCGAACGCGGGTTGCGCCTGGCGGTTCCAGTGATCCACGCCGTGAGTCAGGCTGTGGTCGCTGCTGCGGTCGCTTTTTACCTCAAGTCTTCCAGTAAAAGTTAAACTGAAGGTCTACGGAGTCTACGTCCGCTCCAGACTGACATATACGGCTCCTGCCTGGGCCTCTTTCTGGTCAGGGTACCGGAAGCAGAGGCTGCAGATCCAGCAGAGTAACTGCCTATGTCTAATAGTAGAAGCTCTTAGGTGCGTGAAAAAAGACATCATACATCATGACACCCCAACGTGGAGTTCATCTGCCAAATTGCGCGGAATATGTTTCGCTTAGCGGACAACTCCTCGCATACACACCTCCACGGCATTGCCAGCCAAAATCAAAGAGCGGGAAACACTGAGCGGCCCCTACCTAGTGAGCTCCTACTGCCGCCATCTCCGGAGGTAGGCAAAGACGGCGAAGACAATGCAGTGGCAGTGGCGACAGCCGGCCGTGACGATATACTGGAGTGACTGGATGGACCCGCTACAAGGTTGGCGGGAAATAGTCCGTTTTAGTGCGAGCATAATAGATTACTAAGCATCACCGATGCCCGAGGAAATGCCCGGGCAATGAAGCCAAGCCTCGAGGCCCGTACTCCTCAGCAATGTTGAGAAGAATCCCGGATGATACATAAACAAAAATTTCTCGCACATGATGTGCCAACAATCATAAAAATCTGATATGGTTATATAACTATAAATATGCTAATGATTGCAATCAAATGTAATGTTTGCCTTCATAATAAGTTATCATTATAATTTCTGTCCCCCTAATAAAAGCTGAAACTCTTATCAAAGGCGGTACAATATTTCAGTAGCCTGTTCGCGTGCTAACCGGTAGTTAATAACTTTGAATGACTTGGAAACACTTTTTTGGTTGGTGTAATAGCTCTATCAACGTTTTTTAAGCATTCTTTTATCAAAGGACTTATAAGTATTACTATATCATTGTTGTAGTGAATGATTGTAACTGGTACTGTCTAATTGTATAGCTGGGATGGCATAGGAAAAATTTAAATCAACACCTTTAACCACTGCTACTAACAGCTGGCTGTCCTCCTATTTTTTGTTCAAATTTTCAGACCTTAATATTATCCTTTTTTTCATCCACTTAAGGTGAAATACATTTTATTAAAGATGTAGTGGAAGGAACTTTAGTGGATACGGTGTTTTTATATTAATTAAATAAATCATTACATATTACCAAACATGGTGCATTGTCATCTAATGATGTATGATCAAGTAAAATATCTCTAAAGTTTTCTTTCTTTATAAGAGTTGAAGAAGTCCGTCCTAGATGGCTTAGAAATTGACTTTAAAATATATTTTTTATTACATTATTGAACTCCTTTTCTATTAGGGAACGCTAGTAATAGTATACGCCTATCAACGCTTTCATACCAGTTTCTAAACTGAATACTTCTTAAAACTAACCATTTTTGACACAGACAAATAAATACTATATTTATATTGTTCGGTTTTTATAAGTCATCGAATTTTACAGAATAAATGGCATTTAATCTTTAAACATGTCATAAAATGACAGATTTTTAATAAGGACAAAAATTTTATGCTCTTTAAAATGTCTAAGTCTTAGTATAGTGTACGAGTATCTAAATTGGTACCATTGTTAATTTCTCACCGCTATTAATTCTCTTTTTATTCCAAGTATAAAACTGGCAAGTTTAAATTAATAAAATACATATAAAAAAAACGTCGGTAAATAACGTCCATTGCTACAAAGAGTATTTACTCGATAGGTCATATTTCGCTGTGTTATAATTTTTTTTTTGCAGCACAACATTGCAGACAATGACTCTGCAATCCTACCTAGGTAGGCAAGTGTCATTGCAGTATTATCGCGTGTTTAACAGCTATACTTACCCGGATATAATAAACTCCTTACCCGTGCCGCCTTCCCCAGGTGTTACCATTAATTTATAGCCGGAACATAGGTACCCGTCGGAAATTCCTCATTACTAGCAAATTACAATAAGTACCGCCTGTACCAGGGGGCTTTATCAACTTTTCGATCCCCTTCATGTTTAGTCAATAAAACACATCGAGAATGTTGCTGTTCAGTTCCATAAACATATAGGGGGACGCTTTGCTTCATTGCATACAAGTTGCGAAAATGCAACTAAAATGTATTTAGAAAATAAAGTACTTATTAAGCCATTTTTATTACTTACGTTTTCGAATATTTGCAGTTTTTTTTATACCTTAAACCATTTATTCGGCGAGGTTAAGGTTATTATTATACCGTCTACCTAGCATCTGTTAATTTAGTAAGCGGATTTTGAAAATTATCTCTAAATTATCCAAAAACGATAATTTTGTTTTCGTACAAATAATGATATTTTTAGTATGTTCAGATTAAACATTTAAAAAATTTCTCCACGATCTGCTTACACTCATTTGATAGAAAAAAACCATTACACCTGTTTCATGAGCTTTCAATGTGCCTGCATTTTTTCGCAAAAAACATTTTAGATTTTGAAAGAAACTGTGACTACTCATGATTGTTTGCCGTATTTGTGACTTCATGATGTTATGTATTTATGAATTTGTTAAGAAAACAATCGTAAGATTTTAAATTAATAAAATTCAAAACATTGTGTATCATTGCGGGGGGGAAATTAATATTGTATCGTCGCACAAACTCTAAAGTAAAGTAAAATAGTCGGCGTGTTTTTGGTTATTGTTCCGAAAAATTAAATTAAATTTAAATAATTTTGCTATGAAACCTCTATATGAACTTCCCATTTATCACAATATTTCAGCAAGCCAATAAGTCTGAATATTTGACAAAGCTGTAATAATATCAAGTGGTATTCAATACAAGTTTTGAAAATTCATTTGAATTTGAGCGGGCAATTAGCCTTTGAAAATTTGAAAACCAAATTTATACAGAGAAGTCTCTGACTAGGAATTAAAAATTGTTAATTGTTATAAAGTTCTCGAGGAATATGGTAGAAGTTAGTCTTAATTAATTAACACTATATCTACTATCAGTGAGTTAAGCCTTGGCTCGTTTTAACGTTGTCAATCACGATGTTTTAATAGACGCGCTAGTATGCTTTATATTCTATTTATACACCAGCATAAATCAAGTGCTGCCTTGACACTGACTTATCTTGCGTAATTTAAAATAAAATGCTATCAATCGTTTTGTTATAAAAACTGTAATCACCTTCAGTTTATGATCACATTGAGTCTTTACAATTATAAAATTGGGCAATTATTAATAATTCCATTGTATTAGGCAGGCAAATAATTAATTTTAACATTTACATTATCACAATACTATTCTTGTTCGCAGACATGACTGCATACGTGCTTTGTAATGAATTAGTTCCGCTATTCTTAATATAATGGATTTATTTGATTATCATATATATATATATAGATAGATAGATAATATTCTTTATTGAACACCACGCTAAAAATAGATTTCAATCCAAAAATCCAAAATTTTGAATCGCAAATTAAATTCCCTTTTTATTCGTCCCTAAAATACATCTTCAGTAAACTTTTAGTCGATGACAATGTTATTTCCAGGTATATTTTTTAATATTCATTAATAAACTAAAAAAAAAAAGGTAAATAGCAGCCCATTAAAATCCCACTGCTGAGGCACATGCCTCCTCGCTCATATGAGAGAGGCTTTTTAGAGAATATACTCAACACGCTGCTACACTGCGGATTGGCAGGCATGGTACACAAGTGCACCCTCTATTCATTCACTTTCGTAGTTCGATATGACGGGAAACCAACACGACCGAAGAGACTGCTCTCCGAGGCAAGGGGGTGGAGCCGCCAACCACTGCCAACTTTCCAACTTCGGGCAAATATTGAGAAAATCCTAATAGAAAACTTAATATCGATTTTGCCGGAACTAGAACCCAGGGCCTCAAGTCTGTAGATGAATATAAAACAACCACTAAACCAATGAGCAGTCTTATCAATTAATTAAATTTATTTAATTTATTAATAATCATAATTGCGAATTATACAGCGCCATCTATTGAAAGCTCAAGTTAAAAGTTTAAAAGACTATACTCGTATAATGAGTTTGAAAAGTACGTACCTGATGGTGTTTGACATAAATAAAAACATTTTTATATTAATTGTTTCTTATAGAATTCTACGATTTTTATTTAAAATGCCAGGTAGTACTTGTATACTACTGGGCAATAAATTTTGAAATTGCACTATAAATCACCATAAAAATGGGTCAATTTCTTAAGTAGCGTTTTAGTATGTTTTACAAAATGTATACGAAAATTTATATTCATTACTCGAACTTGTTACGAGTACCATAGTTACCTAATAAACTACAAACTGATTTTCAATTGAAAAAATCGCGAAATATACGTTGCTTAAACAAGGAACAAGGTATCGGTTGATAGTAAATTAAAGTCATTGACTAGCGCAACGCAATAAATTAAAAATACTTTTGATTTAACCACAGTGTTATTGAGTGAATTTACAGCTGTTTGGCTCTCATGTGATAAATTAAATACGTCTTCCGCCCTACAAAAAATAGTGTCGTAGTGGTTTTCAAAGTGTAGTTATTAATTTGTTTTATATAAATATACACAATGTTATAGTGTTTGACCACCACGCCGCCTCAAACTACACAACTCATTTTAATCTAATTTTTTTTTCACTTTGCTGGATTTGTTACGACTTTTGACATAGGACAGGTTACATTCTATTTGCAATTTTTGAATTGAAACTTCTTTAGGCGCATGAGGGTAAACTTTTTACGGATGAAACACGTAATTAGCCTAACGAAGATGAGCAGCGTTTTTTATGCCAATTCGTTTCAAGGTTAGATAGCTTTAATATTTACAAATAACATGTGGCATTTTAATATACTATTTTTCATAACATTTAAAATAATAATTTCTAAAACTGACATATTTAGTTACAATTCGTCATTTGAAGTCATTCGTTGACACTTAAAAATTAAGAAGACAAGAAAAATTTGTATGCCAAAGAAGTTTTACTTCTGACACAGTACTTTGAACGCACGCACTTTAAAATTTTTTTAAACCAATGTTATGTTACAGACGTACAAATATTTTTTAAATGACATATATTAATTATTATATACAGCGATTGTTGATCCCATATATAGGTATATATCTATATATTTTTATTATACTAGCTGTTTCCGGCGGTGTCACTCGCTTAGTTCATGATCCCGTGGAGTTGTGGAAATGAGATCGGTCCGATATTTAGTAGTTCAGTGACATACACACTCCTATAATATATATACAATATCAACGAGTTAACTGTTATACGTAATATTTCCTTTGTAGTTCCTGATTTCATGGGATAAAGACGATACTAGATCTTAATGAATTCACATGTCAATAAACGACTCACTTAAATTTCAAGTCAATCAGATGCTCAGTTTTAAGATTTCGTGATTTGTGATTATTTATCGATTGTCTTTGTATACAATTGCTTTGTATGCGTGTGCGTCCTAAATGTGCTCCACGAGCATCAAAGAAAGTGTTTGTTAAAATAGGGACATAGAATTTCGTCCAGAACTTTCGTGGATTACAGTTTCAAGCCACATTGAATACAGACGTCACATTATCGATATAATTACTAAATGTCAGGGCTGGCATGCTTATAACTCAAACCTGCTGGACGGTTTTCAATGTCATCATCATCTGAATAAACTTAGTACCAGTGTTATTTTTTTATTGACCTCACTTGGTGGTAAAAATAACACTTTAAAGCATCTGATATAATAATTGCTTAATAAAAATTACCTTGACTTAAATGATCCACATGAATACGACAGTGTAATTTTTAATATATTTTCAAAAAAGAGTTCAACAGAATATTTCAGTTTGTCGGATGGCAAGCTTTTCAGGTTATAAAGCAGGTAACTATCCGATTCTTAAAAAGCAGAAATCGACTTAATAATTTTTACTAGTAAGCCATGCAAGGGCCTCTCGTAACCTACACACTCTAATTCATGATACGAGACTAGGGACAGGCGTCTCTATAAATTCTCATTGGAAAAAAACTTATACGCCAAATCGTTGTTTTAAATTCATGCTCGAGATTTCTGGTGAAAGATATTTAATTTTTCTTTATATATTTTTCTTACATAAAAAAAATCTATCCGTCACGTGACGCCTGACAGATGTGAGATATCGAATAATTTTAAATAAGACACCGATTACGTGTACCGTAACCGTAAACAAATCACTGTGTATCACTGTTTCCCAACCTTTTTTGGACCTTAACTTTTCCAAGATTTGTATACCCCCCATACATCATTCATCAACTGCCTCATTGGTCTAGAGGTTAGCATGTACGAGTCCTGGGTCGGGCCAATTCAAAAATCAATATTGTATTTTCTATTAAGTATTTCTCAATATTTGCCCGAAGTTGAGAAGTTGGTGGTGTGTTCCACCCCCGTGCCTCGGAGAGCACGTTGAGCCGTCGGCCCTGCGCCTGATCTTTCTCCGTTCGTGTCGTATTCCTATCACATCGGACTATGAGAGTGAAGGAATAGAGAGTACACTTGTGTACTATGCCTGCCAATTCGCAGTAGAGCAGCGTGGTGGGTCTATGCTCTAAAAACCCTCGCTCCTCGAAATAAGGAGGCCTGTGCCCAGAAGTAGGACGTTAATGGGCTGCAACTACTACTACTACATACATACATCATTATTAACCTTTCAAATTGATTTGTTTCGTTTAAAATATATGAATGGTAAATTTTAGGAAGACATCACTACGGCAATGTTATCAAAACATCGTAAGTGATAATTCAAAATTGTAAATTGCCCCCCCCCCCCCTTCCTTAACTTCTGTGGAGTGTGGGCGCCACTGTACACACTAAAGGCAGCGAGAGAGACGGCGAATTGTCGAGCCAAGTGGAGAGGGTGGAGTGGAGAGAGAGACGACGTGGCGACGTGACGTCACTGCAAGCGTCAGACTATAAATATTTCACATCAATAGAATGATTATTAAACATTACTCTTCCTGCAGTTGTCGGAACTTATTTATGGATATTCAAAAAAGACATGGAATAACTTGCTTGTTTTAAATAACAGATGTACTTAAGATGATTTTGGCAACAAACTCATAGTAGTATTGTAATTGCTGAACAAACATTATAAATGACTAGTAGATGCAATTCGCCAAGATTATTTAATTTATTGCTGAATAACAAAATCGTCCGTGATGAGATTGATGTTATTTGCTTAAATTAAAGGGCCCCAATTTAAATATTGCTTTATTATCTGCGCTGGTATTATAAATGCGTAGAAACCTATAAACCAATTATATCAATAACAAACCAATGATATTTAAGAAGTTAATAATACCAACACATGGTTTTCATTTACAATCAAGTCAATTATTTTCCATAAACCATCCTTCTGTGGAGATGACTATTAAAATAATATATATATATATATATATATATATATATATATATATATATAACTTCGAAAATTCCCAGCTTTTTACGAAGAGATCAATGCATTTTTGAGAGACAACTCAACGCACGCATTAGCTAATTGTTATGTCTCAGGTATAAATAAACAGTTTTAGCTGTAAAGTAATTAGCATTTCATAAATAATGAAATCTTAACGACAACCTAATACTGCGACCACTTCACGACCTCACCGACGTTAATACACTGTTACCATGACATTAGGAAAGATTTCGAGAAAGTTTCAATAAGGAATAGACCATACACAACAGTTTTTATTTTGCCCAACATTCACTTAAATTCTTTCAACGTCGAAAATAGTTTTGAAGGGTCTTTTACACGTTAAATATTTAACAACTTAATGTACTGTACATACATTTGTTTTATTCAATTTACAGTGTATGTTCTCCAAACTTCTGCAAAACTTTTTTTTCCTATTTAAAAAATCTAATATTTTATTACCTACACCAATTTAGATAAACAAATTGCAAAATAATTGCTGCGAATAGTCGATCGATAGTAATTATATTCTCAATGTATATTATAACAAACTTTTGTTAATCACTTAAGGGTCAAGTAGCTTGAAACATCTGCATGACAATATTTTTTATTGCTAACAGTTTAGCGCTTGATTGTAATCTCACCTGATGGTAAGTGATCATACAGTCTAAGATGGAAGCTCGCTAGTTTGCTAAGGGGCGATATACCCCTTATGGTTTCTACACAGCATCGTACCGGAACACAAATCTCTTTATTTGGCGGTACGACTTTTGGTGGTAACTAGCCACGGCCGAAATCTCCCGCCAGTCTAGACTCAGACAAATTAGAAAATACAATTTCCTAAATCGCCCTACCAGGAATGGAAACCAGGACATCGCACCACTGTGCCAGCGAGATATTATGATATATATTTTGATATTATGTTTTTACTATACATTTATGTGGATGTATGTGGTGACTAAACCACCTAAGGTTAAAGAAGATACTTAAAAAACAAATAGCCAAAAACTATAAGTAACAATGGTAACTATTTTATATTAAGAGAGGGATCCAACAAGACTTTTATAATGCTACCATAACTTTAGTGTTCGTAAAACAATTATGTATACGAGTATAGCCATCTTCAAAAACATCACTTTCCTCCTGACGAAACCTTTTTTTCAAATAGAGTATTTTTCAAGTTGATTAAACAGCTTTCACTGAATTCGATTTCATTGCACGATGTTTTTCTTCACCATAAATCCCAATGATTGATTGGAAAGAAAAGTCATGCACGTAAGTGTAATTTTTGCAATTAGAAACTTAACGGTGTCTGCTCAGAATTCAAACCCGCGATTTCTTTAAACGATAATCCATGCGTCTCACCACTAGGCCATCATGGCTTTCGTGTATATTCTAGTTTTTTGACATAATTCCGATAATATCGTTACGCCCAGTATGGATAATATCCTACCAACCTTTGGGCTATTCCCGCGTCACTGTGACGTCAACGTGCGCGTGCCACGTTGGCCGAACGCCAGATAAGCGTAGACGGCATGTCATTGTCATCAACAGCTTCTCTTTTATATTAACATCTTTATATTACCGCTATAAAAAGCTTATCTATAAACTTTGCCTCATTTGTATTCATGACCAGTTTGTATTGAAATTGTTTTTATAAAACTTAACAGCGTTTCCCTCTACGCAGATTAATTAGCCGCCAAAGTGTCGTAAGGAAAACCAAGCTAATATTGCTCTACGGTCATATTGACATTGCTGATTAATTATATCTGAATTGAACATTCATTCATAAATATGCCGGGTATGAAGTACTTTTAAAAACCACTTGTAGACCTTCAGTATAGCACAGGTTTATATGACAAAGCACCTCGCGGAAGCCCGCTGGACACGCCCGAGGCCATCTTCTATATGCATGTCGTATTTTTAAGACGTTTAAGTAAACTGCAAAAAAAATATCCTAAGTAACCGTATACTGCCATTCTGCTTAACATATTATTATATATGGTTGTACGAGAAGGAATAATTACAATAGGCACGACGACATTTACGACGAGGGAAAAAAAAGTGGTAAATTCGCTAAATAAGAACTTCGCATATATTTTGTTTAATTTCAAAAAAATTATCCTTATTATTTATTTAGGACTGTGGACGTCAACAAAAATTCTTTAGTTTTTAATTGTTTTTCAGACAAACACATACGACAGAGTACACTTGACAAACTTTGGAGTAAACAATCAGGAGCTATTCAGATGCTGCTATCCATATTAGAGGTATAACTAAGATATCTATTTCACCAATTTTAACCAAAACTTATAAATTAAAAAGATTAACCTATGGGCAAGGGCGACCTTAATGCTTTAAGCAATCCCTATAAGTTTATTTCCCAGAAAATTATACAATTATCGTCCTATTTTAAAAGTTATCATCATACATTAGTAAAAATGCCATGCTACAAGACAAACACTGTACAAAAACAATTACATTTCAGAACTCGAGAGATACAGCAACTTCAACTTATATCACATCCATATTACGGGAAGCGTTATGTTTAAAACAGGGAAAAGGAAAAAAATGCTCAGGTAACTATCAAGTATTATATACAACATTAATTAGAAAGAAAATTATTATTTTACTAAACTATCTAAAATCAGTAGCCAATGAAGTACCAGCAACGAAAAAGAAGGATAAACCGACTGGAAAAGAGAATAAAGTACCAATTATTATTAAAAAGGGTATGTGAAAGTGTGGCGCTTTTTAATTGCTGTCTTCAATTAATGGTGTTTGCAATTTGCATATACGTTTTATTTACCGCTTGCTGTTTATCTATTCCAAATCCCTACTAACATGCACGGGTCCATATAGCACTGTACATTTTCAATCAACAACCTTTTAGATACTAATAAATCTAAAAGCTGCACTACTGTCCGATACAAAAACTAAACTTTCTGGGAACAAATTCAAAATTGATTCAACAGATATGTTATATTAAATTATGTTTATTCATTTAGATGACAACAAGGCATTAAAGTGAAGCAGTTCAAAAGATTTACGAATAAAATAATTATTGTAATACCCTCATGAACTCATGTTATTGATCTGCTGTTGTATTTACCTTTTACTAATCTTTTTTACTTGATATTTTTATCATGGAAGGATACTTTTTTTCTAATTTTTATAATTAAAGTAAGTAGCAGCCCATTAACGACTCATTGGTGAGCACAGGTCTCCTCAGTCGTAGTAGAGATGGTTAGCATAGACCTACCACGCTGCTTCACTGTGGGTTGGTTGGCATAGTACACAAGTGCACTCTATATTCCTTCACTCTCATAGTCCGATGTGATGGTAATCCGACACGACAAGAGAGAGATCAGGCGCAGATCCGACGGCTTAACGTGACCTCCGAGGCACGGGAGTGGAGCACACCTCCACTTCCCAACTTATTGAGAAAATCTTAATAGAAAACTCATTATCGGTTTTTGAATGGGCTCGACCCCGGACTCGAAGCCAGGACCTTTTATCTGTAGCCGAACATGCTGACAACAAAACCAATTAGGGAGCTATTTTATGAGTAAGTTATATCATAAAATAATGAATTTAGAGAGCGCTGTCTGCCGATGGAAACCGTTGTAGCGGCATGACAATATGAATTGAATTGAATTACATACATACATACATACATACATAGCATCACGCCTCATTCCCATAGGGATAGGCAGAGACAACATCCTTCCACTTGCCACGATCCTTGCATATCTCTTTCGCTTCTTTCATTCTCATTAAACCTTTCATACAAGTTCGTCGGCTTAGAATACTCTTGACTTGGCCCTTAATTAAAATGTCCTGGATTTGATCCAGGAACGTTCGCCTTGGTCTTCCCCTTCCAACTTTCGCATTCACTTTTGACTCATAAATCCTTTTTGTCCAGTCTCCTTTCATTCATTCTCTCTACATGCCCAAACCATCTAAGCATACCTTTCTCAATTTAAGTCACTACGTCTTCTTTTATACCACAACGTTTTCTTATCACACTATTTCTTACTCTGTCACTCAATTTTAAGAATTGAATTAGTGTGTGAAAATGTATTTTTTTCTGGTAAATTAATATATATATATATATATATATATTGAAAAGTTATATGCTTCCTATGCTTAAATTTTTGGCACATTTGAGTTAATAGTCTTGCAAATCGCAAATTTACTCAATTTATCAGAGTTGTTTCAAATTAATTGATTCGCTAATAAAATATGCATTTTTTTTGGTTGGTTACTACACAAATTCTAATACAACAATGTATTCAAATACCTACAGCTTGCTTTTGATTATACATACTAGTATCAACAGTGACATATGCACGTTATTACATTAATACATAAGGATAGCCTCGATTTAGTATGTGACGTAATTCTAATACAGAGGGTGTTTCCTATTTAATTAATAGCACACGGGTTACTAAAGCTTCTAACAAATATATTAATGTATGCGTATTAATTTCTGACCGTAAAAAACTAAATATCCAATATAAAACATTACAGCAAACAACGTCGCAAGACAGCAATGTTCACAGCACTTCATTTCCATAAACGGCACGCAGGTGGTGATACGAACGCTGCTAGCCACACACAGCAAACGGGATAGTAACGTTAGCACTGAGCTGATGCTGCAAGATCTTGTCTGGATATTAGCAGCACTAGCGCCTAGAGGTGAGTGTAATAGCATATCCGGCAGTAAACAATTCAGTAAATTAGTTTAATACGTCAATTCTTGTAATTGGTTTACATTAACCTTTATATTTCTTATTATAATTGTCAATCTAAATATAAATATAAAAATTATCCTTATTTCACTATTTCGCGATCTCACACGTGAACGGCTGGACCAATTTCACTATTTTTTTATGATGTTTAATATATGCCTATATTATAAGAAGGTTCTTAGGAAAATAAAAGTTAAGAAATTGCGCGAAACTATTAAAAAGATTAATTAGTCGATTACTTTATAATTATAACTATTATTAATTATACTAATATGTATAACTTTATCCCGCAATGCTCCGAATAGCTTTCTTTCTTTTCTTTGTTTACTTCCTAACTTCGTGTAAACATACTCTAATATCGAAACGCTTGCTTAATGTTTACTGTCATTTTATACCATTCGATATGTATTTTTTGCAGATCCGAAATTCGCAATGAAAGTAAGAATGTTAGGGTCTGTAAGGACAATGCACCTTATTCTAAAAGGCCATTTTACTGACAATAAATTGATATTTCCGCTGCTGGTTATATTGAAACAATTAGCAAAGAATTGTAAGTATTTAAGATTTTTATGAATATACTAAGGCCACTCGTATGTATATACGATTATAATTTTAGTATAAACGTGCCTAAAAGTGCATGTTTATGCGGAAATTCTGCCAATAAAACTCAAAAATTTGATGACTTAAAATCGCTGTTCTCCTGCTATACATAGAGGAGAAAATTCCTCATTATTTAAACAATAAATATATGTTATGCCGACTCTTCACCGACAAAATGTCTCCAAATTTAGGCAATATCTGAGCTAAATTTCGGTAATATTGTTTCAAAAGCGTAAAAATAAAAGGAATCGGAAACTATTTATGTTATTACATTTATTCTATTTTGCAGCTGTGACAACATCTATATTAATAAGGGATGGAATAATTGCTACATATGAACGAGTACTAGTAAGTTTGGGTTTCATCCCCACTGCTAGACTCCGACTCTGCCTTGACGCAATTGATTACTTCAGCAAAAACAGTTAAGCAAAATTAGTTTTATTAACTAATTGTGTATCCATTGAGATTTCTTCACTTCTAAAATTACAAATTCAGAAGCGTATTAATTACTTAAGCGAATTTTGCTTGTCTTTGACACTGAATCCACCTGGAAAGATTGTACATGCAGTAATTCAACCCAACATGCAACTCTTACGAGGGAATAGCCATGTTCACATATATAATGGGCATTTATGATATAATGCCATTTTAGGTTCATGCTAATTTTTTAATTCCACTAAAATAGATTTTCTTTCAAGTACATGTAACATTTATAATAGCGCCGCATAAAGTAATAGCTGGCGGAAATGTATAAAATCATCGTAGGTGTTTTTCCAATATCGTGATTTTGATGATTATATGACCCTGTTCCTCAGTTTAGATCAAAATATTGCACAACGTTACTATGTTTATTAAATCATTTTGATATTATAAAGGAATTTCTAAGTATTTGATCTTTGAAACGTTAACCAGAAGAATTAGAATTTACCGTTTCCTCGTCTTTCGAAATGAAGTGTCACATATACAGGAAGTTTTAATTGACATTTGTTCAGCATATTTTATAATTATTAAGACTCAAAACAAATATAGATTTAAACGCAAATTCATCTTCACCTAGTTCACAAATTCATCACCATCTTATAAGCTCTTCGCACTAGCGATAAATCCATGAATTTGTCTATATTTGCACACATATTGCCACTAGTGTATGTCAATTCAGTCACACATGGGTAACTCATACAGAGGTATGCTGCATGCAGATCGTGAAGACAGGCCTTTGTAGCGTGCTAATAAGGGTGTTCGACAGATGGGACCGCTATGAAGGCCGCATGAGGCTAAAGATTTGTGCGCACATCCTTCAAACTTTACAACACCTCTGCAACATAAGTACGTATTATACACGCTTTTTAAATTAATATATTGAATTGAAACATTTAAAAAATAATATAAAAATTAACATTATAAATCGTGCATGAGATAAATAACTTTAAATATTTGAATAACTATAAAAAATATAAAGGGAGCACGAGCACTTTTCTATAAATTTAACATATCTTTAATAGTGATTTGATTTATAGAAGCAGGACGTCGAGCTCTGTGTATCAAAAAGCACGTGCAAATACTCCACAGATTTTGCTCACAATGCCCAGATGAATTAGAATTTGATGGTCTCTTAGCCAGAGTATGCTCCGTTATAACTTTATGTCTAAAACATCAAGCTTTACCAGTGCCTTCTAATAGTCCTGCATCATTCAATCTCAACCCAATATTAAAAGGTATTATTTTCAGTATTAATAGCTCTGTGTTTATTATTACTAATTTAATGTTAATTTTGTTTTGAAATTTTTCTGTTTTGAAAAATATCCATCGTATTTTTAGGCACAAATGCAACATGGCCCTGTCATGATGACGATGACGATGGTGCAAATTCTGATTCAAAAACAATCAATTCAGACTTAGATGAGGACGGGCCTGACAGTGATACTGAGGGTATAGATGAGTATCCTGACATTGAATATGAAAATGAAACCGAAATAAAAACTACTGATGAAATTGATAAATCTCACACAAAAAGCGGTGAAAGTCTACAAAGTGCTTTATGGATCAATCCCAGTGAGAGAGATATAGAAGACTTAAAAAAGTATGTGAGCATGATGCACGAAGCGCATTTATATGTTATTTATTAACATGCAATTATTAAAAATAAAATATTCATTACAGATATTATATTTATTTTAAAGAATTTGGATCATATAATAAACAAATTAGACTAGTTAAAAGTCGCTCCAATTCGCGGGGTTCCATAATAGATGATATACTTAACTCACAGTCTGGAAATCGCTACCAACCATCACCTTCAACTCTTTCTCTTGCAGGAGTTTTAGGAAATACAGACTATGACACCGTTTTAGGGTCCTCACAAACATACTCTTTATTGCAAGGATATCACAAAATACATGAAAGCACATGTAAGTATGATAAAAGTAATTTTTAAGCAACACGCCCAACATAATAATGATGTTATTATAAAGTTAATATTACTTTACAGCTACAACGTCTTATTCTTCTCTGAAAATTCACAAAGACATTTCCAAGTATAGCACTTTTGCATCGGTTTATTCCACGATTTCATCAAGAGTTAGAAGCATTATACCTTTTATTAAAGTTGCTTATCCAGATATGACAGGAGGATTAGGTTCTACACAACCTGAGCCCTTAAATAAAATGGAGCGAATTGCTTGCAGGTAGGCTATAAGCTAAAATTATTAAAGTAGTATTATATTACTCTCATATTTGATGACAAGTTAACAGTATTCTTAATTTATTGAAGGAACAAGCTACTAGCGTGCGTAGAAAGAGCAATAAACCCCGAATCTTATATGAATGAAGTTGTTTATGATTTGGATGCACTTTGCTCTTCTACTGCGATGTCGGATTCTGTAGCTCAAAAAAGGTACTAAAGATAATAATTTAATAGAAAAATATTTTAATATTGGCTTAAATTTATAAAGATTTTCTTTCCAGCTTAAGCTCTGACAGTTTATTTCTTTGTAATACCGATGAGCAAGAAATCACGAAAGTAAATACTTTTTCATCAAGACTAAGTTTTGAGTCACGATTTGAATCAGGAAATCTTAGAAAAGTTATACAGGTACATTAAACTTTATTTATTATATAATTTCTGTATAGATTTTAGAACCTTGCTATTGGTATACTGCTTTTTTTCAGGTAGGTCCAAGAGAATATGAGCTTATTCTTATGCCAGACGTGAATTCACCAAAAAGGCATCAATGGTTTTATTTTGAAGTGCGCAATATGCAACAAGGCCGTCCTTACATTTTTAATATTGTAAATTGTGAGAAATCAGATAGCCAGTTCAACTTTGGAATGAAGCCCGTAATGTATTCTGTGAAAGAGGCTGTTCTCGGAAAGCCAGGTATATAAGATCTCTGTGATCAAACTTTTAGAGCTCTTTTTAATACCGATATGAAATGCTAACTTTGTTTTAATTTTTATTTTATATTCTATTAAGTTCTTATAATTTTTATTGTCTATCATCATTGTTGTTCTCGCCTTTTCTTTGTCTAGTCTTAAATCAACATTGTTATAGCGTTAATTGTTGTTTTTAATCCGTCTTCTCCTATAGTTTTTATATTATACATCTTCTCTGTTTCTTTTACTCCAACACCTGTTTTCTTTCAGGGTGGGTTAGAGCAGGCTCCGACATTTGCTACTATCGCAACAGTTATCACTATGCAAACCAAAGGAACAACAAATGCTACTTAACTGTCACGTTTAACATTGAGTTCCCTCACACCAACGATGTTTGCTACCTTGCCTACCATTTTCCACTTACATATTCTATGATGATGGTTAGTGCATTATTGTGTTATATCTAATATTTTTACAATTCCCTATGTGCTATTGAGTTATATATATAACCTTTTTGCTAATGCAATCAATAAGACGACCGAGTGTTCTTATAGTTATACCATACAAACATACATTACATTCTAGTGAAAACATACTCAAATTCTCTAGTTCATATTCATATATCTTTGTTAATCTGTGATCAATAATTGAAAAAGTTTCATCGGACCTATGTTAACTAAATAGCACTTACTCGGTTAACAAAGAACATTAGATATATGTATAAATCTTTTACAGTATTGCCGATAGAAGTCTCATATAAATCGTTCCAGATTGATACGTATGATGTTCAAAAATATATGTTTGAGAAAACCTATTAAATGTATAGCCTTGCAATACAGTTTTTATAACTGTCATTGTCTTGCTTTTATTGCATTAGCTAAATTACTAACTTAGGTCGTATTTAGTTAAAAATAATATATCCTTAATGTCATGAATTGTTCAAGTTTCAATTATATTAAGTACTATGTAGCAGCCCACTAACGTCACACAGGCCTCCTCACTCACAAGAGAGAGGGCTTTTTAGAGCATAAACCACCCACGCTGCTCCACTGCGGATTGGCAGGCATAGTACACAAGTGTACTCTCTATTCCTTCACTCTCATAGTCCGTCGTGACGGCAATCCCACACGACCGGAGTGAGATCAGGCGCAGGACCATCAGCTCAACGTGCTCTCCGAGGCACGGGAGTGGATCACACCGCCAACTTCCCAACTTCGGAAAAATATTGAGAAAATCTTATTAGAAAACTAAATATCGAATTCGTATTGCCCCGACCCGGGGCTCGAACCCAGAACCTCATGTCTGTAGTCGAAGATGCACCAATGAGGTAGTCGTATATATTAGCACGATAAAATATAAAAATAATTGAAATCCAAAAACAACAGCAAACATTAGAAATAATTGCACTAAATAAGCACGTGCGGTGTACAAACATGAAAATTTATATGTATATCTTCTTCGTCAGACTAGGATATGGCAGTGGAGTACGCAGATGCCGCCAGGAGCATACCTTCGCGCCGAACCTTTGTGTTACTCCCTTAACAACAACGAAGTTCCATTGCTGACAATATCTGCGGATGACACACCTTCTAATCCCATTGTGGTACCGTTATAAATCGAACTTTTTGGCTTTCAATTTATTAACATTAAATCGTATTGTACATACCTGGTTAAATCTATACCATAATGCATAATACGTATCTATCACAGAATGTTGTTTGGACGAAATGTAATAAAGGATGAAATATAATTATTAAAATTATCAAAAGCATTAAATTGTTTGAAATAACAAACGGTCTAAAATATGTTTGTAATGTTTGGTTACTTATTAAAATTTAATTTCTAAGCAAGGACGCTTAGAAATTAAGCACTTATCGATAATATACGGTAACAGTAAAAGCAAATGTGTATAAATAATATTATATTATACCCTGCTTTTGGACTAATTAACTTGTTGGAAGATTCGAGTACAGTCAGTATACAAATAGAAACTTTTCAATTTAAAAATTCTCAGCATGTACCGGAAGTCGAAAAGTGCACGCATCTAAGTTAAAAATCGCAAGTGGTCCAATAAACTTAAGTATATTACTTCTTATTTAATATTAAACTTCAAAACTTGCGATACTTCGTTTCCATTATTTGTCCTACAACATTTCCTACGTTTGTGTAATATTAGTGTCAAAATCAGTCTTAATTAGTTTGGGTATTAACAAAACAAACCCACAAGAAAACTGAAAATAAAAATCTTAAGAAAAAAAAATAAAAGTGCGTGCGTACATAGTACACGTGTTAAAAGTGAAACTTCTTTGACAAAATAATTTTTAAGTCTTGTTTATGTTTGTACAAACTTAAAACTACATTTCCGAGACTCACAGGGAGGGAAAAAGGGAGATATGTTAGGAATTTAATTATCATTAAAATATTATAAGTGTCAGAAATTTATACAAATAATTTATTGAAATCTAAAATGGAGAATTTTAAATAAAAAACCCACGTATTTTTTTGTCAATATTAGAAATTATTAAGAGACGAGTGGCAAATTAAAATGCCACATGTCGTTTGTAAATGTTAAGACTACCTAACCTTGAAACGAATTAGCATGAAAACGCTGCACATTTTCGTGATGCTAATCACGCGTTTCGTCCGTAAAAATTTTACCCTAAAAAAGTTTCACTTCAAAAACAATATTTTTGTGATTGTTTATTGATAAACGTTTTTTTGATTATTTATGAACAAATAAATTATTATTTGTTTTACAGGACCGAGAAATAATATTCTTGACTGCTCGAGTGCATCCCGGTGAAAGCAACGCGTCCTGGGTAATGGATGGCACTCTGGCATGCTTATTGGCTGACACACAACCAGCAGCTTCCCTGCGAGCCAAATACGTATTCAAGATCGTGCCTATGCTTAATGTAGAGGGAGTCATCAACGGATGGTAAGTTTTTTAGATATTATCTATGATCGTCTAATTTAAAATAACCTAACCGTTGCTTTCATTACAAAATGCTGCAGTATATATATATATAAATATGGTGATGCTGCAGTCTACGTCGATAAAAATTTAATCTGGGATGCCGTGAATAATCATTTCTATGACTTTAATATTGCCAAAGCGCAAATCTACTTATTAATATTGTTTCTTGAACTATATACAACAAGCATTTAGTATACTGTAGACGTCAATTTACGGTAGGTGGTTAAAATAAAGAAGACATTAATGTTATATTACGTTTATTAACTCACTACATCACTATTCTTTAAATTCTTGAGTTCCAACTTATAATACTTAACTAGGTACGTCACATAATATAAACACTATCTTATAGTTATACCAAATGATATGTCAAGAAAATCGAAATCAGAAAATTTTCTTAAGTTTAATATATTTTACGGTTATTATAAACACCGGAGATCGTACAAATCTTTTGAAGCCTATTATTTTTAAGGTACCTATATTTCGTAGAATATTCGTTGTTATGATATATTGATTAGAAGGCGGAGGCAAGTCGTATGATGCGAGTCGCCAGCACCTTCATGACTATAGATAACGTCCCAAAACCCTAAATTCCCACAATTTGTCATCTCAAAAGTTGTTTAAAAGTATTAGAATACATACATCTCATTTACATCGATAATAAGTAATTACGAAGCGATTGTCACCCTCATAAGCAAGCACTAAGCGTTAATATTGCTCTAACATATTAATTGTTATGAAATATTTTGAATAATACTTTTGGTAGTAAAACGTAAACCTAAAATGTCACGTCTTATAAGTGTGATCGTGACCACCGAGTCGGATGCTAATAGGCGGGAGGTGCCAGCATACCGCTGGCATGGACGGAGTGCTCGGTGGCATCCGGCTCGGCAGTAGAGGGCACTTCTTCAATCGCATGACCTTCACGAGCTTCATTCGTAAGGTACGCGGCCGGATCATCACCCACCATGCCTTCGTCAGCCTCGTAAGGGCCTTGAGTAGGTTCTTCTTTTTGTTCTTGTTCGGGTTCCTTTGAATGAGCGTCTGCTGCACGAGAGTAGTGCGAGTCGATTTGTGGCGGAGACTTAAGCAGCGCACCCGTCTTAAGATGAGGAGACTGCAGTCCGTCGAGAGACGAAGGTCGTAGCTTGCCGATGAGGTCATTCAATGTGAAATGTGTGGGAAGATGCTCAGAGCGCGGTGGCGGCGGCGACGATGACGTAAGTGGATGTGCCGTCGTCGTGGTCGTCATAGACAGCGGCTTCCTGTAGATCACGAAAGTACCGACCCTCGCGTTAGAGAGTCGCTCAAACAATTACAATTAAATAGTCAATTTAGGTTTGCCAGACCATTCCCTACGGCGTACGCAAAAGGCTACAATTTTCAGTATCAGATTTGTTGTAACGCGCTTTCTTAACTATTATCCCACTAAAGTAATAAATAATAAAGGCGATCTAATTACTAATTGTGTGAGATGTATTCTATTTATAAATAGGATATGATAATACTTTTATAAAATACGAATAATAAAGACGCATGAGTCTGGCGAAACCTATAACGACCCTTTTTAGTAATTCAGATAGAGTTGGAATTAGAACATTGCAAGAGATACCAAGCAAAGCCCCCATCACCCACCCACCAAATATTTGTTAAATTTTGGATTCTTACTCGTTAAATACATACAACACCAAAAATGTTAAATCTAAGCCAATTCGCTGGGTGTAGGGCTCTTGTTTGGTGGTTGGGTTGAAACAGAGACCTTATCCCACGGGCTAGCGCGCCACAAACATTGTCATCAATTACATTTGTTGCATTGTGATGTTAGATAACACGAACTACAGAACTACGAACCCAGTAAACTATGTTAAAGAAAATGTCGTCATACGGACATGTTCATAAGAGGTGAAGGACATTGATGCTATGCGTGTAAATTATGAACAAATAAAAGAAAACGCGCGGCTAGTCGGGGAGAGGGCCTCCGGAGACAGTTGGCATCTCACCTGGCATTACCCCTGCGCTGAAGAGACTGGAATGGAGCCGTAGTTATAATAATAACAGCGAGTTTGCTCGCAGATGAAATCCTTAATCTCGCCGCAATGCTGAGGCTCCCAGTGGAATGATGGCGCTTTGAGCGCCACGCAGCCATTGGTCATCACGTGTTCAGTTCTGGAAAACAGACTACTTCTAATATAATTATGCTTCGCACTGTCGACGTAAACACTTTAAATCAATATTGGAACCTATCTATAGGAAACTATGAATATTTGAATCAATTCATACAAAATTTGACCAGTTTGAATTACAAACTTGAATTAAAAAAAATAAGAATAAAAGTTTATAGATATGGTTACTCATTACAACAAAATTATAATATCGATAATTACTCAATTCAATATTTTTGATATATATTATGCGTACCCATGTCTCGCAGTGCGTTGAGGTGCTGTGCTACCCTGAGGCACGTCTAGTGGGTCCATACTGTCATCGGCATGTTGGCTTGGTGCGTCCAAAGTCATACGACGCATATAGTTGAAGGTTGCATTGAAGGGGAGGCCCGTGCTCATCCACAGATACATATCTGTTCCAAGATTGTTACCAGACGTCCAAAAGTCATATTTGTTGTAGCCTGCGATACGAAATAAACATATTAAAGCGGGGAAAACTGTACTTTCATTTACAAAAATGTAAAACTATAAAGATCTTCAACCACAACAGAGTAACAAAATTTATATAATAGTAAACAGTCAACTTTTGAATTTTATTTGGTAGTAATACCATACCTGCATTTGTTAAATAGGTAGTTATTGAATCGGCCTTTTCTTTTGTTTCAAATGAAGCCAGCTGCAACCCAAGTGATCTGAAAATAAATAAGGGAAAAGTAATAAATAATTATGTTGCTACATAAAATAAAAATACAAGAAAACCTTAGAGTCAATGACAGGATAGATCCTGATCGGATGCCGTACTTAATAATGTAGTACTTGTTTCTAAGACAAGGTATTTAAAAACTCGAAATGCCGGATCAGTAAATACGATTTGAGCTAACCACCACGACTAATAGTAATGTATAAGCTCTATAGAGCTATATCGTGAAGCCTGTTTATCGAGGCGCAATTTATCCGCTAAACACTCGCTTTGGCCTTGCCACGACCAGTCCACATTCCAAGCACACTCCAGGACTTTAAAGAGATTAAAAACCTCGACGAAGTCCCGTATCTACCGATGAACTTCCATATTTAGATTCAACATTTTTATAACGATCACGTCCACAAGATTTTAAATCCTGATTGTGACTTCCTTTATATATAAAATAGTTTCTTTCGTCTCATAAAAACAAGTTTACGATGCCTGCAGTAGTTAGGAATAAATTGAGTTACGCCAATTGTATCTAATATTTTTCTTCTCATATGACCACCCAAATACAGCAAATTAGAATTCGCAACACGACATTGATTTCAATATAAAAATCAGGTTACTTTTGCCTTAAATGTTATACCGCTTTCGTTGATATGATTGAGAATGTTACAACTCCTTAATTCTGTTCACGTAAAAATTGCTCTCACCGAATTAAAAAGTCATAACTTGTACTTAACTTGAATTTATTATACTGCATTGTGAAGCAATTGTTTTTACCATTGATGGACCTTTATATCGACATATTTTACCACCATAACTGTTCAGTGTCTCTTCTTCGCCGCTTTTATATATATATTACTTCTATAAATTTATGAATACGGTTCTTTAAAATGGTAATGTTATAATATTATAATTATGTTTACAGAACAAACTTGCTCAAAATAATAAGCTTCGTACATTCCACCTGAGGTTACAAGGTATAATATTTTGTCGCTATTGCAATTCGTTTTGAGATAAGCATGTAAGAAAAAATTCCAGTATACTGTTATTCGTGGAAACTTTGTAAACAATTCAGATTTGTATCCAAAATGTCGATGACACGACATTTATGCGATATGCGAATAATCCTGATGTTTTACCGTTATTCAAGTTAATCGCGACGATTTTAAGCGGAGTACCAAGACATACAGTTTCCATTAGCCACGGTATAGAGCCGCTCACGACGCATGACACTTCGTCACGCCACCTGTTCCGTCGTTGCGGTTTATAACCATTAAGCACTTCACCTCATTTTTTTCGCATAATTTGGTCCCATTAAGCCCTTAATCGATTTTGTAATTCATTCATATATAACTACAACATCAACTATACCTCCCTATAGTCCCTATACGCTGTCATTACCCGGTCGGCTGGTCTATTCCTACGCAGTGAACCAGTGTTTAGGTAAGCTGGTCTGAATTCCCGACACCTTGTGTCTGCCAACACTCCTTCTTTCTGTATGTGTTCGAAACATCCAAATTGGTATTACCCGGTAGTGGTACAGAATTAATTTTACATAGCAACGTTGCTCTAAGCTGATCATAGGCCTCAAAGGATATTAAGACATTATTACCCGCGATAATTTCAAGCCTTTGGGCTATTCCTGGCATCGTGATTGACGCTGCAATACCAAATGGCAAATGGAAAAAAATTGTTACAAAATTTGGTGTATCGCCAACAAAAGCGTGGCGACACGATATCGTAGAAAAAATATGCAATTGAAAAATATTATTTGAATGCATAGCATAGCAACACTTCTTTACTGTGCAATACATCATTGCTAACTTTTGTAAAGACTTTAATAACACACTGAGATATAATTTTCAGCTAAAGATAATTCCAATTTAGATTCAGTTTTATTTCGAAGCATAAGCATTACTTTTAAAACTGTAGGCTTTATTTGGGAAAATAAATTACAACATCAATGCGATTGAGAGTTTTTGATGACTTTGTATTCATCTAAAAATTCAACTTCATTGATTCAAGTATGATATAACTTAGTTTAGGTGTGTACATTTCGTATTGAAAAATGTAAGACTTTATAGAAAAACTGTAAGAGTGTTCAATGCCTAATAAATGTCAAAGGGTACATACAAAAGTAGTAGTGCAACACAACACGGTAAATATATAGGTCGTGACAAACTCGGAATAGAAGGACATCGTGACCGAGCATTGAGGCGACTGACCCTTTAGTCGTTTGAACGTGCACGCCGCAAAATCGGTACCGCAGAATGCTTTGTATTCGATTCCTTTCGTTAATAAAAACCATTTGAGAAAACACGATAACTGCACTAACCCAAATACAAAGATAAAGTTACAATTAACTTTACGTTTTAATAAATATATCTAATTCGAAATGAAATTAAACTGCAATTGAAAACGTTTGCATGAAGTTCATTAAACGCTTTCCACTGAGACTGTTTGTTGAGTGCCAGTACTTCGGGAGCCGTGAGAACCTCGCTATAATAAAACCTCAACCCTTTGTGCGTATTAAACAGCGGGAATGGGTTGCGGAAGTAGCCCGTCGAGGTGGCGATATTGTTCTCGAGGTTTCCCAGAACCACTAACGGTAATGCAAATGTCCCCCATAACTTCCTGGTCGCTCGTGAGCCTTCGGAGTGCGCCTAGCAACGCTTGTTAACGCCCAACCGAGCGCTGTTATGGCAGGACAAGAGTAAAGATAAGTCGGATAAGCATTCCTAGTCACGATGCAACTATTATACCCAGTAAATGCACCGAGAGAAATATGATACGACTCGCAACTGAACTATGGGGTGTGTCATTGTAAAGTACCTCGATGGGTGATTCGATACGCTATAATGTTAGCATTGAGAAATGTCTTACCTGCAGTACTGATAAGCGAGGAAATAGTTGAGTTCTGGACTGTAGGGATTCATTCTTGAAATAAAATATTGCACTCCGTCCAGTTGGATAGTGGTTATCCTTTGGGCTGTAACAACATCAAATAAATATTATAAGCATATACAGCCTTTTCTTAACTACTATGTACATATATATGTTGTTAAAATTTTCAACAGTTAATAAATTACCTTTTATTCAACCACTTAAGTTCAAAACTTTTAGGATTTTAAATGGATGACACTATGTGTTATTACAATTATTTCAAATGTTAATTTATTAATTTAATGTACAGCACCATAAAGGCATAAAGCTTTCTATCTATGTAATAACTTTAAAAAGTTCGTGATAAATTGAATATGAAATATAATATTCTTTATATATCACTTGATCCTGTTTTGGTTACATTACGTATATTGCGCCTGTTATTTGATCGCCTAATATACAAGCCTTTCATTTAAGACCTCAACCATCAAAAGTCTATAATTACTTGAGTGTTAAATTAGTGACCGAATGTTACAAGCATGCAATGAATTTCTATGAGTTACGACTTTTTCAACAATATAATATTTTTTTTTATAAATAGAAGCGTAAGCTTAACCAAAGTTTATGTTGTACTGGCAGAAGATATTATCTTGAATTATTCTGAATAAGCTTAACAAGTGAGGAAGTGTTTTATTATTCATGGCTTTCCTAACTGAGTATCGAAGTCCCATAATATTTTAATGGCTACATAATATTCAATATCTCCATAAATCCTTTCCCAACACAGCAATCTTCTACAGGAAATATTAACATAACAAGTTTGACTCTGTTACTGAACATTTTTCTAAGGTGTGCGTTATCACCTCATAAGAAGCAATGAAATTGGAAGCGTTTGGACAATTTTATAGACTGAATATAAATTTCATATTCACATATTTTCTATAATATAATTAATTTTTATTAACATATTTCTTATTATAAATAACGGTAATACCTTGACACATAATAATATTACAACGAATTTTTTGTCTTTGCCGTGACTATCTCAATTACTGAACGCAATTGATATTGCTTAGAGATATAAATAAAACTGTTGCTTCAGTTTATATGTCCAAATAACAACTTTTATGCCAATAGTAAGCCTGAACCAAAAAACGTCTTTTTATCTATGTTTCTATTTACGTTATTCTAAGAGAAATGATTGAATTTTATGGCACCTCATGAGAAAAAATTAATACTAAATGTTAAGACATCGGGTTACTCTTTCAATTCTTCGTATCAGTACACACATGGATTTTTCAAATTTGCACTCATTAATAACTTACATACATACTGCCTCTTTGGTCTAGTGGTTAGCATGTTCGACTACAGACATGAGGTCCTGGGTTTGAGTCCCGGGTCGGGCCAATTCAAAATACAATATTGAGTTTTCTGTTAAGATTTTCTCAATTTTTGTAATTTGCCTGAAGTTGGGAAGTTGGCGGTGTGATCCACCCCGTGCCTCGGAGAGCACGTAAACCCGTCGGTCCTGCGCCTGACCTCTCTCCGGTCGTGTCGGATTCCCGTCACATCGGACTATGAGAGTGAAGAAATAAAGAGTACCCCTGTGTACTATATGCCTGCCAATCCGCAGTGGAGCAGCGTGGTGGGTCTATGCTGTAAGAACCCTCGCTTCACGGTGTGAGGAGGCCTATGCCCAGCAGTGGGACGTTAAAAGGGCTGCTACTTACTTACTTACTATACATACTTTTCTAAGCATTTACACAAATTCAAATTTTTTTTTTTTAACTTTTCGTAAATGACCCTTGATACCTATATATTTGTTAATATTAATTGGTTATATTAATTTAATTAAAGAATAACCGTCAAATACTGTCAACTAAAAGCTCACGTAAAGTGTTTAAAAGTTTCTGTCTATGTAATGAAGGACTTTTATTTTTTTGTATTACTTATTATGTGTTCTTGTCTACGCGACCAAGTAAGTGCCAGTCTGAAATAATTTTGATGAGACTTTCACTGGCTGAAAGAACTTATAAGGAATAAAATAGCCTACTCTTTATTCCAAAATTTCAAAGAGAATGAAATCTTTCAGGCGAAATAAATCAGAATGAGCGACAAAGATGCAAAGTCGACTACTTTAGCTAGTCTAGAATAAATGCAGCCCGGCCGTCTCTTAACAACAATGGAGACCTATTAAAAAATATATAGCCGCAACATGTTGCGTCTCCACTTCCATTCATCACCTTAAGCAGACACATCAACAATCCTTATGCTTTTTATTATTTGCTGAAACCTTACCCTTAAAGGGACAAAACATAATAAGCTTATGTCGAGTACAACGCACGCCACACGAGTACATATTTTATCCCTTTTCATTTTATTTCTAAGTATAAATGCATACTTATTATAAAGCGTTATAGTGTCTTTGTTTTGTAATTTGAAAGCGCTAAGCTCTGGAACTATAAGGCGAATTAAAAAAGGTTCTTTTGGTATTTGACAGAGTAATCATTCACATAACTTGTGAACTATATGGGAACTTGAAATTCCCGACGTAATTTAATCATAAGGTAACCAAGGCTGGGTAAACATGCTATTATTTAATAGTTAGTAGAACTTTTATAAATATACTAGATCATCAGAGCATCTTCGTATCTATTCAAAATATAATAGAGGTAGAACGATGAAATATATTTAACGAAACATTCTCAGATTAAACAAATATACGCAGGAACCTTGTTTGGGTTTATGTCCCCAAGATGCAAATAAAACAACTGATGCTAGCCATGGGCGTTGCCTCATTACTAAAGCAGTCGACCACTTTACCTCTATTCCGAAATCGGCTGTAAAGCGACATGCGACAGCTGTACATAAAACTTTGAGGCGATGTAAAGAAAAAGTTCATAAAAATCAGTTATGCTATTTCGGAGGAATTCATTAACAAGGACTGTGGACACATGAATTTATATATTAGATGTCACATTAGTATTATTGCACGAAACATTGGATGTGAATAAATTCAATTATATATGGAATAGTATGCGAATAGATAAGACATAATTACATTATTGAATATAACCTGGTCTTTGAAAACACTTCTCAACTATAAATGAAACTAATGTATCCTGTACCCTGTCGGTATGCGTACATAATGGACACGGAAAACTGCTTACACCTATCTTATCTGCATACTGCTGCGATTCGACATCATTAAGGCTCGATAGATCGAGCATTGAAGCGAGATGAGCACCACACACAACAAATATGGATTGAATGAGACCTCACAATGTAAAATCAAGATAAAAACTCTTTTATTCAACTAGGCTTTTTGAAAAATTATGATATATTATTAAAGGTCATCTGATGGTATGTGATAAGACAATTTAAGATGAAAACGCGCTAAAATGGTAAGAGCTAATTGATCTCGTATGATTTAAACGCAGCATCGCACGTACCGAAATGCATTTTGAAGTGAAACTTCTTTAGGCTCATGAGGGTAAATTTTTTACGGATGAAAAGCGTGCTTAGCGCCATGAAATTGTGCAGCGTTTTCTATGCTAATTATTTAACGGTTCGGTAGTTTTAATATTTACAAATAACATGTGGTATTTTAATTTGCATCTCGTCATTTAAAATACTTTATAAATTCTCTTTTCTAAGTTTTATATTCAAAAACAAAATGATTTCTAATATTGACAAAAATCACGTGGCAGTTTTATTTGCAACTTGTTATTTAAGATTTCAATAAATTATTTAATACAACAATTAAATTAAATTCCTAATATATCCTTCCTTTTTTTCTCTACCTCTAAGTCACGAACATTTAAAGTTTTAGATTTGTATAAATATAAACAATACTTAAAAATTAGTTTACCGTTATATAATAGAAGTTTCACTTCTGAAATGTGTACTATGTAGGCACGCACTTTTAATTTTTTTTTGGTTGGCAGCAAGTGCTTGCTGTAAAACAATGTCACGGCTGAACCCTTCCACAAGTCCATACCAATTTGACAAGTTAGAAAATGCAAATGTCAAAATATAGCTCTAAATTTGCCCTTCGGGAATTGAACCCGGGTCCTCTGCTTGCATATTAAAGTGGTGCTGATTTGGTGCTACCAGCACTTTAACATCACTTTTCATTTGTCAAATGCAGTCGTTTCCCACTTATTTTTACCATATACGACAGACGATGAACGAATTAATATGTAAAGTTGCGAGGTCCTTCTGAGAAGAACCCACGGCAAATTTGAAAGAGTGTACTTTTTATTGGTATCATTACAACCTAAAGTCATTTTATTTCATTTAAGTTAGTGTAGTTTACTACGTGACTCCGACGCTTTTTTGTTGTTTAAGTAATGCTTAAAGTTAAGTGAAGTGATTTTGAACTTAGCTTTCTTTTATTAAGGTTTTACATTTAATATATACTAGGCATCTGAGTAACGTTATCTAGAAATGGAATGGAAATTTATTATAGGTTCCTTTAAACTGTAGACTTAGATACTATAAACATATTTTAGATAATATATATCTAAATTACATAATATTGTATTGTGAATGTTCGTTATCAAGTAGTTTGTTTATAGTCTAAAAAGAATTAATCATGCAATGACTAAAACCTTCAGTTTTCAGATGAAAGAAAAAAAATTAAAAATGTAAATTAATTATCTGGACTTATTTCACAGATTAATATTAATAATAGACACCTAATAGGCATTAAATTCTTATTAAATGATTTTTTTTTAGGATTACGACTCGAAAAAGGCGTTAATTTTATTATATTGTTAAACCCTAAAATTTTATTAAATCATAATATATTGTGATTTGATAAATTACTTAAACTAAAGCCTGAGAAGTCAAATTTTAGCGTAATATACCTAAATATTGTCAATAACAATATCAAAAATCCAGTCGTAATTCCAGCACAATTTCAAACCTTATAGGTACTTATATATCTGAACTGCTTATTTATTTTGGCTTGCGTGCTATGTCATGTGGAATGATAATGTATGGTATAAAAATATAATATGGAATTGCTTATCTCGTCTGCCAGGTTTTATTCGTTTGCCTCACGGTTCCGTCGAATTCGATGCATAATGCAAGCTCATGCATACACAATGTTGCGCATTTCTGTCTGTGCTTCTTTTTTTTATTATTGCTAACAATTCAGCGCTAGACTGTGGATTCTGATTATAAGCGATGACACTGGTGACTTGACCCACCAGTCCAGACTTATCCAAATTAGAAAATACACTTTCCAAAATTTTTATACCGAGATTGGAATCTCCAACTTCATCAAATAATATTTATACCACCAACGTAATATTTGTCACTATTAGAAATGACTAATTAAATTCTCTATTTGAATTTTGAAATTTAGAAAAGAGAAAATTTATAAAATATTTAAAATGGCGAGTTGCAAACTAAAATGCCACATGTTATTTGTAAAAATTAAAACTACCGAACCATTAAACGAATTAGCATAGAAAACGCTGCACAAATTCGTGGCGCTAATCACGCGTTTCATCAGTAAAAAATTTACCCTCGTGCTCCTAAAGAAGTTTCACTTCAAAAATACTATAAAAGCTTAAAATATATAATTCTTTTGTGCGTGTGTATATCCCTGAACTCCTCCTAAACAGCTGGACCGATTCTGTTAAAATTTTTTTGGCCTTTTTTTAAGTAGATAAGGGAATGGTTTGATTGAAAATTAGATGCGATAAATAACGAATTTACCCATATATCTATTGGATCGTGAACTACGCGGGTGAAACCGCCGAGAGACGCTAGTATAATAAATAAATCAACCGTGCCTGCATGAGTAATTGTGTGTGTATCTATTTTTTATTTATAAAGTTTTCCTACATCTGATATAAACACTTTTTGTTATAAATTTTTTTCCAGTAATACATATATCTAGCACACCGTGACTTTTTGTATGAGTTCTAGTAATTCAATGCGGTTTTTATTATGATTTGATGGACTTTATTTTGTCATATCGTATGATGTCTACTGATCGTGGTTTTGATGTATGAGGGGAGCGTGAACCCAAGAGGCAAGTCACGTCGCAAACGTTATGCGACGCATACTGATGGGCTTATACCGCGTCCCTTAGTCTTGGTACTCACTCGAGGCAAGCCAAGAATTCACCCTATTTTAACCTTGTTCTTTAAAGCTTAAATCAATTCAAATGTTCCTTATTCAAGTTGGCTTTTAAAGGCACATTGGAAATAATATCATAAAAATTAGTGGCCAAATACTATTTCACGTCATTTTCAACATCATCTTATTGTATGATATATTTTTCCAATTTGTGACAGATGATGTTAATAAAGAGTGACATAAAATTTAAAGTTACAAGGGTTCCTCCGCGCTCTGCTCTTTAAAGAACCTAGAATGAGCATAATCGGTAACCTTTTTTTTGTATTATCATCGTACAAATATATTTCTTTTATTGCTGACGGGTTTGCGCTTGATTTAGATCAATTCTAAGATGGAAGCGCGTTATTTGTGTGTTTGTTATTGCTTAAATTCCTTCTTTGCTACTTAAAGCTTTTCAAGTCAAAGGAAAGAATCGGTATTAAGCAAGAAAACCGCCTGTTGTATTTACTTTTTATTCAAGTTTATTATGCATTGAAGTGTAAAAATAAAATAAACAACAAGCCTCCCACCAGTCCAGATAAAGGAAATTTCCTAAATTCGACCTACCTGGGATCGAACGGTGGACCTCTGCTAATAAAGGGAGCAGTCGAACTACTGTACCAGCGGGCTATCAAAAATTATACTACATACAAATATAGACTGCCTCCTTGAGTGGTTAGCATGTTTCACTACAGACATGAGATCCAAGTCCCGGGTTGGGCCTATTCAAAAATCAATATTGACTTATCATCTATTATTATTTTCTCAATATTTGCCTAAAGTTGCTAAAGCACGTCAAGCCGTCGGTCCTGTGTCTGATCTCTTTCCGGTCGTGTCGGATTTCCGTCACATCGGACTATGAGGATCAAGGAATAGAGAACGCACTTGTGTACCATGCCTGCCAATCCGCAGTGGAGCAGCTCAAAAACCCTCTCTCTTATGAATGAGGCCTGTGCCCAGCAGTGGGACATCAGTGGGCTGCTACCTACCTCTACTTTTTACAAATATCAAACCACGATCAATTCAGTTTAAAATATGTACGGTGTACTCATGTGGATACTTCTATAAACATTTTTATTCTATCCATTAATGAAATTTCATGCAACTTTATTACTGGATAAAACTCCAGGCCACGTGAAGCTCGGCGTATTAAGATACTTATCCGATATTTGTCTTGGTGTGTAATTCGCTTAGTTTTATATTACGTTGGGTGAGTGCACCCGGTTGAGTCGGCATCGACATGTGGATATCCGCCCGCTCATCCGCGCGGACACCGGACGGTCGGACGCCATTCTAACGGCCCCTTGCCCAAAAAGATCTAACACTTCGCAAGTGACGCATCGCGAAATATCAGGTGAACTAACATAGCAACCCATTCACTGCTGCGTTTTGGGTCACAGAAATTTGCTATGCGAATAATATCGCGTATGACTTGAATTTAGTTCTTCCCTTGTATGCGCAACGCTGCCTTCATTATAAATTAAACATATATAAAAAATACTCAGGCGTACAAAGTACACATGTCCGAAGTGAAACTTCTTTGCGAAACTAATTATTAAGTCTTGTTTATATTTATACAAATCTAAAACTTTAGATTTCCGAGACTTAGATGGAGGAAAATAGAAAGATATGTTAGGAATTTAATGAATTTAATCGTCATTAAAATTAATACAAATAATATATTTAAATCTTAAATGACGAATTGTAAATAAAAATGCCACGTGTTTTTGTCAATATTAGAAATTATTAATAAAATTTTGTTTTTCGAATTTCAAATTTAGAAAAGGGAATTTATGAAGTATTTTTATTTTATATTTTATGAAAAATAATATATTAAATTATTAAAGGACGGGGGGCAAATTAAAATGCCACATGTTATTTGTAAATATTAAAACTGCCTAACCTTGAAACAAATTAGCATAAAAAACGCCGCAAATCTTCGTGACGCGTTTCATCCGTAAAAATTTTACTCTCATGGTCTAAAGAAGTTTCACTTCAACAAGTGAATTCTTAATTATAACAGTGTTAAGATCATGGCTCTATGTTTGAAAAATATATATACATGAGAGAGAGAGAACGACAATGTAATCTATAAATGATTCGAATTTGAACAAGATATATAGATCGGAAATTAGCTCCACTACTAACTAATTCGACTAAAATCACATTGTGACAGATAAATCTCTATCTATCTAATACTAGGAAATTAAGAACAGGAATTCTAAATTTTCAATACTACTTTACTCTTACTTTACACCGAATGATGCAAAAGCTATGTATTCAAATATCGGTTGTACAAAAACGCGTTTTGAATGTATCTTACTCCAGATGTATTTGATTTCCCATTTTTTTTCCTGTAACTAGAATTGATTTAAAAGATTTAAATTTATTATGACTAAAAAGATAGAAAATATATCCAGCATATAAAAAACTATTGGGTGTTAACAAAATCATCTCTACTTGTAATCTCTGAAGTTCAAATATTTGCTGTTTCATATAGCATGCATAACTTTAAATTGACAAGTTTGACACTTATGATATTCAATAGGATGGCATAGAACACAAGCCCATGGAAAAAAATTACCTGTGAAATGAACCAACGTGAATAACGCTTAGAAAGCTATTATTTTTTTATCCTAATATTTTTATTTGTTACCGTTTACAAGTACAACGTAATACTTAACAACATTATATCAAAAACAAGTTACCGTACATAAACTTATTTACTTACCTACAAAAATTTACTTACGACTGCCTCATTGGTCTAGTGGTTAACATGTTCGAATACAGACTTGAGGTCCTGGATTCGAGTCCCGGGTCAGCCAATTCGAAATCGATGCTCGTGTCAAATTGCCGTCACGTCGGTCTATGAGAGCGAAGGAATAGAGAGTTCACTTGTGTACTACGCCTACCAATCCGCAGTAGAGCAGCGTAGTGAGTCTGTGCTCTAAAAACCCTCTCTCATATGAGTGAGGAGGCCTGTACCCAGCCGTACGTGAATAATTTTTTATCCTAATATTATTTACAATGAACGGCTATAAGGTACAACGGTAATATTTAATAAGATTTTTTTTTAATGTTGCCGTACATAAATTTACGATCTTACAGCAATTATCTACATAAAAAATTACTGACGTACTCACCTGTATCGGTCAGAAATGACGGCAAAGCGCTCAGTTTTTTTTATGATATAGTAACAACCTTCTAAGCGTTATTCACGTTGGTTCATTTCATTGGTAAATTTTTTCCATGGGCTTGTAGTCTAGCAGTGTATCATTTGATATATTTTACAAACCGCTTTATAAAGTTTTAATAAAATTTAGTATTGTCTGGCTTAGTTTCGGTTAACCTAATCACTGCATGGTTTAAATTAATTTAGTTCCTACCTAATGCACGTTGAAGGGAAAAACAGGTATACAAGATCCGATCTTAGGTTCCGGCGTTGTACCATAAATTAAAAGCCGCTCAAAATTCATGTTATATTATTCCCCGGTGAATGGGAGGAAGTTGTAGTTATTATTACAAGGTACTTGGGATTCACGACACGGTTTGTAAACGAATACTAATGAGGCTGTACCTGGTTTTGTATCATTTACGCCAGCACAAAGACTTTGTCTGGACATTTTAAATAAATCGATGGTCAATTTGTTGATTTGTCACCGGAATCGAGTGATACGTGTACAGAAATTATAATGGCAAACAGACGAGGGGGCTCGATACATTAAAATCGTTATTTTTGTTTTAGTTTTGAAAAGAATTTATTCTCTATATGCAATAATATGACAATTAACTGCTTTTTTTTTTAATTTCCTTAGTGGAGGCATTTTTAAATCAGTCAAATAAGATTTTTCCTTTTTTCCTTAAATTAATCTTTCTTAACTAAATTCAAGTTTCTTAACTAAATTCAAAAGTAAAGATTAATTCAAGTTTTATGTTCACAAAACAGACTTTTCACTTTACTTATTTATATTAATTTACAAAGCAGTAAGAGAATAAAAATACCAAAATCACTTTTTTGCTTATTTACTCAATTGCACATACAATTAGAACAATTAAAATTCCCATCCTTACATAACGCGATACAAAAAGAGCTTGTTATAACAAGTGCAATAACAGACATTTCTATGCAAATGTTGGAGCATAAAACGATGCCTTCCTGCTTTTTAATTAGTGATAGAAGAGTAATTTTTATGGTTAATTTTATTTGAAATCAAGATTATTATTTAAAGCTTTTATAATAACAATCGATGAGAATCAGTCCTATAATAACTTAATGTAATGCAAATTTTAAAAACAAATGAACATGTAAAACGTTTCTTCATTTAAAAAAACACGCATTAATTAGAGTCGCCTTTATGTATGTAAAAGAAACATTGTAGTCGATTTTTAAAGTCGGATCAATTTGCAATTAAAAAAAGATATGTTTAATAAATTTTAAATAGGACAAGAATTCGACCCGAACAATTTCACGAACACCTCCCTGGTAGTTGGTAAATTGCGCATCAGCTGCCTGGACGCATCAAAAGGAAAATATTTTAAATAAAAAAATCAATCGATCTAAAAAGTCGAAACAAATAATAGTTTTAAAAAGTGCTTACAACATTCAAAGTCAAAGTCAAAATATTTTTATTCAAGTAGGCCTATTACAGCACTTTTGAATAGTCAAATATCGTTTTTTTCTATATATTATTTAAATGAATCATCATCGAGCACTTTGATTATGTGAATGTTTTATTAAACACATTATTTATAATACAAAGAAGTTCGTGTGTACATAAATGAATAATAAAATTTTGTTTTTGAATTTAAAATTTAGATACGAGAATTCATGAAATATTTTTATTTTATGAAAAATAGTATATTAAATTATTAAATGACGAGGGGCAAATTAAAATGCCATATGTTATTTGTAAATATTAAAACTACCAAGTCTTCAAACGAATTAGCATTAAAAACGTTGCACATCTTCGTGACGCTAATTACGCGTTTCATCCGTTAAAATTTTACCCTCATGCGCCTAAAGAAGTTTCGCTTCAAAAATCCTTAAATTTTTTCACTGCCATGACTTATTTCTGTTGTAGTTTTTAGCTTTACACTGTTAAGTGTCGAATATCAGATCGACAGGTGTAGGTGAAGTGCGCTTACGCCTCAAAACCGTATATTGACATATGTCAGTTGTAGTTTGACATAAATAAATTGTCTTTTTTTCGATACCTCAAATTTAAAAAGGATATCTAACTGTAGCTTATGTCTCAGCGTGTCTTATCTCTACATCATTAGAAATTAATTATATTTGTCTATCCATCTAGCTATTATCTTATGAATAATATAATACCTTTAAGGCGAAAGACATTCAAATGAGTTATTACATTAAGTATGAATCATAGAGGTGTACGACCGGTCATTGTAAGGCAACCCGGTCTCTAAAAATAGTGTCCCATAGTTTAGAACTAGCTTGCAATAGCCATTCGTGTCCTCACAGGAGAGTTTCTCTTTTTGTTGCAAAGAAGCATGGATAACAAACTGCAACTATGTTACAAAGTCTTTAGAAAAGATCCATTTAATTCTGTTCAAAGAAATTTGTTATAGTCGCCTTGTGTTCACATCGTACCCATTACTACAACTTTGTGTGTGCTAAACGCTAAGTTAGTTTGAAGGATACAGAAAACTGGATTTATGAAAGGTTTTAGAGTGTTTTGATTTAGTGCCGGATTGTTACAATCGTTTTGAACCTTTACCAATTAAAAACCCATACACTGAAGTATTATGTGAAGTCGCTTTAGGTGCCATGTTAAGGTTACCATATAATATTGTTGTATAGAATAGATAATTTAGAAACTGTCAAACCTACCATATAAAATAACCGTAAAAAGCCATTACTATACATCATGTATCACAGTTTAATCTATACGACTAATATTACTTTTTATTACTAACAAGGCAGCGCTTGACTGTAATCTCACATGATAATAATATAAGTAAGCTTATTATGAGATAATATACCAATTAAGGGTTACTTCATAGTATTGAACTGGAGCGCAAACATCTTCGCTAATGATAACTAGGCACGGCCGAAGCGACACACCAGCTCAGGCTCAGACTCTGCTAGCGAAACCATTCAACCATTACGCCAACGAGACCGTTAAAAGGTTTACAGATATATATGTTTAATAACCGATATATATATCCAATGCTTTTCGTTAGTCTCGCCAAAAAGTTGGAAGCTGCTGGACTGATTTGGTTGATTTTGGTTTTGAAAAGAAGTCCAGGGAAAGTTTAAAAGGTGAGTAAATATAAAAAAATGCTTGGAATGTAGTATAACAACAATTACGTTTCCCTTGGAAATTATTATTACCTGTCAAACATTTATTTTTTGTCCCGTTGTCTAGAAATCAGTTAAATTTACACATGAGTTTTTCTTATATTATTTGGTTTTCAATGTTAACCATTTCATGTTCGTCCCGTCATTCAGAAATCAAGCTAATTTTAAAAGAGTACTTTTGTTTTCCTTCATTTGTTTGTCACATTTGACATTGACAACCAAGAATTTTTAATCGCTACCATGGCCCGTAGACAAGTCACTTTCGAAGATTGCTAACGCTTAAAAAATATATGGGAATGACGTTTCATATCGAAACTTGAAACGTCACTCCATACATTTTTTAAGCGTTAGCCATCTTCGATTGTGACTTGTCTACGGGCCCATAATATTTTACGGTCTTTGGTGGGAATCTGGGCGTAAAGGTCACGGTTTTTGATAACGAATTATTTTTGTTTCGGTTGGGTTTTAACCACATTTTTTCAAAAAAGATCGACGTATATAATTTTATCACTTGTGAAATGTTCGTGGAGATGATCAAATAGGCATCCCCGGTTTACGCAGTTAAATAACGCCCATGGCTGCAATAACTTAGCTTGCATGCAGGCAGTAAGTCGTGGTTGCGCCTCGCGCCGGCGCTTATGCGATAGTGCATCTCATTGCATAATACAAACCAGTCACTCGTATCGGTCGCAATAACCCGCCGTCGGGTGAATTACGTTACTGCCAAGTGCAAGGGCAAGGTAGCCGCCATTTCACGGTCGTACTAAAACTCCACGACAGCGTCTGTTCGTATTTTATAATAAATTTGTGGAACAACTTACCTGCCTCTATAAGAGAAGCAAAATCCTTGCCAATCTCTAGGAGACATGTAAAATCGCATTACCTGCGTCTCTATCTGAATAAGACGACAATTATATTATATTCTGTTTCTTTCATAAAGTTTCCCTACGTATATATGTATTTTAATCCATAATTGTATTTATATATTGTTTATATGTATATGTGTTTATTTTTATTCTAAAAATTATATGTGTGTTTATTGCATAATGAATCATCTCCTTTATCTTTCAGCAATCCCTCTAAAGTTGCATAGAAAAAATCGCTACATAAGCCGTCTTAGTATCCTGTACAGTCATTTAATTTTTAAATATATTTGCAGTGCATATTTCTTGTAGTGTGCAGTAATTTATTAAACTTAACTGGCCAGCAACGAGTTACATACTATGTACTTATAACATCGTTTTATGTGCAATGATTCAACAGGTTTCAATTTCGGCAATTTTTAAATCCCTGGTAATAGCTCACACTTACTATGTATATATATATATATCTTGTAAATTTTTCAAGTTAATATAATGCTTTACATTCATCCACTCAAATTCAAATACATTTTTTTATTCATTATTAAACTGGCAACGCCCTGTTGTTTCACCCGTGTAGATACCGATCCCGTGGCAGTAGAAAGTCTACTGAATCGGACTATAAATTTATTTTTGTTAACGAAAGTTTTCTTTCGCTTAGTTTTTAGCACTTACATTTATAATCTAATCAATACACAGATTTTACTTTACAACGAATATATATATATATATATATATATATATATATATATATATATATATATATAAAACTAGTACATTTTTAGATTCGTAACATCATGCGTTACGTAGAATGTTCGACATTAGTGAATTTAAAAATACTCTACAAATGTCGTAAGATTTTTTTAAATCAGTCCAGTAATTTTTTGGCTTGATTTTTATAAATTTTTAAAAATGAAAACAAATTTTCAAAACGTTCTTTAATATTAGAGAAGAGAATTAGTTGTAATATTTTATTGTCTCAAATCTTTCCTATACACAACATCTGACGTAGTTTTGTTTTGCGGCAGCATAATAATTTAATGCTCTGGAGTTCCACTCCGGATACTTATTTTCTTTGAATTGACATTTTTCATTCTAAATCTTTCAAATGGCTTGTCCGACTTAATAGTTTAAGAAGTATTTTACAGTTATTGAAACGGTCTTTAATCAAATATCATTTAATAGGATAAGGAATAATACAGAGGTATACGGTATCATGGACTTTTTTGTAGATTTTAATAGGTTCTATAATACTGTAAAACATTTTTTTGTTCTATCATTAATAGTTTCCGCAGCCACGCGTTGGTAGACATTTTAATCCTATTTTTTCACACAGTGGGTTACAATAATGCATTTTTATTAGTGATCCCTATTTTTTGGAGAAAGTAATAAAGCTTATGTCGGTTAGTGATAATGCAGCTTTCTAATGGTGAAAAAAATTTTGATATCGATCCAGTAGTTTTTGTATGAAAACTTAACAAACATATATACATACTTACATAGATACAAAAACACAAATGTTTCCTCTTTATGATATTAGTTTAGACGACACTTGATTTTATTATGCGGTTTTCAAATATGATTTGAATAATTAAGTTTAATTGAGAAATAGACGTTTATGAAAATGTTACACATCACTGTTATTACCTTTGATACTAATCTGCTCAAAATATTATAATTTTTATGAAACTCCTTAGATAAATCTTGACTTCAAACTGGATATTCAAAATTTAATTAATATCTATAACTTTGTATATTATTATGTACTTGAGATCCATTCCTTCTTTACGGATTAGTATATTGTCAAATATTTATCACTGGTTTTATTCATAAAAATGTTTTTAAAGCATTGTCCCAAAGGATTTGCTTCTTAAAATTATAACGATATCAATGTGAAAATCTAATTAAACGCAAATATTTTGATCTATAAGATCATCTAGATTGTCTAGATCATCCAAAAAATTGACCAAAATGTATACATTATTAAATCTCGTNTAATAGTTTAAGAAGTATTTTACGGGTATTGAACCGGTCTTTAATCAAATATTATTTAATAGGATAAGGAATAATACAGAGGTATATGGTATCATGGACTTTTTTGTAGATTTTAATAGGTTCTATAATACTGTAAAACATTTTTTTGTTCTATCATCAATAGTTTCCGCAGCCACGCGTTGGTAGACATTTTGATCCTATTTTTTCACACCGTGGGTTACATTAATGCATTTTTATTAGTGATCCCTATTTTTTTGGAGAAAGTAATATAGCCTATGTCAGTTAGTGATAATGCCGCTTTCTAATAGTGAAAAAAATTTTGATATCGATCCAGTAGTTTTTGTGTGAAAACTTAACAAACACATATACATACTTACATACATACAAAAACACAAATGTTTCCTCTTTAAGATATTAGTTTAGATGACACTTGATTATACTATGCGGTTTTCAAATATGATTTGATTAATTAAGTTTAATTGAGAAATAAACGTTTATGAAAATGTTACAAATCACTATTAGTACCTTTGATACTAATCTGCTCAAAATATTATAATTTTTATGAAACTCCTTAGATAAATCTTGACTTCAAACTGGATATTCAACATTTAATTAATATCTATAACTTTGTATATTATTATGTACTTGAGATCCATTCCTTCTTTACGGATTAGTATATTGCCAAATATTTATCACTAGTTTTATTTATAAAAATGTTTTAAAGCATTGTCCCAAAGGATTTGCTTCTTAAAATTATAACGATATCAATGTGAAAATCTAATTAAACGCAGATATTTTGATCTATAAAGGTCTTCTAGATTGTCTAGATCATCCAAAAAATTGACCAAAATGTATACATTATTAAATCTCGTAAAACCGAGTGTATATGTTTTAACACTACAATAATCGCCATAAGAATTTTTTTTAATTTTGGTTTTCGTTTTGCACCCACTCCAAGATCCACTAAAAGGTCTTTTATTGTTTTCAGTATAATTTCTTTTTTGTTAAGAAATTTCGTCCACGTTCACGCAGTCTCGGTAATCTTGTCATGAGAGACCGCTAATTATCATTTAATGGCCCAAATAAAAAAAAACTGCGATACGAAACGCTATCAAATCTTCATGATTGCTCTTGTCCGTGGGAATTTCAATCGAATTGTTTGCGGTCGGATAACGATCGAAACACAAAAAAGAGGATCGAGATAATGGAGAAAGAACGCGCAGAAGACGTTCTCAAGGACAAAGGCGCACTCGTTACCCGCTCACTCCCGCACAGGAATGCACCAACCGGACTATTTTTAGTAATCAAACTCAATGACGACCCGGACCTGGCGGACAAGGCAAACAAACTTCGCAACTGCTAATAGTCCATGCAGTTCATTTCACCAGCTTCACATTTATGTTGTCGAAAATGTGCGTTAAAGTTAATATTTTATTCAATTCCAGTTATTATTTAACTATCATACTCAAAAATGAAATCGTTTATAAAATTCCTTTTTTAATTGTTAACCCTTTAAATAAACTTAGTTTTGAAAAAAATACAGCGCCATCTCTTAAAACTTTACGTAAAAGTTTCAAAGGCTTCATTCTCTATAACGCGTTTAAGAAATTGCTGCTAGATGATGTAAGAATTAACTTGAAGGTTTTTGAGGTGAAACTTCTGTAGGCGCATAAGGGTCAAATTTTTACGGATGAAACATTAGCGTCACGAAGATAGGCAGCGTTTTTTATGCTAATTCGTTTGAGGGTTAGGTAGTTTTAATATTTACAATTAATATGTATCATTTTAAGGTGCTACTCGTCATTTAATAATTTAATATACTATTTTTCGTAAAATACATAATAAATATATTTCATAAATTCTACCTCTTTTCAAAATTTTAAATTCAAAATCTAAATTGAATTAATAATTTCTAATATTGACAAAAACCACGTGGTATTTTTATTCACAATTCTTCATTTAAGATTCCAATAAATTATTCGTATTAATTTTGGACACTTTTAATATTTTAATGACAACTAAATTCATTAAATTCCTAACATATATATTCCTACCTTTTTCCCTCCCTCTGAGTCTTAGAAATCTAAAGTTTTAGATTTATATAATGATAAACAAGACTCAAAAACTAATTTGACAAAGAAGTTTCACTTCTGACATATGTACTTTGAACGCACGCACTTTTATTAATTTTTTACTTAATTTGCTAATATTTCTTCCTAATTATATATTATAGATAGGTTACCTACAAACGGTTCAGTTTAAGAAAATAATTGATTGTGCTAAAAGGCCGTTACAATTACAATAAATATTTTATAACTGTTATTATATAAAAGGTATAATTTCAGTTTGAAAAGTAATACGTTGAGAATGCACAACTTCATCTTGATTAAAACATAACAAAAAATTCTTAAGTGTAATTCGATATAATCGCCACCTGTCGTAGGGCGTGTTAGAAACAACTACAAAAAAATCGTTGAAGGAACACTATAAATTTTATTTAAACTTTTCGGCAGCGAACATGCAAGAGGCTAATCCGCTTTTATAGCTTCTTATTAACTACATTCGATAATTTATGATGTATATTATATTTATAAGAAGAAGAACAAATTGTATTCTCACGACGTCTATTAACTTAAACCATAAAGGATTTTTATTTGTATCCAATAAGTGATAGCTTCCCCTGCAAGAATATCCGATTAACTCGTTGTTCTTTATCTTGTCCAGTTTGTAAGCAGATCATAAAAGATAATTGTGCAATAGGTACTCTTCTAATGACCAATTTGCACTGGTATGCAATAACATTTCAACATTTACGTCAGTCTGTGTTATAACATTTTATTATGATAACAGTAAAAGCTTTTACAAGCACGGTACACGTATTAGAACAATCATGTCATTATGCTATTATAATTAAGTATAATGATTCAAAAACAATTAAGTACGAAATCTCATTTAATTTCATCCATGACATGTAAATACAACCTAGCTCACATTAAAGGTTTTTCTTGAATTAGAAATCTATTGAAGAGAGACACGCAATAAAAAATTGTTACAAAGAATTAAGTAGATGCAGCGGAAGTGTATAATATCCTATAATAGCAATGTACATGAAAGATATTTTCTTACGTTAAACATTAGCTTGCATTACAACATTTTTGCATAATGGGGAGAGTACAATTACACTGTGAAATGGAATGCTAATCACAGAGGATTCAGGTACAGACGGGCTTTATGTCATTGACACAAAATGTATGCGTAGCAAAAAAAGCAGACGACAAAGTCCATAAAATATCACTACCGCGTCATTTGCAAGACCGGTAGTAGCATTCTAGCTAATCGAAGACGTGCACAGATACAATTGTAATGTTATTCCCTAGAAACTGCGAAGGTACGAGTATATCCTAGGCAAGCATCCATTGGCCGTTGAACCCACACCTGTCGCCGCTCTTCCTTACCCCTCGCTATTTTTTCTCAACAAAACTTCCGTTCCACAGTTTTTACCGACATGTCGATAACCCGACTGATAGAGCGGACACGCCTCATTTGCAAAATCGCTCATAGCGATGTTGATTTGAGTGGATCATTTAACTCTTCAGAACATGTAGTGATATGCAGTTATGTATTCACAAGATAATATTGATGAGGTAATTCGTTGCACTACAATAAAGCGCTCAAAGGCGTTGGTGTCATTGACTCCTCACAATTTTGTTTCGGAGCATAACCACCATTATCTATGCATTTGTACAGCTATAAAAAGTAAATAAGAAACGCTTTTTGTTGAAGAAAGAAGCTCACCGCAAAATGAACTTGAAATATTACGAAATAACTAACTGTGTACATTTATTTTTCAAGGCAGGGCTTACTAAAAATGAAGCATTTATTTATATTTATACTGATCAAAACGTATAAACCGTAAGAAAATGTATTACAACTAACAATTGTAAAAATAAAATGGGTTGAATCTTTAAAGACTAGATGGAAGATAAGTTATTTACCGAAACGATATTGTAAGATTCCTGACGAACCTAACAAGTTTTATCAGGAATCCTGCAGCAGTTGAACCAATAATGAAACAAATACTTTGATTTCATGGCTCAAATTAAATACATAATAGTGACTTGATTTATTATGTTGTCGTACATTTTTTTTATTTAAGTCTATGATTATCCCGCTTTAGGGTTGGTCTCGAACGATCTCCCTTTTCAATGGTGTGGTTATTTACAAATAGAAACACTAAGTATGAAATATTAGTATTTTGTTTCGCTAATTTTGATAAAAAATATATAACTATAATAACTTAACCTCCGCGTAATTTATCATTTATGGTATATTAGACTATACTTTTTAAAACATTTACGAAACAATCAACTGAAATAAAATCAGAGAAAAAATACAGTAAGATGAAATTATAATATATCGAATTTACGACGCGAAACGAATAGCACACTTACATAACTTATGCAACAGAAATTCATTTTAACCAGTCGAAACCAACAACCTCATAAAAAATTGGTACCGGTACATTTCTTGGATGTTTATTTTTAATTTTACAATGCGTAACAAATTGTTAAAAGATTAAAATAAGTGTTGTAATTTTTACTTTATTAGACTAGATTTTCGTTTCAACATTCCTAATGGATATTTAATGTACGACATTGTTAATATAAAATAAATATCGTTTTATAGGGTCATATAACGGTCTCCGGCGCATAAATGAAAGTAGAACGTTACCTATTAATATGCGATGTAAAAACTATTAAGTATGCTACTCAACAAAAAAAAAACATTTTTTGTCTTAATGTTTACTTTTAATTTTTCAATTAACTATGTACAAAATTGAAGAGAATATACTTTTTAAAATTAATTTTTCTTTTTTTGATACACAAGATTGCTATAAAACGTCGTATAGCAATTAACGCCGTTTAATCGTTTTTTTCTCGATACAAAAGCAAATTTTTCGTCTATGATCTAAATCAGAAGTCATATATTGTGCGGACCACAAATATTGTAAGGATATTGGTGCAGGTCTCAAATGTTATGAGGGTGTTGGTGTAGGCCATAAATATTTGGATATTGATGCGAGCCACAAATGTTATGAGAATATTGGTTCGGACCCCAAATCTTATAAGGATATTAGTGCAGGCCTCAAATGTTATGAGGATATTAGTGCAGGCCTCAAATGTTATGAGGGTGTTGGTGCGGGCCACAAATATTATGAGGATATTGATGCGGGTCACACATGTTATAAGAATAATGGTGCGGGCCACAAATGTTACAAGGATATTAGTGCAGGTCTCAAATTTTATGAGGGTGTTGGTGCAGGCCATAAATATTTGGATATTGATGCGAGCCACAAATGTTATGAGAATATTGGTTCGGGCCCCAAATCTTATAAGGATATTAGTGCAGGCCTCAATTGTTATGAGGGTGTGGGTGCGGGCCACAAATATTATGAGGATATTGATGCGAGCCATAAATGTTATGAGAATATTGCTGCGGGTCACACATGTTATGAGAATATTGGTGCGGGCCACAAATATTATGGGAATCTTGCACTAATTTATAGATTTTTAACCATATTTATCGATACTGTCATTTGGGTGACTCTTACCTAAGGCGGGCCGCATCATAGTGGCTCACCTGCCCCGAGTTCCGGCCTCTGGTCTTAATTATGAAAATGTTATAATCTAAATTTAAAGGCAAATTCACCGTTTGAGTATTATTCCGTGTTATTTACCGCATAATATAAGAGTTTTGAAATATTTTAATTCGATTAAAAATGATAACTTAAATAAGATCTATACTAATTAATAAAAAAGGTAAAAGTAATATAATACTCAATACTTGTGATTAATACTACATACTAAAAGAAATTGTATTTTTTGTAAGATTTGGCGATGCAAAGCCAATTTGAATATATACAATTCCTTCTACTAGCTCACAGTTTACAATATATCTTGTTAACGTTTCCAATCGTTAATAAAATACTCATTTATGTATCTTATACTTAAGTGCAACCTGTGCTGGATAACACTTGATGGTTATATAATTTCTCAAATATTGTGCCTTCAATTTGATTATACAATTTCCTTCTATGTACTGAGTTTTAGCAGTTCATGCTAGATGGCATAGGAATTGACTTTAAAATTTTTTATTAGTGGCTTACTTCATTTCTCAGCAACGAAATCGTTTTTGAACATTCGAGAAATGGTAAAATACTTCTGTAAAAGTGGTATTCTGTTAATCTAATAAATAGGAGTCGCGTAATTTGTTTTGACTGCAAGTTATTTAAAATTCCCAGGAGATGAATGTTTGTAAGCGGCGTGGTGCCATTGTATGGTAGAAACAGAACAATGAAGGTCGAGGACCCGTGGGTCAACACGGTATAATATGTCGTGAACTAGGAATGCGAAGTAACTAGTAATTCGTTGTTTTATTTCACAGTAGTTTGAAATACTCATATAGTGTGAATAGTTTAAGTTTAATTTAATATACGGGATGGTATAAGATAAATAAAAAGTGAAAGTATCTTATATATTTATACACCTAGTATATACAAGTAAAACTGTAAATTATATTTGTTCTGACGTAGGACGTAGGACATACGACCTACATCAGAACATGAAGTTTCGTATTAATCTATGATTGTATTAAAAATGACAAAAATATATATGCACTTAGAGAGAAAAATGGGGCGTTCTCGTCCGCGAAATTTTCACAAACACGCGAGTGCGAACGCCCTATTTTTCACCAGTGGTGTGTTTTTTATGTTTTCTTGCACTGGGATGAACAGTGGAACCTTTCACACTTCGATAAACAAGTGGTTGCTAAGTTGCCGGGAGGAAAAGTGCGTAACACGCAGCGCACCAGTGTAATATGACCGGAAGACCGCATACAGGCGCTGAAAACAAACTTTTCATCCCAGTGTAAGAAAAATTTCTTTTTAAACCGAAAGATCGTTAAATATGAGTACTGCTGAACTGGTGCTGAATCGTCAATTATAGTATATCAAATATGTGGCGCCGTTAAATCAAACATTTAAGGTTTACGTGTACGCAGACTAAGTTGCCCGGGTCAATCAATAAATTATAAATAAATATTATAACAATGACACGTCCATCGAAATTATCTAATCCAAATCATCCCTACATTTTTAATGATATTAAAGAAAATTAGCAAACCTTCCCTTTTCATTAAGTTTGTGTTACGTCAACATACGCAATCTTTATGTTTTTAGTAAGTTATATTTATTTGCCGAAAAATGTAAACTTTGTACAAAATTGTAACTTCTAATTCTAGTGGCCCGTGGCTGATTATATCAAAAATCATTTTTTTTTACTATGGAACTAAAGAACGATAACGTTTTTTTACTCTAAATTCGGAACTCTACATCTGTAGCCCATTATCAGACTCCATCGACGAATAGATGAATGTTCAGGTAGTAAAAATCGATATTATCCGCAGGAAATAGGACATCACTGTGTAAAGATTTAAAAAAAATTTAAGAATTCCAAATATTTAAATGTTTATACTTAATGAGGAAAAAGAGCTTTTATATAAAGTTGTAAGACACTTAATAAATAATATTGCACAGATAAATATATAAAAAAGGTAACAATGAATGTAACAAATTGTGTAACTTTTAATACACACCTTCACAATGTTTTGTTTTTATATATGTTATTTTTTTGCATTTTAGTCGAGAACTATAATAGAATATTCCAAACGCTTCACAAGAAGCGCTCCAAGGGTATTAAATTCAATGTTTTGGTTGGTCTGTAAACCCTTTATCTAAAATGTTTATGAGGAGAACTACTTGTGGTAACACATGTAATAAGATAGGTTCAATCATTCATATTTGTTCTTTTGCATAAATGCAAAATATGAATGATTTCGTATATACGTGTAGAATCCTTATTAAAGAAACAGAATGCAACAAAAATAAATCAAGTTCAGTTGTGCGCTGGACAATTGTGTAATAGTCGTCGGATAATCAACATGAAGTCGTTGTGCCTATTAAAGCAGCGGATGATACTGTGTATCATCGCAATGTTAGATAATATCGCGGCGCAATCGGCTATATTTGTTATTTACACCGAGTTATGGTGTAATCATAACTCCTAATCCTAATATTTCATAGGCCTCTCTAACTTTACATTAAATATTACGACTTTTAAGACTTGATCATTATTTTAAATACCTTATAAGAATACAAACTTAATACGAGAATAATCTTTTAAGTTCTTATTTTGGTCCAAACATCGTCACTGAAATCGTTATAGATAGGACATATTCTCTTCCCATCTCAAATAACTTGTCAAGGGTTTTAACGTATTCTGCGATTGAATCGATAGACCCTGTATTTTAAAGGGAGAATCAAATTTTGAACTTATTTACATAGAATACATTTGTTAACACAATTATTTTTAGTTAATAACTTAATTCAATAACGTCATACCTGCAACGGGCCCAAGAGTGGTCGTGAAGAGCAGGAAAAAACTTGCGAGTAGAAGCATTTTGAGAGATGGGTTTTCTTCAAAATTTTGCAGGATCACTCGCTGGAGTGCGCACACGCAACACGGGACACTCGGGCACACTGAACGTGCGGTCTCCTGAACCCCCCCTTATAACAGCGATGCGTCCCGCGCTCACGTCTACACAAACAATGCTAGTGATGCTTCCACGGTCGCCTCCTGTAATAAGACGTACACTGCCCCCCTTAGATTGTCTCTATCTATGTTGTGACGAACTGAGGCCGTAATGGTTACATAACATGTTTCGGGGTCGTCCCACGGGCGAGGCGGTACAGCGCGGACGTCCGGCGCGGCGGCAGGCGGACACTCGGCGCCCGCGCGCCTGTTCAGTTTTCCACACTCTTGGATTATTCGGGACTGTCTAATTTTAATAGGGTAACATAGCGTCTGACCATTTAGTATTATGTCTTTTATTCAATAACACTTATATCACTGCAGTTACACCATAAAATAGCTCCTATTTAATATAGTCATAAGTTTGATTCAAATAATTTCGGTAAAATATAACACTTTAGCCTAAGGTCGCTCAGTGCTTTTACGAAAGAACCATTAGCGAAAGAATGGTAAAAAACTGTAAGTTGTTTGCTTGCCTGATTGACCATTTATCTTTCCTCAAGTTGTCAGATTAGGCTTTCTTTGTATCAACGAATTTAAAAAAAAAATCTTATTCATAGAATTAAGATATTTATATAAATGTAAAGGCATTAGTATAATTTAACAAATAAGTACTAACAAATGTAGGTGAAAAATTAACACAATGGAAGTGTTATTTAAAGACTTTTGTTTCTGTATAAATCATTTAACGTGCACAAAAAGGGCCTTAATTATTCTGTAGTGTAGCATAGCATCGGAGAATAACATTTAATATAACCTATTAAAATAACGGTTTCGTATAATTAGATATTGTCTTAAAAAGGACGACTTTTTGGTAACCATCACCAAAGCGACACAGGAGTTATCTTAGCAATCGCGGCACACAAGTTGCGCTCGCGCTCAATTTGTTCTTATTTCGTTCATCGCGAATTCTTTTCACGTCTGAAAGGCTATCGTTGTCTTCATTCGGAATTTTGACGAATTGTAACAACACTCTCTCCTTAGAGGCAACTTGAAAAAAGCAAGCACTTTAAAATCCTTAAATATAGTTTTGTTTTTGACACATATTATTACCAATGTTTTTTTTTATTCTTTTGTTTTTAAGGGGCTTTTGTATTATTAATAATACACGCCAGCCCCATCCTAAGCTTATAAACGAACACACAATAATTTAACAATAAAAAGAAATATAATTACAAACAAATAAGAGTAACATTCTTTGAGAGAATCATTAACAAATTTATATAACTAAAAAGCCAAATAACTCAATGATTACAATCTTGATATTACACAGGACGACTTAAAATCTGAGGTTATGATGAGCCTTAAATTCTCAAAATTAACTACTCTAGTTAGGCTACTATGCTTAACAATAAGAAGAGCATAAAATGAACGCGACTTGTAGTGTCGGTCACGTAATGGTGAACGCGGAATGCATTCCCCCTATTTTCATTTAACATTATAATTGACTTAAGTATGCATTAATGGTAATATAATTATTACAAGTTAATATCCACTTCTAGGACCTTGTCTTTCTTTCTTTTATTAGGTTTCAAAGAAAGTTTAAATCAAATTAAATGCAATATTTAGGACAGGTTCTATCCGCATGCGTCAAAAGGCCTGCAAAATTTAAATAAAAGCTACTGCAGCGTCCCTGAGTTTAGTAAAACTCAGGTAAATATTATAATTAAAAAGGAATCAATCGTGTCATAATTTTTTTTACAAAACATAACGGATTTACATTATAACTTAATTTATATCTATAAATATTAGATAACCCCAAGAGACAGTTATAGCTATAAGAATACAAGTATTATATAACAAGGTACAGATCTATGTTAAAAGTTTTATACCCGCGGAAAACTCAATTACTCGCCAATTCATTTATGGATGCATTCTATCTCGCATATCTTAATAGAATATACTTATAATGAATTCATTCACATTATAATCGTTTTTATAGCTTAATAAAATATGTTACGGTTTAAAATTTATAATGATTTTGTTTGGTACTAGCTGGTGCCCGCAATTTTGTCTACGTTGAGTTACTAGTCATGTGATTGTAATAACATTTCGTTAACTTATTACGATCTTCACCTGGGAGCCTTCACTCAATATTGAATTCCAGGCCCAACATAAAGCCTTTCGAGGCGAAGGGATTTTTGATAAAACATAGTCGTGGAAGGCCATATGGATGACAGTCATGAGTGAGGTAGTTGTGGCTGTGGCCTACTTGTGCTTGATCGCAGCTTTATAATAAAATCCAGCGGTATAATACTTAGTCAATGAATGTAAAAGACGAGAGGTATTAATATACTCAGAATATTTTAAGTAGACTAGGACTCAATGATTATCAAGGATCGTCAGATGGCAGTCAAACGCTACACTATTGGTGGCATTTAAAATAAGTAAGCTATCTGAACTGTATTAGCAAATTAAGATATAATAGGCAGTTATCAAAGGCGAAGTCTCTTAAGAATATTCCACGACATTATGTTCTAGTATACATATAACCTTTTTTCAAATAAAACTTGATATTCAAGCTAAAGAACCGTTGACTTTAATTTATTAGTACGTATACTTTATTATTAATTTAAATAGTTTTGTGTAGTTTAGATCAATATTATTAAAATTTCACACACTTAAAGCTCTTAAATAAATCTTAATTACATTAAATTAATTATGTGAATTTAAGTCGACGGAAATATAATTATAATAAATTGAAATTTCAAAAAGAGATCTACACAACACACATAATTAAGTAGTCTATGTTATTATTTATAACTTATTATTCTATTTTCTAGTTTTCCGTTGATAGGCCCATCAAAATTGCATTCGCTGTTCCTGTGATTAACTGAAATAAGCAGACTTGTGATTAAATAATAAAAAAGTAATGTAAACGACTTTCAATACAACAAAGTTTTAGTGCTTTGCAAACAAAACAATTTTAATGTCAAATGGTCAAATGTAGTTTTTTCCACAAATTACTTCCAATGGACGACCGCCGATGATATTACAGAACGACTTAAAATTTTAAGTTGCAAGGGTTCCTTCGCTTCGTGCCCTCCTCTGAGAAGAGCCCACAATAAACTCTGTCGGGTGAAACAATATACATAATCAAAACCAATTTAGCGAAAAAATAATACTATTCAAGGGACTATTTTTTTAATGAATTCATTGACAATGTTTTTATTTATAAATATTAATATGTTCATTCTATGGTCAAGATGTAGCGAAATAAATGTCAATAACCGAGAGCACATCTAACTTTGACCTATCTCTGCGTTAGCTTTTTTATTGCGGGGAAGTCTTCATATACATCATTTACCATTGGATTAAATGCGAAGATCATATCTGGACAATGGAATTTCGTAGCACACATCAGGTCGTCCATCGAAGATTTCGATTCATTAGTAGCGTTACAACTTTTTCGCATTACTGATTTATGATGATGATCGCGTAAGCATTTCTGGCAGATGAAAGAAATTCGATTTATCCTTCGAAAGTCTTAAAAAATAGGTAATGAAAAATCATTAAAATTAAACTTAAAAAAGTCATTACTTTAATAGCAAAACGTAACAATTTTTGAATATTTAAGTAGGTAAAGTAAGATAAGTAGCAGCCCATTAATATCCCACTACTGGGCACAGGCCTTCTCACTCATAGGAGACGATTTAAGAGCATAGATCCACCACGCTGCTCCACTGCGGGTTGGCACGCATAGTACACAAGAGCATTCTCTATTCCTTCACTATCATGTGACGGGTATCTGACAAGACCGAAGAGAAATTAGGCGCAGGACCGACGGCTTAACGTGCTCTCCGAGGCACAGGGGTGGAGCACACCGCTACCTTCCCAACTTCGTGCAAATATTGAAAAAATCTTAATAGAAGATTTTTGAATTGGCCCGACCCGGGACTCGAACCCAGGCCCTCGTGTTTCTGACCGAACATGCTAATTACTAGACCAATGAAGCATTTTAGTAGGTTATTATGGTAATTTAAAAAGAGCAACGCGTAAAAAAGAATGTTGATATTGCGACTTTTCATTATAATTACATGCGCACACATTACACAACGGTTGCAGCGCTGACAAAACATTTAAAAAACCTGTGGAAGTCACGCGCTACGAACTAAATACAGCGGTGAGTTGAATATGAGATTTATTCAGAAATAAAAGCACGAAGGGTATGCGGTGAACTTTAAAAGCGCCGCCGCTGCATCACTACAAGCATGTGCCTTTGAGAGCCACGTTAATTGGTGCCACTCTGTTTGCTTGCGGCAGGGCCACCGCCCAGTGACTAGTGTTGCCATCTCACTATCTTTGAAATCTTCATAGTCTAATTTTAAAAAATATAACACTGTATATGAACAAAAATTTAAATACCTACAAATTTAAAGCGAAACCTGCCCTTTTAAAACCAAAATCAAAATAAAAACTTTAAAATTCTGTCAAAATTCTACAGAGCAAAGTTAACAGGGTAACAAAACAACCATCGACGTATTGAAACACAAGAGAATATAGATTATTCTGAATCATGTGTGATTACTCATCCAAAGCAGCGATATATTTTTCGCCTATACAAATGAAATGTTATTATCAAAAACTCAATATCAACTAAACCAAGAAGAAATTACACCACTTAAAATAAAACTGTTATGTGTATAATATATTCCAGTCTTTGTTTTGTGTGTCTACACACTTAAATCTTTACGCTGCACTGAATTGTTGTATACAAAAAACATTAAAAATTATACGAAAAGTGAGAAATACTAAGTGACTTAGACAGCAACACTAAAAACCATTCCACCCTCAACTATATTACAATAGTAACAAAATTTCTACTTCCATTTTAAAGATTAAATAGATTAGATCAAAGCAGGTTGCAATTTTTTAACCAAAGTTTATTGAAATAGGGCTTCGCTAAAAAAGCCTATCTAAATGCAGCATCCAATCATTATCCGAAGCCATAATATATTCAATACTATTGAAACATTCACAACAGGATACTGCACTTAAAATGAACCAGAAGAAAGTTAAATTGCCTTAATGTGCCTCTAGGAACGTTTTTGAATCTCTTTTTAATCGCATTCAACCGATGGCTATCGTATTGTTTTACATAGGATGAGTTACGTTTGCCCGCGAAGCGAGTCGATAAAATAAAATTCACTGTTTTATTTTCACAAAAAACTTGATATTACTTTAATAGCCACAAAGAGAACAAAAGAGGTGAGGAACGGTGAGGCTTTTTTTCCGTGAGATGTAACCGAGGTTCGGACAGGGTTTAATTGAGCGGGTGCATGACTCCGACGTTTGAATCTGAATAAGTATATGTAATACGACGGCACATACAGGTTAAACAAAAACAAAGGCAAAGTGTGGCAATCAGAAAATCCCGACGTTAATAGACATGCAGTCTGCACGTCTATTATCGAACATTTCGATCAGATTCAATTAACCGTACAAAATGTCTTCATTGTAAGGTGCGTTTATTTTTCAAGAATGTCCTGTTTTTATAAAGCGGCCGTAAAATCGTTTTAATTACGCCTATATAAAATAATTTTTCACATGTTTACTATATGCATATATATTTGTTATAAGTATGTGATATACATATATGCTTACAGGATATTTTAAATATGTTATCTATGTCTATTCAGATAAGTCTTTAGATAGAATAATTTACTATATATATCGGGCCTTGTGGACGTTATTACGTGAGACCTATGTCCAGCAGTGGACGTCCATCGGCTGTAGCGACGACGACAAAGATATATAAAGAGATATCCAGGTATCTATTGATTCATAAGGCGTAGAGACTTAAAATTTAGTTGGAATATTCCTTTCGCCGAGTAGAGGTCAGCTAAGAACTGAATTTTACGAAATTCCACCCGCAAGCGGTGTTGCGTTGCGGTCTTTATTACAAAAAATTCAAATTTTCACATAAAAAAATAAATAATATGCTAATCTAGAGCCCGAAAGAATTATAAGCTCTTTGCAGTAATAGATAGCAAATCGCTCATTCAAGTATTTATACGTTTGTTTCTTATTTGCAAAACAATATCCGTAAATTAATGAAACTGCTACCGAAAAAACATTCCACGTAGACGAAGCCTTGGGTTACTACTAATATTTGTCTGGAATATGTTATGAATAACACATTGAAATACTTTACTTATCCCTAAGTAAGCAAAACACCTCAAGGTAGAGCTCACGATGTGATCTTAAGTGGAGATAAAATTTCGCATCCGCGCATACCATTGGAATTTTTATCGAGTTCATTTATTAATTTCCTGCAGAGATGCTATCGTAACGCCCATTCTTACGGGCAAGCAAATATATTTATCATAATACAGTGCTATGAAAGCAGCGGGGACTAGCTATTAGGTTCGGTCGTTGTAGATAAGACACTGTGATATTGATTCGCTTCGCGCTGTCTTGACATAGGTGATTATGTGTTTAAGCAATTACTCCACCCGCTATAGAGTGATCGAGGTAGGATAGATTCCCGTTATAATTGGCAGAGGCTCGCGGGATCCGTCTGGGAGAGGTGTCAGATCTGAACGTTGGAATGAGCTCCGTTGGTACCGCTGCACTATCCCCTGTAATTTACATCTAGACACATTTCGACAGCCTCTTATTCTGTAGACACTTAGTAAAATAAACTTTTTACTTGCAAAACAAATTTGCGTTACGTGGTTACTCAACTTACCGTGTTGGTATTCGTTTTATTCTCTTCACGCAAATTTGGCGTAAAGTTGTCTTATCACATTTTTGCCGTTACATATAACGTTATAATTCCCCGGATAACAACCTGTCCTTGTATTATAGAATTGCGTCATTGTGTCATTTCGTGTTTCATTAATTAACAGAGGTCATTGGCGTTGTTTAGTAATGGAACATTTTGATTTTTTTATCACTTCACACATTTTAATTTAAGCACTAATATTAACAGCACATCAATTCAAATGTGTTTGTATTATAGTTTTGCTTATATACTTTGATCTTCTGAATAATCAAAATCAAAATGTTATTTTTTCAAATAGGATCATAAAACATTTTTGAACCGTCACTAGTATGTCCGTTGGTAACAAATCTACCACCGGTTCGGAAAGTTCAATCCGCCGAGAAGAAACCGGCAAGAAACTCAACGGTTACTCTTTTAGAGATAGATGTGTATGTTACCATGAGTAATATTTTGCTTCTGTGTGCAACGAGAATCAAATCCAAGCAATTTTATCGCTTGAAATAATCTTCAACATTATATATAATATGCCATTTGTAAATAAAATGTTTTTGTTAGTCGAGCAAATTAGCTCAGGATACCGTATATATTAAATATAAAAAATTTATTTCTATTAAAGGCACTTTATTAATTTTTAGTTTTTTAAACTTTACACACATTATAACTTATATTTGATACACTTAATGCGATAGTAAGTCATATTGAACATAATAGATTAAAGGAATATAGTAAAATCCTAATTGATACAACGATTAATTAAAAATTAATGTTTGTAAAATTTTGCTCATAAGTACTCTTTTATTAGTATGTCGACGTCTAAAGTATTGCCTTAATAGTTTGACTTACCCGATATTGTATAAAAAGCGCGATCTATCAACGCCTCTGTCTAACGTTTCCAGATGGGTATTACTAGCAAATAAAAACTTCTTCCCTTCTATAAGTGAGTATAAAAAATTTAAATATTGAAAGCATAGTAAACTATATACACTGTGTGAAGTCAAAGTTACAGCGAGAATTTGCTCGCCGCAGGTTCAAGGTTACAAACGTGATTTTGAAATATCATAAATTCAATCAAAAGCTCATCTGCGCTGGCAATCGATGCATTCTCACGAACAACATACTTGTCAAAATCGCCTTTATGCTGTATAAATTTAAAAGCAAACTCACCCAACTCTAGAACCTTTATAAAAAGTTCCTTTTATGTATATAATAAGTGTTTTGTTTGTGCGCCGTGTTTAGCATTCATTCTTTAGCTCTTTGTTATCTGTGTTGGCTCCGGCAATATTGACTTGGTATCGAGTGTTTGTTGAATGTTGTGATTGAGATCTAGCGTGAGCTTTTATTGCTTTTCAATCTCGTCGAAAGCACCATTTCATTTATAGGAATTATTTTTTTCTCTTTAAGATCCTTTTCTTATAAATTCTTTAGTACTAGTATAAGCTGACTACTTGTTGTTTTTTTTAACTTATGGACGTATTGCTTCACTGCGATCATACCTGACGGTAAGAGGCGCCACAATCAAAGATGGTATGAAATTTATTTTACCTTTAATGGTTTCTACCAATTTGTTTTGCTTGGATGTTGGAGGAAGTAGGGAGGTAAGTATTTGGTTTATCTATACAATTTTTTATCAATATATTACTAATTTTACAATACGTATGAATGCGTTATGGACACGGATATATGGATTATAACAGTTACTGTAGCGCTGATGCTGTTATAACTGTTATAATCCATATATGCTGAAATGTCAAACATTTCCGTCTAAATTTTGATTTCTGTGAATCTTATTCGTATATGTACATGATATTGAAGATAATCATACCTCTATCACAAACTATAATATTGTAAACTGCAAATATGAAGACATATTTTTAATATGTTCAACCATGGCGGTTCAACCTATTTATGGATAAATGTTTGACAGATTTAAAAGAAAGTATGTATGGGTTAAGAGTGAATGAATTACTCATCAAATGTTTACTCTAGGCTGATGATCAACTAATACTTACATTATCCGCTAATGACCTACATAAGATGGTAAATCTTATGAACAAAGCTTTGAAAAGGAAATGAATGAAAATGAATGTAAACAAAACGAAAGAGATGAATTCATGATGAATGGCAATATTTTGATTACAAGTGTTGAAAGAAGTTGAAAGAATTTGTGTACTTGGGATCTAAATTTACAAAAAATAGAAAATGTGAAAGTGATATTGAAAGGAGAGTGAATGCAGGGAATATGGTAAGTGGTGCGATGCACGCCTTTATGAATAGTCAGACGGTGTTGTGACTCAAAGGGCCAGAGAGTGTTGGTGCCGCTTATGTATGGTAGTGAAAGTTGGGTATGTCAGAAGAACCACAAAGTAAAATAAATGCGGTAGAGATGAGAGCGTTGCGAAGTATGAGTTGGTTGAAATTGAGTGACAAAGTAAGAAATAGTGTGATAAGAGAACGATGTGGTTTAAACAGAGATGTAGTGACTAAAATTGAGAAGGGTATGCTGAGATGGTTTGGGCACATAGAGAGAATGAATGAAAGGAAACTGACAAAAAATATTTATAAGTCAAGAGTGAATGGGAAAGTTGGAAGAGGAAGACCAAGGCGAACATTCCTGGACCAAATCCAGTACATTTTAAACAAAGGCTACGTCAAGAGTACTCTAAACCGACGAACTTGTATGAAAGGTTTAATGAGAATTTAAGAAGCGAAGGACATATGCAAGGATCGTGGCAAGTGGAAGGACGTGGTCTCTGCCTACCCCTATGGGAATGAGGCGTGATGCTATGTATGTATGTATTTATTATGTCTTCATATATACCGGCAAAACCAAAAAATCCGAAACTTCTGTGTCATGTAAATAGAAAATAGTCTGAACAATTTGTCAATAAATACTTGAAGATACGTAATACATATAGGTAATACAATATGATCACAATGAGATAACATATTTTGTGTGTGTGTGATTGTGTTTGTGAGTGTGTCTGAAGTATATGTTGCATAAAATACAAATACAAGCTACCTATTCACTATTTAAATTAATATAATTTTATGAATTCCTTTTTGAACTTTAGTTTGTTGTTGTGGAAAATATATTTTTTTATAGCTGGCAGTTTAGTGCTTGACTGTGATCTTACCTGATAGTAAGTGATGATACAGTCTAAGATAGAAGCGCACTAATCTGGTAAGGGGCGATATATCCCTTAAGGTTTCTTCACAGCATCGTACCGGAACACAAATCTTTTTGTTTGGCGGTATGTCTTTGCTGGTAGCAACTAGCCACGGCCAAAACCTCCCACCAGTCCAGACTCAGACAAATTAAAAAAATACAATTTCTCAATTTCGTCCTACCGTGGATTGAACCCGGGACCTCTGGTAGTAAAGCAAATACTCGCACCACTGCGGCAGCGACCCCGTCAAAGATAGATTTCGAGCCTTTCGACTAAATTATTTTATTTAAATATTATATGTAGAATAAATACAAATCGTTATACTATATATTCGTTTCAATACATGCAAGCGTAACATACTGTCCTTACCCAGTAATTCTGTATTAATTACCTGCCAAGACGAACTTCTACACCTATACTATTGATACTTATTACACGCCACTTGTATCCGGATTCTCCTGGGATTGCATCCGCAGTTCCGCTTCAGAAGTTACGAGTTTAACTAGTTTAATGCTCCGTCTACATTCTATAATTACATGCTGATAATTGAAATGTAAATTACACTTTTATATGATGTAATAAAAAATATTGCCTTTCTGCATGTAAATGTACATATTACCAAAGCAAATTGTACATTTACATATAGCATTTATAAGTAATAAGTGTAATTATTGTAGACTACCTGGGCCCGATAGTCTCACCGGCGTAGTTCCCGATCCCGTGAAAATATCAAGTTGTATTGTCAATCTAAACTATTCCCGAAAACCCCCAAACACACATATACAGAAGAATCATATAATAATTTCGTATCACAATGTAAAAATAACGTTCTTTCCATCTACCTGTTGCTTCACGTTAATTTACGTAATGGCTGGAGCACCGATCTGTTTCAGGCAGGTGGCTGATGCAATGGAAAAAGAGCTTTGTAAGATTTTCTTCATTGAAAAAAATACATAGTGAAGTAATCGCTGCCTTGTCACTCTACAACTTCGAATTTAATAATGACTGCAGCTATATATGACCATAACAGGAAATGTTTACGTTTACTTTTTGTAATCAAAACACTTTATAATTAGCATCCTATTACCTATCACATCTCAACGCAGAGAAGGTTTGAAGTTTGGTCTTATCATGCTTCTCCAATTCGGATTGGTAGCCCTAAGATTTCTGCCGGCGTATGTGAGTTTTCTTTTAAATAAATGAAGGAACTTAGTAGTCACTCCAGGATTTAAATGCAAGCTTCTTAACTTACAATTAATTTTACTAATCTAGTTTAAATTCAAACTAATCGGTAATTTTCATTATTACACTCACAAAGATGTTTCTGTTACCAATTCGTGGTCGTAAATATACTTAATATTCGATATATTTAAACAACGCCGATTTGCGTCTATCCAATTTAGTCTTCGAAAGAGAGAGATACATAACAAAGTCATAATCAACTTTTTCCTTTATATCGGTAACTCACAGCCTCAATTCATCTTGGTCGTCTGTTATCAATAAATGCTCTGACTCTCTGAAGTGAAGCATTGTGCGTGTTCGCTGATATAAGTCGATGACAACTCACCTTGAGTAATGTTCCAAGGATACGGCCATGAACGCCCAGCAATTAAAGCTCACAGAGAACCTTCTCAGAATTTAGATGTACCTTATTCGAACCTGCCTTTATGTTTTTATCCACCAAAAGCGAACAATCTAGAATAAGTTTTTCCTTTCTGCGATAAAAATAATTATATAATATAAGCAACATGAGTCAGCTTCTATGACATTAGAAGATATAATTATTTGCAAATAGGATTATTGATAAATTTAATTAATGAGTTAATATTTGAAAAGACTACATTAACACTAAGTGTCAAACTATAGAATTTAAAAAAATGTTTTGAACTTCATTGAGTGAAAAAATGTATTCTATCAACAACTTCATTTTTACGATATTTTTATATTAAGTTGCGTTGGTCAATGTCTAGAGATATGTACCACTGTATTATAATTGACTCTAAACTAACTCCCAGTTAAGATACAGATTTCTATGTTTAATTATAACTTCGTGTTTTCATTTCCGTTCAGGACAGTTTCGTTTCATTAGAATTATTAGATTTAAACTTTAATAGATCTAAAAAAATAAGTTATAATATTGTTACTGGCTGGTTAAAATAATCTTTATCAACACCAATATAACATAAAATATTAAAAGGATGGTTTAAAATTATATGACAGACAAGCTAAGCAATTTATTTTGTTGATAATCGTTTCGCTTCTTTGGATTTATATCAGACAATCACTTCCAAGTTCACAAACAAGAGCTTGTTGTTGAGACTGACAAAGGCATCTTATAGCTTTTTTACAACTTAAAAAGTATAGTGAATGGCGTTCATAACTCATATAATAAAAACCTTTGATGGCTTTATAGTTAAACACGTGAATACTTATTATTATATGAATTAACGCGACCGAATCCTAGGCAGGCTCCTCGTAGTTCTTAATGATCTATAGAAAAGTTAAAGGTAAGTCGAAGTCTATTAACGTCCCACTCCTGGACACAGGCCTCCTCGTTCATAAGAGAGAGGGTTTTTAGACCATAGACCCAACGCGCTGCTCCACTGTGGGTTGCAGTTATGACCTATGTAAGTACCCGATTATATATATAGGACAGTTATGAATATGTACACAACAATATTTATAATTGTCCTTGTTGGGGAATTTTATCATCCTAAGGAAAACATGCCTGTCCTTATAATATTTCTTCGGGGCAATTGGTGGGTAAAAGCTACCTTCTTACATGAGGGAAGGTTGTAACGACCAACGGCAGTGGGACTGCATTATTAACGACCAGTTACAATAAGACAGTAAAGCATTACGTTACCTGCCTCTAAATTTAAGCTTTCCTCGAGTCTGAGTCTACACAATTTACAAAATTTACGCCAGAGAACCCGTCGTAAACAGAAAAGTATGTACAGTTAGATAAAAACCATCTTGGCAGACTTGTAATATACATTTAACACGTCAATACGCGAAATGATAAGTATGACATAATACAAATTAATCCTGGAAATGGGATTAATTATTTATACAGATTTAAAGGCGTACCGTGTAATTATAAATCCTACCGCGTATTACTACGACGGAGATGTACCGATGCAACCTGGGTTACCAGTGTTAAAATATGGAAGACCAGAGGCCCCATATTGTGTTTTTATACTTGTTTCATAATCTGTACTAATTATTATAAATGTATAATAATAATAAAGTAATATAAATAATTCACATGCACCTGAAAGAATTACCACTTAAGTATTATTGGTGCAGGTGTCAGTGTTTGATTATCTCGCAAACAACTGACAGTTATAATAGTGGCAACACTTCTTTCTACTATTATAACATACTGTTTAGATTCCATTCCAGCAGTAGATTATTTAAATAGTATATTTTTTTTCCATAACGGTAAAATAATTGTTAGATAATCACGCAAAATTATTACGTAATTATCTTAGCTATAGAATATATAATCAGCCAGTAGTATAACTAAATTATAAAACAATGCAATCGCTACCTAAATGATACTACTTGCTGCTAGTAATGATCTTAACTTTAATTATTTAGGAAATTTATAATATCTTTTATATAAGTAAGATAAGTTAAAAGTAAGATAAGTATAGTAGTCAGATAAGTTATAAGATAAGTATAAGATAAGTTAAGTATAAAAGTAAGATAAGTATAGTATAAAGTAAGATAAGTTAAAAAAGAAGTTAAGATAAGTATCCTGTAATCGAGACTAAGTAAGTTTACTTAAGAGTTTCCGTCACAAACTAAACGATTCTTTTTTTTTTTTCACAAAACGACGAAAACATTTAACCGAAATTAAATCGCACGAGGAAAATATAAATTCATAAATTTAAGGTGGCGGCAAGGTAACAAAGGTCGTAAAACAGTCCATTTTATTAGTCTCGACTCATGGAATTTAGAAAATAGCCTGTCATATAATAAATCACTAGAAGACACTAGTAGAGGACCTGTGAAAGGGACGAAATACTAAAGAAAACCTTGACCTAAGATGCTCTATTCAAATGTCCTTATTATTCCTTTCTTGTACATCCATTAAGAGAGTGCTGCAACGTTGAGAATATCCCAGGACAAAACCTAAGCCGCCATAAATAATACTCAGCGAATGGAGTCGGCTAATGAATTACGATGGCAGAGAGTGCAAGCCCCCCGTAATAGAGCCATGCAAGGCCGTAGCTAGGTGAGGGATCGGGCTTTAGTGAGTAATTTTCTAAAGTAAATAAGATACAATTAATAAAAAAGATAAAAGTGCATGTGTATAAAGTACACATGTCAGAAGTAAAACAACTTTCGCAAACTAATTATTAATTATTGATATTTATACAAATCTAAAACATTAGATTTCCGAGACTTAGAGGGAGGGAAAAGGGAAGATATATTAGGAATTTAACTGTCATTAAAAGTGTCGAGAGTTAATACAAATAATTTATTAGCATCTCAAATGATGAATTGTAAATGAAAAGGCCACGTGCATTTTATCAATATTAGATATTATTAATTAAATTTTGGTTTTCAAAGTCAAATTCAAATAAATGAAATATTATATTATATTATATTTTATGGAAAATAGTATATTAAATCAGTAAATGACGTGTTGCGAAATAAAATCCCACTTGTTATTTGTAAATATTAAAACTACCTAACCATCAAACGAATTAGCATAAAAAATGCTGCACATCTTCGTGACGCTAATCACGTGTTTACCCTTATGCGCCTAAAGTTTCACTTCAAAAACTCTGCATATGTTTTTATTTAAAAATTTGTCGTTTTCAAAAGGATCGTTACTTCAACTATTGTAATTTTAAACATTTCTTTTTCGATTTTAATGATAACGCGAGGGAAGTTGTAATATAAATTATCCACAATATTCTTGTGTTCTTGTGTCACAATTTAATATAATTTTATTATATTTTCAATGACGTTAATTTATAAAACGTACCATTATTTTATATAACTTAATTTTATGAAATAATATACAAATAATAAAACCCTAATAAATTTAAGATTCATACTTGATAACAGAATACCTCTATTTTACTTAGTTTCATCTATAACTTTGAAACATTCTTTATTCCTTAGCAAAAATATATAAGGTTTTACCAGTTTTATATCACAAAACTTTAGAAACGTTTGGCGTATGAGAAATATAAATATATCGACACCAGTAAGGAAGCACCTATTACCCGCATAATAATATTTTAACAAAGCTGTATGAAAAAATAAGTAGCAGCCCATTAGCGTCCCACTGCTGGGCACGGGCCTCCGCACTCATAGGAGAGAGGGTTTTTAGAGCATAGACCCACCACGCTGCTCCAGTGCGAATTAGCTGGCATAGTACACAACTACACTCTCTATTCCTTCACTCTCATCGTCCTATGTGACCGGAACCGACACGACCGGAGCGAGATCAGGCGCAGGACCGACGGCTTAACGTGCTCTCCGAGGCACGGGATAGGATTACACCGGCACCTTCCCAACTTCGGGCAAATAATGAGAAAATCTTAATAGAAAACTTATTTTATTTTTATTTATTTATACTTTATTGCACACAAATACATTAGTTACTTTTAAAAATAAACATTGTTAAGGATAGCGAAGTGCGCAAAGGCGGCCTTATCGCTATAGCGATCTCTTACAGGCAACCTTTGATGAGAGGAGAAGTAAGCAGAAGCGGGAGGTGCAAAGAAGTAGACACTAACGTTATATCTCTATAAGACATACTAATTATACAATACATATAAAATGTACATATACTTATTAATAAATAATATATATAAATATATATATATATATATATATATATATATATATATATATATATATATATATATAATATGTGTGTGTGTTGTGTGTGTGTATGTGTGTGTGTGTGTGCGCGCGTGTATGTGTGCATGTGTGCGCGCCTGAGTGTAAGCGCGTGTTTATATATACGTATGTAAATAATATGATATGGGCGTAAATGTAATATATACAATAGCTATGAACTTAATCATTTTGTATTTTAGTTATCCTGAGATAAGTAATATTCCTTTAAACGATGCTTGAAAATTGGTAGTGATTCGGACCGACGTATGCGTAATGGTAGTGAGTTCCATAATCCAACAAATTTCACGGTAAACGAGTTCTTATATATCTGCGTTTGACTGAAGGGTGTTTTGAGATTGTCTTCATATTGAGAACGGAGATTGGATTGAAAACTTAATATTGATTTTTAAATTGACCCGACACGGGACTTGAACCCAGGACTTCAAGTCTGTAGTGGAACATGCTAACCACTAGACCAGTACGGCAGTAAACTATATGATAATGCTGCTAAATTCAATCATTTTGACAATTAAATATAAATATAGTGTCCAAAAACGACAAATGTGGAGGTTATATTTATTCTGTTTTGTTATTTAATGAAAAGTTTTTTGTTCTGATGAACAGTTTTGGTTTTCTTACGTTGATACATTTCCCTTTTCCCGCCCATTAAGTTTTGGTAACATCTATGTTTTTATGCTTTTTCTAAATGTTTGTTCCTAACTTCGGGTGAACGCTCTATGAAACTCCGAAAGAAATGTTCCATCATGACCGTAATCATCATAAAAATACAAAATAGGTCGCAAAAAATGACTCAGCGAGGACAAACAATAAAACACGCTTTTTATTTGTTATTATCTACTAGATGACAATAAAAGGGGTAGTTTTAATTACTCCCAACTGAAAGAAGAAAAACGTGAGATGTACAAAAATCTAAAATCATTTTGTATTACTACTCAAAAGTCTTCAGTTTAATAATTTATACATAGAGACTGCCTGCTCATCAAATCCACACGGAGTAGTATTCAAAGAGATGGTAAGCTAAAAACAATTCCAAAATCAACCAAGTGTGTAAAAATCAAACCCCTTCCATTAATTTACTGGCTACGATCTGTGTTTTCAACACCGATGCATTCTTACGTATAAGAATGTTTTAAAGTCGTGTTTACCAAAGAGAACTTCAATCGTTACTCGTGCTGTATAAAATAAAAATTTTAAATGTTAAAATCACAATCGCACGTATGTTTTGTATATACACGTTTGCGTAAAACATCATGACATTTAAGAAGACAGTTTTGTCTAATAATCACAGTTAATTTTATTTTGCATCGTGACATTATATAGGGTTTAAAGTAATATTAATTTCTCTTTCGCTTCATCGTTGTAACTTATATCTAAAAGTTTTATTTAGCTATCGTTAAGTTCAATTTATAGCGAAATAAATTTATTAACGCCACCGTAATATTCGTCCGTCTAAATCTAAACTAATATTATAAAGAGGAAACTTTTGTGTTTTTGAATGTAAGTATGTATATTTGTAACGTTTTCACGCAAAAACGACTGGACGGATTTCAAAAATTTTTTCAACATTAGAAAGCTGCATTTTCACTGAGCGAGGTAGGCTATATAACTTTCTCAAAAAAAAGAGAGATCGCTAATAAAAATGCATTAATGTATCCCAAGGTGTGAAAAAATAGGTCACAAAAAATCTGTTATCGCGTGCGCTGCGAAAACTATTGAAGATAGAACAAAAAATGTTGTACAATATTATAGACACGTATTAATATCTAAAAACGGCCTCGATGCCATATATCTAACTACTCTAGTTATGACACTATAACTACATTTTTACATTTTAAAAGTTAATAAAAATACCGGCAATTAACCATATTATAAATACTTCTGTATTAATCATTACCCTATTAAATGATATTTTATGAAGTAAAACCTGTATAAAAAGTTTTCAAGTTATTAAAATCGGACATTCCGTTGAAAAGATATAACGAATTTAAAAATGTCAATCTAAAGAAAATTGTAACGACCCTTATAACTGGGCCTGCGACTGGTGAGTTAGCTCATATTCCAAGGATACCATTGATATACCTATAATGTTATTGTTTTAATCACGATAAAAATTACTGGAGCGATTTAAAAATTCTATTATTCCGTCCTTGAAATCAAGAATTTTTCAATACCTGTAGAGTATTTTTAAATTTGCTTATGTCAGACATTCTACGTAAATGAATTTACGAATTTAAAAACGTATTAGCTAAATATATATTCGTTGTATAGTGAAATCTGAATATTGGTTAGATTATGAATGTAATTAATATCTAATGATCTGAAAGGAAGTAATTAAAAACTAAGCGAAATAAAACTTTTATATTAACGAAAATAAATCTATAGTCCGACTTAGTAAACATTTCACTATCACGTGATCGGTATCTGCGCGGGTAAAACCGCGGGGCATTGCGGGGCATAGTATAATCAACTAATGCAACATCAACAAGCTAAAATCAACGTATGTTTGTTTGTATTGTGTGAACTTCCAAACAGTTCAAACAGCTATAGTTATTTTTTCATATTTTTTTTGTCTATGATAATGACCGCAACATTATCATTCATGAAAAATTTTAATACAATAGATCGTAGATTGAATCTAAGGATATAATAGTTAATATTAAAATGTGAATATTTAAATTAAAAGAAATTATTAGATTGACATCTAAACATTGAAATCAGGATATTATCTTCTTGTGCAGCATTTAGAATAATATATATAGTTTGAGTGGAATGCAGCTAAGAATTTTTATTGCTTTTAATGTTAGTTTACAGACACCTTTGCTTTAAATATCATCTAAACAAATGCAAAACCCACCAGTCCAAAGATAGACGAACTATAAAATACAGTTTCCTAACTTTACCTAACAGAATTCTGAAGAATTCACATATTAGACAGGCGAGTGAATGGCATTATTTCATTTAATAGAAATTTTACGATTGTCTGTATGCAAACCCACAATACATGGTACCGTGCGCATGCACTATTTCATATTGTATTGACAGCGGAAACTTAATATATTAACGAAAAGTATCCATCCATTGCAGAGTAATTAGCAAGAATTAATTGTTAAATATCATCCACGGGATTAATGGCGGTTTTCTCGGTGAAAGAGGCATTAGCTGTGCCTAGTTACCAACCATCATACCAACAAAGACGTACCGTCAAATGAAAAATTCGCTTTCCGATACAATGCACTGAAGTAATAATTATGGTTAAATTACCACTTACTAGGTTAACGCGCTTCCATCTCAGACTTCATCATGACTTACTATCAGGGAAGATTACAAACAACGCGCAAACCTGTCAACAATAAAAATAATACAGAAATAAAAAGAGTAAACCAATACAGAACGAAGCTTAATAAGTTTTTGTAACATTTCACTTCACTTGTATATACATATGTATCTAAATTTTAAATCTACATACTTTTCATTTTGAACGACCTAATATGGTTCAAACTTCACCCACTTGACACAAAAAAATATATTAAAAATAATCATAGCATAACAGTTAATATTTAATGTCACTGTTCTAAAAGCGTGAGATATTTTATATGACGTTTTTAAACTAACGATTATATTAACGATATAATATTCGAACAATAAATATAAATACATACGAATGTGAGCTAGTCGTATTCATTGAAAAAGACTCACGACATATCTAAAATATTAAGCCATAAAACCAGAAAACTAAATATTTATAGTCGGTAACTTCTTTTTAATGTACGATAATGTTTACATAAGGCGACGTTCGCCGCCAACAATTTGAAATGATATCATACGATATAAAGAGACTGCATTCCAACGGCGTAGGGACAGTTGTTCGAGAAGAGTCGTGTCATTGAACCGACCTGTGGCGAATTGCTCCGCTTCCGCAACAGACGGCAAGTAAAATCAATTAGTGTAGCCAACGCCGTTAGCTCGACCTAACCACGCAGACATTATGGGAAAATGCGCCAACAATCAACAAAGCGAATCTAAAGCACTAACAATAATAAGCCCATCGTAGGCTTATTATTGTAGCAATAATAAGCTAAAACGGATAATGCAAACCGTGAAGACAATTCCTTTAGTCATTCCTTAGTTATTATTACTAACTCGAACAACGTGTGATTCAGCACTTCTGTAAATATAGGCTAGGCACGTGTTAGTTCCGAAGGATGGTGTTTAATGAAGATGGCCACGTCATTTTATTGCCACCACGTCGTTGACACCGGATAAGCGTTGCCACCGGCCGATTGTCTCGCGACAATCATAAATAACTCGCTCTGTGTCCGGTGTCGCCTAGGAATACAGAGTTGTTGGTCTTGCCTAGGTAGTCTTGACAGCGAACGCTACAACGAGATGTCTTAATCGATGCCTATATCCGAATTATATTTAGTATTTATTTTGTTAGACAAAGACAAGTATAATGAACGGACATGGGGGAAACGATACTAATGATTGAGAACCCCACCCTCATTGCACGCAGGAAGTATCCTCTGCGTCGAGCATACGGATTAGTGTAACGTGCGACGCGGCTCCATCTTATTAAAGTAACAAAAGAGATTCTATCGTATTTTGAATTCTTATTACAATCTTCACTCCGATTATATTTTTAACTTGAAAAATAACAATCCGTTGATATACATTTTGATCAATTTAACAAGCATCTCACGCTGGAAATAGACCCTCCCCAGGCTATTAAGTCAAAGGCAGAAACAATGGACATATGATATAAATAGCTAGTACGAAAATAATATGGCTATTTTTCTTTGGTCTCTTTTATTGGGCAATCGTTATGTGAGGGGTGCATAGGGGCGGGTTGGGATCGTGCGGGGCCGAGGAACGTCTGAGGGCCGATAGCATCGCCGCGGCGCGGTCTATAAATAGATGGCAGGCGGACCCTTGAACCAGCCTCGGTCATCACTACACGTCTCAAAGGGCTACAACTGTATATTTTTAACATACCAAAGCCTGTCTTAGTCGCGAATTACATTTGTGTTATGGTTTCACCTTTGTAATTTGAAAAATAAATTATTTTTTAGGCACAACAATTCAGACGTGAAATGGACGTCATTACTCTTAAACGAATCTCTCAATGCAAGTACCTACTCTTGATTGTTATTTTCGTAACGCAACAATATACACGTATGTGTACGGACTTGTCTAGTTTCGCGTTTGTTCCCATTCGTTTGCGCATGCGGGTGATGGTTTATTCTTTTTTTCCTTGATTGGAGTAAAAGGTCCAGAACCGGTCGGCGGGCGAAGGCCGCTGCTAGAGAAGGACACACCGCCTGCCGAGGACGAGTCGAAGACCTGTAACCGCGTCGCTACTCACTAATGATGTCCTTTCGCTGAACCGCTCCTAATTGGACGTAAGCGTTGGTCCATCATCACGGAAAAAACCTTCACATTAAGACACAAACTGTTCTGATAATTGTTCACCCCTCGATGTCGTAAGATGATAGTTCCACTTGACGCGATTAAGTTTTATGGGGACGCCTGACATAAATCAACTACCTCTTTTACTTCCAGTAGCATTTTTTAAGCGTGTCAAACGTAACTAATATTTTTTGTATATATAGAAATATTTAAGAAAGATTTCGTATTACTGAAACGCTTGCTAGGTTTCCGACGTGATAATTGTTTACTCACATAACAATATTAGATTTTCTATACCTTTCTTGTTATAATTAACATTTTTTTATTTCATTTTAAGTCCTTTTTTTCCTTATATAGCTTTTACTTAGGGCACGTTTTGATGTGTATATATTTGAAGTATAATTTTAAGCCTCAAATCGATGACTCACACGGTATTTTTCGTTTATTTGATGTGTACAAATAGAAAATTAACACGAAACACATAAAATGGCGATAAAAATAGCATCTAATGAACTAAGTTTCAAAATAAACAACGTTAACTGTATCGAACCTGATTGTTTACTACCCTGTTAGAATGATTCTCTATAAATTGGTTCGCATGTAAACCTTCAAAATGCGATTACGTCAAAAACACGTACACAAGAATTACCCTGTAATAACGGACGGGAATACAGTGAATTGTCGTAGATTGCAGACGCACAGTATCTAGCTGTAAATAATGACACAATTGGAGACGTTACTCTTTCTTAATCAAGGCTTGAGTAATGAAAACACAACGGTACGCACTTCCTTTCTCACAGATTTTATAGTTTCGTAAGCACGTTGAAAAAAAAAATTTTTTTATTTATTTTATCTTAGACTACCTAAGGGTAACCATACTCTCATTATAATTAGCGTAGTAATACATATATATTTGGAATATCTCGTGGAAACTTGATGAAAATAGTTGTGCATATTGTCCTATACCATGACCTTATCTGCCAAAGTCTAATCGTTGTATTATTAGTACTCGTCTATGAAGAGATTATTATATTAAAACAAGGGGAACAAAATATAATAATCTTTGTAAGTTATCCACACCGTACAGGGGTTAGGTAAGCATCGACCGCATACCATTGTTAATTCTATTTAAAACGCAGTAAAAACCATTAGAAATGAAATGCGTACGAGTACACGAAATACAAGATAGAAAATTAATGGAAACTTATGTACGAAGCCGCTTTAAAGAAAAGAAAGGATGACATAGTTTGCTTCGTATATCAGGTGTAAAGCAAAGTTTTTTTATATAGATGATCTATATATAAGATTAACAGATCGTTATCTATTTTTAAAGTTAAAGGCCCCATGCTGAGAAAATATAAAACAGAAGACTTGCTGACTTAAGTGCAGCTTCATCGTTACTTATAGCATTGTGCTCTATTTTTATTATTTGCTTGAAAGATTTTCTGCTTCGCATAATTTAAAGTAACTTTTTAATAAATAAGTATTTCCTGTAACTTTATCACCGCATCACAAAAGTTTAATTGGAACCGAATAAATTATTAACGAGCGCGTAAAAGATTAATAACGGCAATTTTGTTTCTTTGATAATAATAGTTTTGTCTCCAAAATAAAATCTGCAGCAGTAGAAAGCAAATTAAAATGAGAATATTTCAATGAATAATTTCACTTTCTAGTCTCTCGAAAATTTTCATGTTCTACATAAAATTCGTATAAATAAAAATGAAATTAACAAAAAATAAAAACGGTAAGTAAGTTAAGTAGCAACCGTTAGCGGTCCCACTGGGCACAGGCCTTATTCATAGGAGAGAAGGTTTTAGGGCATAGACCTACCACGCTACTCCACAGTAGACTAGCATGCTATACATACCTCAAAATTACTCCTAAGACTCTCAGGATAGTTAAAAAAGAACATTTAAGCACCTAAATTTCATTTTTACAAAGAGAAACATAACAGTGTCTGTCCGGGATTAGAAACCGCGATTTTTTTAAACGAGAATCTACGCATCTCACAACTAAGCTATCATATCTTTTCTTGACCATTTTATTACACTGTTATTATAACTTAAAGAAGATCAATTCTACATAATTATTAATATGTACGACTGCCTCACACATTCCTACGTGGCTAGCCAATCATTTAATTTAATAGCATGTCATATCAAACTGCCTTCGGAGCTTTCTTCGTCGTTGTAAACCTTATATGATCATGAATCAATTATCATTTCATAAAACTTTTATAACCTTGCAGTCGTGTCACGCATTTCAATTAACAATTACTACACGCTTTAAAATTCCGTAAGCTTTTGATATTATTACTAATTCTAACGATGGATCTTCACGTACCAGTGCTTAAACTAAATATACCACTAAAATCGTGTAGCGTAATCAAAACGCAAATCATAAAGACAAAAAATAGTTTAGTAATTCATTGTCTAGTTTTAAAATAAGAGTCATTGTCTTCAAACAAATATATTTACTAATGTTTAATTTACATAGGCTCTTACAACTTGATCAACTCGATTTACTAAGATATTAAATAAACTTTTTTATTTGGTTATTTAGGTATTTTATTTCGTCAGAACATTCGTTTGGCACAATCACTCAATATAACATTAAATTATTATGATATCAATGAAATACTTAACAAAACCAAAATGTTAATTAATAAATATTAATTCAAGAACACAAAATTATCAGATGTAATGGAGTAAATGCAAACAATATGTAATTTTATATAAATATAATCTTGTGATATGAATTAAATAAAGTTGTAAAATTTCTGACGATAATGTATGTATATATTTATTTTATATGCTCAATATTTTAGGAAAAATGTACAATATACACAATGTGGTCAATAGACATTTTTAAATAAAACAACGCATTAAAGGCATTAGGCAATTGACCGTAATAAAGTTGTCCTGAGATTTCTTTTTAATTTAATGGAGCTATAGAACTTACTAATCATGTGGAAAAGTAATAAAAATGTTAAAAACAAATGTACCTTTACACAACGATTGAAAAGAGCAAAAAAATAACTTAGTGTTATTGATCTTAAAGGTGATGTTTAATAAAATGCGAGTGACGCTTTACTTGAAATAAAGTTAAAAAGGTTGAAATCGGGCAGCCGATCAGAAAATTAAATTAATTTGCGCTTAACAAGTTGATATATTGATTGATGAATGAAGTTTTATTAAGTTTTTGTTCTCTTTATAATTCTATGTAGAAACATAATGCTACAGATAATTTATAAAATGGAATAGTATTAATTGATAAAATTTTTAGAATCAGAAAAAAACTACAATCTATAGAATGTAATAGGTTTTATATATGTAATAGATTTTGTGGGCCAATACCTTAGGTTAAAAATGCATTTTTATTAGGGATGCCTCTTTTCTTTTAAGAAAGTAATATAGCCTATGTTGCTCAGTGAAAATGCGGGTTACTAATGGTTTAAAAAATTTTAAAATCAGTCCAGTGGTTTTTGTGTAAAAACGTTGTAATATACATAAACAAAAATGTTCCCACTTTATAATATTAGTTTAGATAAATATTTAAAAATTTGTATTAACATCAAGTTTAATCCCCTACATGTTATTTTAGTCGATTAGAAGTATTGAACTAACTATTGCAAAACAAGATGTTTATGAAAGGAGTGAAACTACCTATAGGAATTGAATAACGTTCTTTTAAAATGGCTCATTGCGTACCTGATGGTGTCCACATTATAATTTAGATCGAAATACCAGCCTGTTGTACATTCCTCTCTCTGTTACTAAATATAAATCTAATAAATTCCATCTAGCGGCGCGTAACCCGATATAGCTTAGCCAATAATATGTTTAGTTCCTAAGCTTCATTGCGCCCCCAGTCTAACAAGTATGCGATATTGAAATGACGATACCAAGTCGGCCTACGGGCTCGTCACACGAATGAACGCGTCCACGCTTGTTATCGTTATAAAGATGTACTGGGCTTCCTGGTTATCTCTATATATGGTTGAGTCCCATCAAGAGTATATACATTTACACTAATTAGTTGAGAAAAATACTCAGGATATTTCTCACTAGTGTATTTTTTACCTTATAAATCTTACTGTAAGTAAAAGTAAGTAAGTAAGAGTAAAAAAAAGTTAGTAAGTAGCTGCCCATTGATGTTCCACTACTGGGCACAGGCCTCCTCACTCATAGGAGAGAGGGTTGTTAGAGCATAGACTCACCACGCTGCTCCACTGCTGAGTTGACAGTCATAGTTCACTGTCTCTTCCTTCACTCTCATAGCCCGATGTGAAGGAAATCCGACACAACCGGAGAGAGATCAGGCGCAGGACCGACGGCTTACTGTGCTCTCCGAGGCACGGGGGTGGATCACATCGCCAACTTCGCAACTTCGGGACAATATTGAGGAAATATTTAATAGAAAAGTCAATGTCGATAGTTTTTAAATGACCCCGGACTGGAACCCTCGCCTTGAGACCTGATGACTCTGCCGAACATACCAACCAGTAGACCAATGAGGCAGACACAAGTACCGGGCTCTATCTAACGGAAATCTTTAAATAAGTAAATAATTTAAATGTCTTTTGTACATAGTTCAATATTTTCAGATTTATTATTAACCTACCAGCATTGATGTGCCAAAATCTCTTAAATATATTTCTTAATATTCTCTTAACATATGAGGAAGCAGATGACGATAAACTACTTACATCATCAATTAAATAAAATAAATACAAAAATAAACAAACATCTTTTATTTAATTAATTAGTAGTCTTACTTAATACACCATATTATGATTTGAAATAAACACCCTGCCATGAATAATTCGACGTTAGGGCAGTTCTAAATTTAAAGAAACTAGCTATGCCTCGCGGTGTCACCTGCGTAGTACTTGGTCTCTTGGAAATATTTGAAAATCCTTAATCTTTGTTATCAAAGTGAAAAATCTCGTGATGAGTGAGTGGTCTAAAACCATATTCAGCACATTTTAGGCACAGCTGAAACAGACTTAGAGGGTTTGAAAATCTTTTGATATCAGTGCACATTTTTTATATTTTATATAAAAAGATAAAGACCACAGAAGAAAAGATCTTTCATTTTGGTTCTAAATAACTCAAGAAGAAAAATCGATGTATATCTTTTATATCTAAAATTCTCTATAAAAGCTTATCTGAAAAAACATCCTTTGATTTGATCTTTGATCAAATTTTGATTGTATTAGATTAAATAAGAAAGAATTAATATCTTATGCGAGCTTATAATACAAATGTTTCCAAGATAACATTTTAATGCCTTGTGTTTTTCCAGTCATCGCTGCGGCTTAACTAATGAAGATTTAAATCGACGCTGGTGCAAGCCGAGCCCCGTTTTGCATCCTTCTATTTACCATACCAAGGTAATTACACCAAGAATTTTCGCTCATTAGTGATTAAAGTAAGACAATTCTATTTACGAGCTAATTTTATACGAAGTCTAGCATCCAGATAAATAAAAAAGAAAGACAGTGACTAATCGGCGTTGCTATTTAAAGATGCATTATCTTTGACTCAAGAACGGACTTTATTCTGACAAATAACTATATCAAATTACCTTTGTTTTGTTTTTGCTTTATGTGTGTAATTCAAAATTGATTGGCTATTTTCACCGGATCTTAAGTGATTCACCTAGTTTGTACACATTTACAGAAACAGAGATAAATCAAAAAGGTTGCCTTATTAAAAGGCCTATGCCTTTTACGACGCCCACCTCATATTAATTTCAGTAAATAGAAACAGATATGAACAATAAAATGTACTAAATCATAATTATGAAGAAACCGAAGAACTATTACATTTTTTGACACAATTAAGTTAATTTAGTTGGATATTTTAGAACTGATATACACAGTCCTGTACAAACACACATAACGCAACATACATACTCACGCCTCCACGACTACGGCAGATCTCGCAGTTGTAAGAGTACTTGCATTTCTAGCGGAGGCCCTGGGTTCGATCCCTGGTAGGGCGTATTTACAAAATTGCATATTCTAATTGATTTGGACTGGTGCAAAGCTTCTGCCGTGGCTAGTTACCACCGTAACAGCAGATACGATCCGCCAAACATGAGATTTGTTTTGCAATAAGATGCTGTACAGAAACCATAAGAGGTGAATTGCCTTTTTCTAGATTAGATTGTAACATCACTTTCTATTAGGTGTTATCACAGTGAAGCTCTAACCTGTCAGCAATTAAAAAAAGATACACTCCAGTTTTTACCGTTTGATTTCATGTTCTGTAGACTATATCATACCTTTTTTAATAATCATTTATTTGCGAGAATATTGTACAGCAAGATGGTATAGCAATCGCTATAAATCATAACATTCAACTAACTTAAAAGTATCCAAATCTATATATTTAAAATAGATATCCAGATATCTATTGACTCATCACGATATCTCTGGAAACCATACGGCGTACAGACTTGAAATTTGATAGGAATATTCCTTTTCCCGAGTTGAGGTCAGCTAAGAACGGATTTTACGAAATTCCACCCACAAGGAGGGTTACGGGGGTGTTTTTTATAAAAAAAAATTAACATTAAAAAACAATTCTAACTTCACATTTACAGAAATTTTTTTGACATAATGGAATCTATCAAAAGTATATTTTAGAAATTCCAAAGGGCAGTGGGGTTATGTTTCTTTTTGTGAAAACAATTTGCCTAAATTAATGAAATTGCTACCAAAGAAACATTCCTCGCAGACGATGTCGTGTGTTCAGCTAGTTATGTATCAATGGCCACGTTAAATATTAATTTATATCAACAATTAACAATTTTGTAAACGTAGTTTCTCTAGTTTTATTTTCAGAAATTTACGTTATTAACGTGATATACTCAAATGGTCTATATACTATAGACATTTTAGTAACCAGGATAAGAATAATCTACATCCTATCCAGTCTAGGTTTTGTTGTATTTAAAGGAAAACCGATTCCATAATCAATTTATTTTCTCTATTCATATATAGGAATTATAATTTTCTGGTTTTAGTTAGAAGGACAACTGGATAATAAGTTAAATTTTAGCATCTATTAGTTAACATTGAAAATCTAGATACACTAAAAGTACCGCCATTTATTGGACAATTTGATTTTTTTATTGCTGACAGATTAGCGCTTGACTGCGATTACATCTGATGGTAATTGATGATGCAGTCTTAGGTGGAAACACGCTAATCTGGAAAGAGGAAATTTATCTCTTGCGGTTTCTATGTATAAAACATTGTACCGGAAAACAATATTAATAGTTACTACTACGATTGAAGCCTTCTACGAGTCCAGACTCCGACAAGTTAGAAACTGTGATTTCCTAAGCCGGGACCGCTGCCAGAAAATCGAGTACTCCCACCACTGCGCCAGCGAAGTCATCAAATTCAATTTTGATTATTAAAGAGAAATTTGAGAATAACATAGTAAATGCATTCTTCTTATGTCTGATCTCATTATCTTATTAAGACTACAATCTAAATAATATACCACGACAGTTACAAATATGTGTAGAAAATTGCAAATTTCATCTCGTTGGATACCTCGTATAATTATTTACGTTGCATTATAATTTTTCTTTTTCCCTACCCACAGATAAACTCGAAGAGAAACAGTGATATATATACTAAAATGTATTCGTATAGGTTTTAGTAAAAAAAATTGGGAAGGCACTAACTCTAGCACGGGTCTTCCTAGTTTAGAGGACAGCCTTTGTTGTATTTTACCAATAAAGAAATATATATTTATTTTAATGCATAATATAATATTCCACTTTCTTTTTTCTTTAGGGTTTGATAGAATACCTGGTGCGTGTCTGGAAGAAACCGCCTTTGGTGTACTGCGATTACCACGGCCATTCAAGGAAGAAGAATGTCTTTTTTTATGGCTGCGCTGGTGCCGAGAGTTGGTGCAGTAATGATCGACTAGTGCAAGACGAGCCTGTTAAATACCTTGTAAGTTAAACATTAAATAACTCAAAAAAACCCCGTTTCAAGATGAAGCATATTATTTGGATGCTAAGTTATCACACATTGTTTCTTTCGAAAGATAGTGACACAATTAAAAACTGAGTTTTCACGGACGTCGTTTCAAAATTAAATAAACTGTTTAAACCAAAAATAGCAAATACATTTTGTGGAGCCACTGCGATTTTAAAATTAGTTATTAACGCAAGAGACGATGGGATATTCTAAATTCTGAAATATTATGGATTGTGTGATTGTACATCAAAAGACGCGGCATGAGTTTTATCATTGAATTAAGTATATTCAAAAAGTCTGTAGGTATTCGATTTCGATTATCAATCCATAATGTTGAGTTAAAATTAAACCTAGTCGTAGATATTTGCTGCAAGTTTTAATTTCTAACAATATCGACCGAAGCCATGAATTTGTCGTTAAGTACCTAGTAGTCCTTGCCATTACTAGTTTTACGGGATTCGCGCAATGTTCTTTAATTAGTACTTCTTTCTATGTAGCTGTTCTTGGAGTCCGTTATCTCATCGCTACTAAAAAAAATGTGTAAAGACTTAAGTAACAGCTTGTTGACCCAAATATTTTTATTAAAGCTTATTGATAAGACAATATTTTTTAAAAATTAACCACTGCCCTGACAAGACTGAATTAAATAAATAAGTTATATGATTTTCATATTTAATAAGTAAGGCTTCAATTTGCTGCTTCTATTACGAAAATTGGCTTCATTGGTCTAGTGGTTTGCATGTTCGGCCACAGACATGGGGCCTGGGTTCGAGTACCCGGTGGGGCCACTTAAAAAAAATCGATATTGTGTTTTCTATTAAGATTTCCTCAATATTTGCCCGAAGATGGGAAATTGGCGGTGTGCTCCACCCCCGTGACTCGGAGAAAAAGTTAAGTCGTCGGTCCTGCGTCAGATCTCTCTCCGATCGTGTCGAATTCCGGTCACTTTGTGCCATGACAGTGAAGGAATAGAGTGCACTAGTGTACAATGCCCGCCAACTCGCATTGGAGCAGTTGGGTCTAGGCTCTAAGAACCCTCTCTCGTATGAGTGAGGAGACCTGTTTCCAGCAGTGGGACGTTAATGGGCTGCTACTTACCTTTTCTTACCTATTAAATTTAGATGCTGCCGGCACTCATGCATCGAATATCGCCAGCATTTGCCCTTGGGTCGTGTTCATTTCGTGTGGAGAGAGAGCGTGAGAGTACCGCCCGAGTCACAGTTTGGCGTCACCTCGGAGTTACGAGATCTTATACTATGGAAGCCTCGTTCTGCGGCTTTGACCGTGGACCTTTTAAGGTACATAAATTAAATCCTTACATAGTGTTGTTCTTTGAATGCTACAGTAAACTTTGACACCATTTTCAAAAAAGTATAATTTGTTTATCGCTGACAGGTTAGCGCTTGACTGTGATTGCACCTGATGGTAAGTGATGAAACGATATAAGATGGAAGCGCGCTAATCTGGTAAGAGGCAATTTAGTTCTTTTGGTTTCTGTACAGCATCGTACCGGAATAGAAATCTTGATAGAAAACTTGGCGGTACACGTCTATTTTAGTAGGTTCGTAACAAGCCACGGTCGAAGGATCACACAAATAAAAAAATGGAATTTCCTAAATGTTTCGTAAAACCGGAGACCTCTGCTAGCAAAGAGAGTACTCGCATCACTGCGACAGCGAGGCCATCAAAATATTAATGCTAGATTGGATGTAATATTAAAAATCACCGTTTATAAAAAAACGGTTCCCTCAAGCAAAACATTTTCTATCTTAGCCTACAGTGTCTTGTAAAAAAAAAATACTGTTCAAGTGCAAATTCTTCTAGGTCTCATTGTATTTCCTTTTAGCGAACGTTTTGTTTGTAATAATAAAGAAAACGTTCGCTATTACCGTAGTTTTGCTTGGCGCCACTTCTTTACTGATAGAATGGTAACTAGCCACAACCGAAACTTTTCACCAATCGAGAACTAGAAAAAATTTAACACATATTTTCCTAAATTTGCCGTTTCGGAAATCAAACTCGTATTTTCCGCTAGCGATGTGAGTCTCGTACAATCACGCCAGCGAGATCGTCAAATATCCATTAATAAAAGCAGTCTATAATGCTCATAAAATATATTTAAAGTTGTAAACAACAATATAAATGCAACAAGGAACAAAATAAAATAATCTTTAATAGGCGTACGTTCATAAAGCATTTATTAAATAATTACGCAAGAAATAAAACTACATGCAAAATTATCAATGATGTATATCGCTTTAAGGCATTTATTTTCCAATTACAAACGATGGCATATCTGAGATTAATGATACGAACGCTAAGTATCTGAGACATAGGCATATACCTGGGAATATGTATCATCTTAGTATCACCATTCTTTTCATAAATAATTTGAGACAGGAAACTGAAATTATTTAGAGTTAATCGTTTGACAGTCTCAGCGAGTACTTTATCCTATAATCGTAATAAGTTCATAAATAAATGCTAATTTTCATTATAGTTATATTAGTGTATAATTTCTCACTAATAAAACTTCTACGTTGAGAACTACTATGCACTGCACAAAGTTTTTTCAAGATTCCTTTGCTGTTGAAGCTATAGCGCTTGTGAAATACTCTTCCAATACTCTTTATTCCATTAGTTATTCTTATTTTTATATATATGTAGCGTATTCATTATTCTCGCCACCTACCTTTACATTCTAAACTAAGTCTCCTTCCTTAAGGTTGTGTTGAAGAAATCGCTTTAAAGCTATAAGACAACCTTTCACTAATTTACATAGTTTGCTTCCTTTATATTTTTAAATTTTTGAAGTGAGGCTTCTTTAGGCGCATGAGGGTAAAATTTTTACTGATAAAACGCATGATTAGCATCACGAAGATGTGCAGCGTTTTTTACGCCAATACGTTAGGTAGTTTTAATATTTACAAATATGGCATGGCATGGCATTTCAATTTGCCACTCGTCATTTAATAATTTAATATATCATTTATCATAAAATATTAAATAAAAATATTTCATAAATTCTCTTTTATAAATTTTAAATTCAAAAACTAACTTTTTTTTAATAATTTCTAATATTACCAAAAATAACACGTGGCATTTTTATTTACAATTCGTCATTTGAGATTTCAATAAACTATTTGTATTAATTTTCGACTCATTTAATATTTTAATGACAATTAAATTTCTAACATATCTTACTTTCTCTCTCTATGTCTCGGAAATCTAAAGTTTTAGATTTATATAAATAACTTAAAAATTTGTTTGCCAAACAAGTTTCACAATAGACATATGTACTTAGTACGCACTCACTTATAATTTTTTTTTTTTAAATGCTGTTCAATAAAGTATAAATAAAATAAATAATGGTAAAATGCAGTGTAAGGATCACAAGGCTCATATTTATCTAAAAATAAATTATTTTCGGGAATAACGAAAAACATATGTTAAATAATCGGCTTTACAAAATATATACTTAAAATGAGGTTATAAGTGCAATAACAAACTTTCACGGTTAATCATTAAAACATCTTTTAAAAATATTATTTCTGGGTACCTACATGTGTTTAAATAATTAATCGACATAGCACACCTCATTGAACATCACGAAAGAAAAAAATCCAATTACTTAAAGTAATTACAAGAAAAAAAATACTTTTCATAATCCTAACTAAATGGTTTCATATGGGCAACTTAACTTAGGCTCTTAAAGATCTATTGATAAGATGAACACTACAATATAGTTTCAATTAAAGCAACGTCTAGACATTCGCTCATCATTTGAATACTTATTTGTACCGTTGCTATCGTCTCAGAAAATTCAATAGGAAATAATTAACTTTAATTATAAATACATGTCTACAAATGTAGGAATTGTTTCAAGTATTATAAATAGTTCTCAACGTAAGACTTCTCTTAAAATTCGCAAAAACAGGTGTCACTTTACTGATTACTGATTTGATTGTGACTTAAGTAAAGTATACAAGGTGTTACGAGACCGCTCCCAAAAACAAAGACAGACGGTTGTATTAACGACACTTTTCCTGATTTGAACGTTTTATTAGCATTATTAAAAAACATCAATAAAACACAATATCAAAAATAACGTGACTTTCGCTCAATTTAGTCGTTTCTTTTACACGCACACCGGTCCCGGCCGCGTGCGTTCGTTGACCCAAGCGTCAGGTGATTTTTTATATTATGTTTCATTGTTAGTTTTTTAATAATGCTTATAAAACGTTTTAAATATATGTTTTTTTTATTCAGGATCGGCTTTGTAACGTATCATCATCAGAGGTTTCATTAGTACTATCGTCTGTCTTTCGCGGGCGGTCTCCTAACATTTGTATAATTACTAACTGTTCCCCGCGCAGTGTTTCAACCCGTGGAAATGTGGGAAAATCGGAAATTAGTAATCGTTAACATTGTGAAAGGAGTCGGTATATTCAATTTCAATTCAATTCAATTATTATCATAAACTGGAAAATCTTGCTATTTGTAAATTGAGTGGTTCAAAACCATTGTCGCACAACTGCCTGTCTAATGAAACCGCATCAATTAGGTGATTCTTAAATCAAAGCACATAGAAATATTTTTGTGTTTTACATAATATATCAATGGCCCTTAAGTATATAATTCCAATTTTGTAAAGACAGTGTTTCAGAGAAAACTTATTCTAACTATTCTTTATTCAAGTAGGCTCATCGTCAGTAGACTGTCCGTTGGTAACAAAGTTGAACCACAAGTTCGGAAAGTTGTATCCACTAAAAAAGAACCGGAAAAACTCAACTTTAAATATAGATTTTGTAGGTTCTACATCTTATTTATTGTTTATATAGCCCAGTGAATAACAGAAGTCGATATATAACGATTTTAAAAAATATCAATATTTTTTCGTCATAAATAAAAATAGATCATGAAAAAATATCAGCAAAATGCTAAAAAAATGTTGTGTGCAATTCACACGTGGTAGAAATATGAAACCTTTAAAAATATGACAAATGTGAAATTTCGGAAAGAATTTAAATGGTAAGTTTTAGTAATTATTTAATTTTAACTCCCACTAAGAACACAAAGAGAACCACGAATATAAGAAACACTGTTTAATGCTTCCTATCTTAATTTCTCCCACATAAAATTTTATGAATTTGTGTTTTTGTCTCTTTTTACTGTCGCTTTTTCGTTTCATCGACTCTCAAATCACAACCATGCTGAAAAAGTTTTCACTTCAAAATATCTAAATCGGTTGAGTCGTTTCAAAGTAAATCGTGGTAATGTATAAATAGATTATGAACACTAAACCGGTAATTGTGTTATCGTCAATACTCCAGAATATCTAAAAAAATCGTGCTAACGTTGCGTAGCTGAAAAAAGACCATGATGTAGCTTTGTTTTTACTTCTTTTACATATTTTGAATGTTTCTGGCCCTTACTATCCTCGAAACGGGTTTGAGCCGCCTACGCTTACGTCATCTCATACAATTTATTGCGCGCAGGGATTCCATCTGAACACTCAGCACCTTCAGAGCGTGGGCAGCGACTTTTGCGAGGCTCTCAACGGTCTTGGCGATAACGCCAACGGTGTTGACATTCAACTAACTAAAGATCTTAACGGGTAAGAATCTATATTTTTGATCATAGTTACGACAGACAAATGGGCTAGCGGGTCACATGATGGTATTCCTAGACATCCATAGACACCTGCAGCACCAGAGGAGCTGCCCGTGCATTGCCAGCCCAAAAAGTGTGATTTTAATTGGCTCTTAAATTATTGCCTGTTGTAATATTGAGGATAAACCCTTGATGGAAGTTGATTCCATGTCTGGTAGGCTGCTACTTACTTTTTTTATCACAAAACGCACGAAATAGAAATTTGATTACAAGTCCATCGTACGAATATATTTCAGATTCGCTCATGATAGTTTATTACGCAAAACTTTTCACTTTTAAAGGTAAGCATGGACGAATATTTTCTCCAGGGTTTTTATACTTAAAATAATTTTAATAAAGTATGAAATTTGAAATAACATTAAAATGTTTTGGTTAATAAATCAGTTTGATTTTACGATGATAAATTTTCTTTCGTCGCTGCTTAAAAGTGAATAAATACTTAACAGTGTTATAAAATTGTATGAATAGTTAAATGTGTTGGTTTTTAATACCTACATAAACTTTTAAAACTATCTTCGTTAAATTGTTTTGCTGATTAATGATTTTTTCCATGAAATTGCTGTTACAATGTTGCTCTTAATGGCTGGTCTCCGCGTTTACTTGAAATATTTTAAAAGTTCAATGAGGCATAAATAAAAACTTGACTCTGAACAATTTGTAATAACAATCACTTCTACGAACTTGAGTTTTGTTTTATTTAAAATTTTCTCATAAATGAACTACAATGTACAAAAGGAACTTGTTAATAAGTTGTATTATTTGATCGACAGAAATATCATTGAAATTAGTTTAACAACTGCAGACGCGAACAGGCAAGTAGAATGAGTGTTATAGTCTCGGCATATTGACAAATCTTAAATGGTTTTATTCTTATTTGCTTCTACGTAAAAATTCGCCAACTTCTAATTTAACTCTCCCTCACTAACAAATCATTTCCAAGAGTGCAATTGTGCGTTAAACGCATAAAGGTTTTCTATGTCCAAAATTTTTTTTTAAATTTGAGGACAGAAAAAGCTGTTCAGATTTTTCCGCTATCGAAATACGAGTATAAACATTCAAATGGTGCCTAATTTTAAATGTTTCAAATTATTTTATTTAACCAATATCGATTCTGTTTTATTAACACGATCCGCATGACATACAGAAAACGTAACTGCTGTTTCATTATAGCTCTGATCGTTGCACTTCTGAAACATTACAAATTTTTAAAGTGTTTTATAATTTATAATAAACCCGATTAAATATAGTCGTTACATCACATAATTATCAAACATCTCTTGCAAAGTGGTTGTTCATCAGAATATGAGCTGAAATATTCACTAAATACCCGAGTTGTATTAACAGTTCATATCCGATTCATTCCTACGTAAGAACGATTTATTTTTGTTATTACATAATTATTGTATATCGTAGCAGAATAGAAAAAGTAAAAATATCGAGAACTATTTACAAAATACAAAAATGTAACATTTTTTTAATTTCAACTACTTAACAAGATATTATACTAATGTCAAACCGTTTAAAGCAAGGTGCACATATTGAAAAAATAAACATTTTTTGGAGTGAAATAGATTTATTTGCCAAGAAGTATAAGAAACATTAAAATAACATTATAACTAAATTTGATTACCTACATATTTTAAACAAAATTTATGAACCAAATTTTGAGGGTTGTGAACACACTGCATTCCCTTCATTTTTGAGGGCTCGCTTCAATGGAGTGGGGATAAGTCGTTAGGTCCCAAACTAGATGTCTCAAAAAATTTTGGATAATTTATATAATAAGAAGATTTACTACTTTATTCAAATCAAAATATTCTTTATTCAAGTAGGCTCAAAAAGCACTTTTGAATTGTCAGTAGTCTGTCCGTTGATAAAAAATCTACTTCCGATGCCGGATTCCACTTTCCGAACCAGTGTTCGGAAAGTGGAATCCGGCAAGAACCTCAACGGTTACTCTTTTAAAGATAGTTTTGTATGCTACAATGTGTAATATATAGCTTCTGCGAGCAACTGGAATCAAATCCAAACATTTCTATTGCTTAAATAATCCTCAACATTATAATATGCCTTTTGTAAAAGGATGTTTTTGACATATTTCTTAAAACTATGCGGAGGCAAATCCAAAACTTATTAAAAGCTCAACCCGACAGATGATTTCTGAACTTTCTTCACTCTAAAATATGGAATTACAAGTTTGTTTTTATTTCTTGTATTAAAATTCTACTTACTATACTTGAGAAGAAAATCTCCCTGTCAGCTGAAAGGTTTTGGTAATTACTATTTTCAACTAGGATAGGTATTTTATTGCATCCACGATTGCATGTAACTAGGACTTCACTAGATAATAAAGAATGATTCAATCTAAGGTAGTAACGCTCTAACCTTTAAATAACCACTTACCTCTACACAGCATGGAATATTTAACTTAGTGGCACTTCGTTCCTACAAATTCAGAACTATTATAAAATGCTATTATGATTCTAACCCTCTTTGCAGCCGAAATTAAATAACTATTACTAAAAATTCTTCTAAATAATCAACTAACCCACAAATAGTGACATAACATATGATTATTGTATTTTTTGTCTCAAACACGTTAGATTTAACTTACTTGCTCCAAGGTCACACGTAGACAATTTTTACATCCCCTCCCCTCTCCCTCCGAATCCTTAATTAATCAGTGTTCCTTAATTTAACACAGTATCTTAAATATTAAATTAATGTTATGGTTTGTTTTCTAACTATAGTGAATTAGCAGTGGACAGTGAACCGGGGTCTGGATCCGACAGCGTGCTTAAAACAGACTCTGATGAAGATTTCGACTAACGCCAACATTATCTTAAACTAAGAGCACTAAGAATGGCCTATTATAAATATCAAAATCAGTCTAACCTCTTAAATAAAATGGCCTTTATGGATGTTGAAATGTCCTTAAGTTTCTTAAAGAACTGCCTATTGTAGTGAGGTATCGTAAATTTTATAGTGATACTCGTTTTAACTTCATAATTATAGTTTACATATTAGTCACTATTTTTGTTTGTTAACGTTTATACATTTTTTTACTAAGGTATGTTTTGAAATTGATAGTATGATGATGATTGTATTTATATATTTTGTTTTTTGTTGTGATATTAAATTTAATTTTGTGTCTTGTGATCTCAGTAACTAATAAACTATGAAATCGATGGTCTGTATTTTTTTTTTCAAAATTAACCCCGTGAAGACGGTTTAAAATAAAATCCCATCTAGGTCCTTGTTGTGTCTTATAACATTTAAGAAATAGCAGGTAGTGTAATGTATAACTCTTTAAAGTATTTGAATAAGCCCATAATAGTGTATACAAAATACCTGTAAAAAGGCCGCCATTTTTATTGGATGAGTGCTGCATTTTTTGTATAGAAAATATTTGTTGTCTGTAAAGTCAGATTACGAACGATAATTTTACGTAATAAGAACTTTTATTAAACTGAAAGTTGAGTGCCGCTGTCTCTCTTCTGCACGGACCCATCGATTCAATCCATGAAAGAGATATTTAACCCAGAAACCCAACGCTTAGACCCATCACGTCTCTCTATCGCATGCTCCACGCTCGGCTCAGGCAGAATGTGACATTTTCCGTGCGAGCAGTCAGCGTTCATCAATTTATAAGAAGTTAGTTATCACGTTAAAAATATATTCTGCAAAGAAACGATAATTTCTTACAATTGAATACAGTGAAATATAATATTTTTTACATTTAACCACATAATAGAATATTTTGGAAAATACGTGGATTCTTGTTAAGAGTCACGGGTTTGCAACCTGAGCTGGTACCACGAAGATCTCTTTGTAAAACTCATGTGCCTTTTCAACGAAGGAAAAGATCGTGATGTAACCTGAATGACGCTGAAGTAGCTCGCCAATCTGCAATGAAACAACGTGATGAGTCTATGCTCCAAATACCCTCTACCCTATGAGTAAGGTTTCTTGTGCCCAGGAGTTGGGCATTAATAGGTTGCTACTTACCTTTTTTTACATAAAAGATCAAAGAACAAAACGGATTACAAATTTAAATCTATATTTTTTATTTATTAAATATTACCACATACTATGATAACAAAGAGATTTACATAAAGACACGTAGATACCCGGTTCCGGTTACAATTAATAATAAGGACGAGCAATGTTATCCAGTCATTGAAAATAAAATTGGTTGTCTTTAATATAATTGGACGATAATTTTACGTGATAACGTCATAAGAATACATTAATGTTAAATTGTTAGTGTAAAATACAATGGAATTAGGCCGATTGCGCCTCTCTGCTTGTTCTGCGCTCTATCTAGCACCCTACTCCAGACGGAACGTGACAATGAGTCATACTTTTTCGGGCATGCATCAAAAACACTTATTTACGATGAAAATGCTTTACGTAATTGTTGATGTAGGAAAAAAAGAAATTTTAAATATATGAAAGTTTATTTTAACTCATAATAAATTATAAATAAATCCATAAACATTAATCACGCTCTATCATTACAAAGGAAACGAAATTAATATTATGTGCGATACTGTACTGTACTGTACCGATAATAGATAGAAATTTTAATATATTTATAACAATTTAATATAATTAATAAGGTCACGTTTACACTAGCATTTAGACGACCATATTCATTTAATAATAAAGGCTTACGGATTGCACACGTTTATAACAAAACGGCATAAAATAATCAATATACCTAGTATAAAAAACCTAATAAAAAAGGAAGAGCCGTCGCGGGTCGCCTGGCAGATTTAAAACATTAATACAATTTTAGCTATAGATGGCACATCGCCGAACCGAATGGAAAGAGAGGCATACATGCAGTGGCGACGCATCACAACGACAACGGTTTTGCCAATGAAAATACGCATTTTGTTCTATACTTACTGGGCGAGAAACGAATGTTAACATCTTAATACTTGATTTCGAAAAGCTACTGATAAAATGTAACGTTATTATATATATATATAAGATATACAGGTATCTATTGACTAGTAAGGCGTAGACTTGAAATTCAGTAGGAATTTGCCTAAATTGATGAAAATGCTACCCAAAAAATTCCATTCCACGAGGCAGACCAAGTCGCGGGTTCAGCTGGTATATACATATGTAGCTGCTTTAAAATAAATCCGATATAAAATTTCGTGATAAGTTGTTTTTGCAGTCCTAATTATTACGAACATACGACAACACGCGATATCTAATTGCCCAATATAAACGTAACCTTAGATCGTGGCGACAATGATTGTTATTTGATATTTTTAATATTATGGTTCATAAAATAATATAAAATTATTAATTAACAAAGATCACAATTGAATAATACTAAAATAATTGCAACATTTTATTAATGAATCTATTCCTATCATTTGTTCATGAATTAATTTCAATTCATAATATCAATAATTGAAAAAAAAGAAAATAAAGGGTTTCTTTAATTGTTTGTAGCATTTAAACTTAATATATACATTTATAGTCTGATCAAAAATATAAGAATAATTTCTTGTGTATACAATATATTTACATACACGAAACAATAATGACACATGAAAATTATTTTAATAACAATTTTTTAACAGTATAATACTATAAAATTACAATCACTACAAAATTATCCGTTATTGATCTAACATTTATTACCAAACATTATAAAATATAAATGAAGACTTGGAAACAAACACATCACCAAAAATATATTTATTTTTTGTGTATGTCAAATTTACTCTGAAAATTGTATATATCTTGATATTGTGCACAATAAAGTTAATATATTTAAGGATACTATAATCAATGTTTAGTAAAATTTTTGTTTTGAACATAACTCATGTGATTCTTTTTCATTTATACTTTAATTGAAAAATTTCTAATATAATATTTTTAGCTATGAATATATATATGGTATTTAATAATGGAGACTTGACTGATTTTTGGAGTGTTTAAGGTATACAATAATTGTTTGTTTCCCAAATAAATAAATAAAGTCTATAAAATAAGTTATGTAATGTCTTTCATCATAAGCAAACACAAAATTATAATAATATTTAATTGTTTTATTAAGTTAAAGATAAATAATAGAATATATTATTAAAGATAAAAAATAGAATATAGTTTTAAAGTATGATTGTTTGAATAATAGACATTATATGATTGCATTGTGGCAATCTATTTTATTGTTTCAGAAATTTTTTTTAGTGTTTTTAGTTATTACTTCCTAACTTTTACTTAGTTACTTCTCTATATCAGTACCTTAAGTTTAAGGGTGTAATTAACAATTTATTTTTTATGTTAAATACCCCTTACCTAAAAATGTAACATATTTGTGGGGAAAAAGCACTGTTTGTAGCACAACAATAGTAGTCGTATTTTAATTATAATATCTCAGTTATTTATATAGAAAGTGTGAAAAGGTTATCTTTTGCACTTAGCCCCTTTTTCCATCGAAATATTTTTAATATTTGGACTTACCTTATAAAATATTTTTATTTAAGTCTAGACTAATCTCAACCATAAGCGAATGAACATAAAAAATCAATGTATTTATTTGATCTTGGCCGATAGAGCCGGCAGATTGAATAAAAATTCAATAGGTTAATCCTATTGAATATTACCTACAATAGATTGTATCGACTTATTGTTCTTATGGATTTAAGAAAATCCTAGCTATTTTTATAAACATTTTTTTTAATCTATAAAAAATCAAAATAATAAATTGATATAAGTTTTTAATTGATTTAATATTGTGCGGATGTTATTATTATCTGATTTTAAAGCAGAACTGCAACTGTATATGATGTATTAAAACCTAGTAAATAACATACATTAGTGGCATAATAGTTATACAGACAAATAAATATGAAAACAAACAAAATATTTTCAAAATTACATCTTTATCCATCACATAGTTCCTATGTGTATATTTACATATTACATACATACCCTTACACATCCTTAGACCTACATATGTGTGTATGACCTAATTCTGTAATGGCTGAATCGATTTTGTTATTTATTTTTGATGCTTTCCGAGTAATACAGGAATAGTTTAATTTAACAAATAGATCAGTATTTTCCTTTGTGTCCACGAGATCGGGAACTGCGCGTGTGACAACGGTACGGACAGCTAGTTTCAAGTGAAATTGATTATACCAAAAAATTGATCTCACTTTATACAATGTTACATAGAATCCAAATAAGGTGTTGAATGTGATCACACTTTGTACTGCTAAAGCATTGCTATTTTATTTTATTTATGTTATTTTAAAATCTATACAAACAAAATTGAAGTACCTTTGTAATTTCTAATTAACAGCTCTTCAAATTCATATGAAAGTATATAGGGAACTATTTCTTCCTTTTTTTTAAGTCTGTTGGTTAATATCTCTGAAAATGCTAGGGCTAAAAGGTACTCCTAACAACAGCAGCTATCTGATTAGGCTACAATTTAGCTACAAATATGTTCATTAATAAATAATAAATCAGTTTTTTCTTGTGACACAATATTTTCTTTCTTCATAACAAAGTCGAAACACAATACTATACCCTGTACTAAATGTCAAAAGCTATGTTAACAAAAGAGAAACGCAATTATGTAATAATATAAATGTTTATATGAGGTTACTTTGAATGTTATTTATATTTATATTAATAATTAAATTTGGATTAATTACAATTATATTCGCAAAAAATAACCAAGCCAATACTTGTATAACTTTCTAAAAGAAAACTTCTTAGAAAGAACTTTACACATTCTTTTGTGGGGATTGAANGCTATCTGATTAGGCTACAATTTAGCTACAAATATGTTCATTAATAATTAATAAATCAGTTTTTTCTTGTAACACAATATTTTCTTTCTTCATAAAAAAGTCGAAACACAATACTATACCCTGTACTAAATGTCAAAAGCTATGTTAACAAAAGAGAAATGCAATTATGTAATAATATAAATGTTTATATGAGGTTACTTTGAATGTTATTTATATTTATATTAATAATTAAATTTGGATTAATTACAATTATATTCGCAAAAAATAACCAAGCCAATACTTGTATAACTTTCTAAAAGAAAACTTCTTAGAAAGAACTTTACACATTCTTTTGTGGGGATTGAATGAGACTGAGCCACCACGTTAGGTAATTGAACGCTAATTCGAGTAAAATCCGCTCTCGTTGATAGTTAAAATCAATGTCAGTGCTATATTTTAAGTACTTTATATAATTATATAATATTACTGACAATATATTTTTGAAAACAGTTTATACACAATTATAATTAAATACATCGCAAACGTCATCTCTTTATGAATATAGAATCAAAGAAAATGTTATAAATAGTTGTATTTCATAATAATAACCTCTTCTTACTAAAGTTTTCACTTCTCTTGTCTGGTTTTAAGCAGATACCATTTTTTTTTTGTTACTAAGCAACTATAGGAAGCCCTTTATTTCATTATCTGAGTTTGTTACAGATTCTAAAACAGGGTGCGAAGAACTTTGGAGTCTAAGTCGTCATTTGAAATAATTTTAAGTATGATATCTGCTTTTTCAAAAGTACTGTAAAAGCTTATTTTAATAACAAAATTTTTAAGTTGAATTTATATTATAGATCTCGCCATGAGACCTACTATAACAAACATATGTATATATTTATAAATAAATCGCAATAACTATACAAACATCGCCATCACTGAACAAAAAACTGCCGTTAATCTGTACACAAACTACACTTCAAAGGTATCATCGTTAATAAAAGCACTGCTTTTCCTTCTTTACCTAAAAACATGAGTAATCCTTCACATGAACACTAGAACTTTGTTCTTGTTTGATCGCACTATTAACGTATTCGCGCACACGACACTACAGATTTTCAGAGTCCATTTCAACAAAGTGGGACACTTTTTTGTTGAAGTAGACGCGTAAGTGTTGGCGTCAGGGTGTCGTGCGTCATTGTGATGGTGTCGGTGTTGGGGACATGGGTAGTGGGCGTGGTCTCGTGGGTTGTCGCCTCTGTCGTGCAAGGAACGAATGTCCCGCAGATAGTATCGCGAACCTTGACTCCACTGCATCCCGGTGACACCTTGCCCCAAGCTGGTACCATGCCGACACCAGCAACCGTTGTTCGTGAGCACTGCGGCTACTCTCCTCACTGCCACTACCGCTGCCGCTTCCGCTCCATCTGTAATGAAAGAAACTTCTTTCGTTACGTTTCAGATTTCTTCATAGTTTATTTCTCACATGGACTAAATCCGACTTTCGGTGCGCTCTAATATTCGAAGAACAATGTTGCTTGATTATTAAGATTACATTTTAACATGGTTATCTTTGATTTATCGCATGGTATATAAAAATAGATTCTACCTACATCTGTTAGAGACTTTAGAACTGTGGCATGGCAGGACTCTACACAGTCATGAAATAATGTATACATATAAGTATAGAAGTGAAGATTTCTTTGGCATTATTTAGATAAATAATTAGATATACAGTATTTCTTATTTTATTACATAATAAATAAGTTTGAGATTAAGTGTAAAAACATCTGATCGTTACTTTAATCCAAAATCTTTTTCAAATTATGACTGTCAGCACGCCTAGCCGCCACGATGTTAGTTTCTATTTTTGCAGATATTATTCCTTTTTTTAATATAATTATTTATTATTTAATTGTATTATTACAGGTAAGACACACAATTTAACACTCAAAAAATTATTTTTTAGTCAAAATAATTCACTTACTCATGCCTAGCATTATTAGTCGGTGTCGCTTCGGCTCTGGATGCAGTCGCACTAGCTGTTCCGGCGCCACGTGAATATCCCAAAGTGGTATCCGACATAGACTGCTGACCTGTTGAAGAAAACAAATTATATGTATTTTTTAAATTTATTATCATTGCTTAAATAGCTGACCCAGGCAAATGCGTCTGCATACACTTAAATGTAGGTGTTAAAATACGGCAACATCTATTTGATGCTTATGTATCTTTTCCACACGCCGCAACCGCCGACCACTGCCAACTGGAATCTACCTCCGCCTTTTAAATCTCTGATATCTTCCAAGATATATTAAATCTATGTAATTATTAAATAGCTTATATTTTTTTCTAATATGTTGAAGACAAAAATGGGTTATCCGTTTGAGATAATTTGATGAAAACTGCATTAAAATCGGTTGAATAGTTTAAAAGATCTAAGCAAACAGACAGCGTAAGTGACTTCGTTTTATATTATGTAACGAAAACTAGTCTATAAATATAATAGTAGTAAGTAAAGTAAGTAGCAGCCCATTAACGTCCCACTGCTGGGCACAGGCCTCCTCCCTCATATGAGAGAGGGTTTTTAGAGCATAGACCCACCACGCTGCTCCACTGCGGATTGGCAGGCATAGTACACAAGTGCACTCTCTATTCCTTCACTCTCATAGTCCGGTGTGACGGGAATCCGACACGACCGGAGAGAGATCAGGCGCAGGACCGACGGCTTAACGTGCTCTCCGAGGCACGGGGGTGGATCACACCGCCAACTTCCCAACTTCGGGCAAATATTGAGAAAATCTTAATAGAAAACTCAATATCGATTTTTGAATTGGCCCGACCCGGGACTCGAACCCAGGACCTCATGTCTGTAGTCGAACATGCTAACCACTAGACCAATGAGGCAGAAATAATAGTATAATAGTGTTAGGGGTCATTAGTAAACTTAATAATAAAAAAAGATCCTAACCAGTAGTCCTGGGATCGAGGGTCTTGATCACCTCTTTGGCCTTCTCAACACATTTCTTATATTTGTCCTCAGTGGCTAAAAGTTCAGCTTCCCTGGCTGCGAGTGCTTCTTGTAATTTACTAACGCGCCTCCTCTCTTCTGCAACCTCTGCTTGTAATTCTTCTACTTGGAGCGCTAGAAGAATTACGAAATGGATTGAATTTCCAATTTAATACATTTTAACTGCTAGATCTGGACTGGTGAGGGAGTAAAAAAATGTGTTCCGATACGCTGCTGTGTAGAAACCATTCATGTTCATGTTTCCAGGTTAGCGTGCTTCTATCATAAGTAGTAAAATCAGGTGAGATCACAATCAAACGCTAACCCGCCAACTATAAATACAAAAGCTAAGTACAAATTGTGCGCGGGCCACTTTTGAGAAACATAACTAGATGGCGTTATTTTTAATTTGTAATAGAGGTGTGCGTATGCCCTTCAAATCATATCTGTACAATCCATAAATATAAAACACAATGTTTTAAAAATGTTGTGCTCAAAGCTGGTTTCATAGAAGAGGCAATGTTACCAAAAAAACTTTTCGATAACAAAATTCGAATGATCGAGTTTTGTTATCGATTTTGATATAGATTCTCATGTTAGCGTAGTGGCACCCGTCGGATATCCGCTAGTTAAACCTATAATTGGAAGTTGAAGTTGAAGTTGCTTATCGCACTTTAAGCACGGGGAAGAAAGTCGGATATAAGTCCAATACTTTTTTTCGCCGGGAAATGCATTTACGCACAAACCCCGACCAGAGGGACTCAGTGCGGGAGACCTCGCAATAGCCACTATAACCCAGTGGAATTATCTTCATCCTTGAGTATGATATCAGAGAATTGCCTTGCCTGAAATTAACCCTGGTATATTGGATGAATCCGACTGAGGATTCAGGGAGGCAAATGCAGGTGCGCAAATCGGATATGAGACAAGGCATCCGTTGCATACTTCTCTCTCCCGTGGGCCTCCTTTAGCGATGTTAGACTAGGTTTTAAAATAGAAGGGAAATCCTGCCCAACATCTCTCTCTAGACGGCATCGCGCGTGCAGTGCCCCCCAACGGTAGGTCCTCGCCGATATATAGTAAATTAGAGAAGATTTGTCCTTACATTTCTTTTGGCTGTCCTCCATCGCGGAGGCGAGACGTGGATGCGGGGCTTCAAGTGATGCTTCAAGCTGCATTATCCTAGCAGCTGATTCTCTGTTTTTAGCACGCAATGTCTCTAAACGAGATGCGTAATCCTCTAGCATCGCCTGTGAAACATTAATAGGACTAAATTTATATTGTAGCTAGAAATAGATTGTTACAATAATCGATTATTTTTCACATCCCTACATCGTTTCTAATCGATGTATCACATTGTGAACATCTATATTTTCGATGCATCGATCGTGCATCGAAAGATTAGACATAGGCGGGGGGTGGTAGATGAACAATTGACTGTGATTGAAGATTTTCATAATCAATTATTTTTCTCTTTATCACTAAACATACGCACTTGATATTTCTATCCAATCCATCATTGTGCTTTCCCATTAAGCAAAACATTGTAAGGAAATCTGTATATCCCGCGAGTAATTATGAGTAGCCTGCCAACCAGCAGTGGAGCAGCATGGTGGATCTACGCTCTAAAAAACCCTCTCTGTTATTTGTGAGCAGGTCTGTGCCCAATAGTGGGACATTAAAGGTAAATGACTACCTTGTCTTAGTAAGTATCATCCTTAGTAATTAGAACATGTAGTTTTGAATTTTTAATTCGCCTTTAATTACTTATAGTCAAAATAATAAAATGTTATGTTTAGTTAATAATTTCGTAATTAATAAATTATATTTAAGCAGATGAGCTTTTTTTATGATAACGAAATAATATCAAATCACCTGTACAGAAGCCTGATCAGCCTGAGCGCCTTGGTTCTGGCGTAACAACTTGTTCTCGTGTTCCAGCCGTATCAGACGTTCCTTACAGTCGTTTCGCGTTAATTCTCGCGATACATTATCTTCACTTGCACCTACAATTTAAAACATATCGTAACATATATATGATTGAACTCCTCCTAAACTGCTGGACCGATCTTAATGAATCATTAACACTGATATTTCAATCCGGATTTACACTGAATTGGGAAATACGTGGGAGACATCACCAGGAATTACTAATAAAAGCGAGTGTACTATAGACAACACGACTTATATAAGTCGTGTGTGTGTATATATATATATTCGCCGTCCATTTGCCTCGCCTTAGCTTACTTCGCAAGTGAAAGGTACGTTAAATTTCAGACCCGCTGTAATGTAATACAGGACAAACAAATTTTCGTTGTTATAATAATAAAACACACACAATTAACTAGAGAAAATTTATTATCATATATGTAATAACAATGAACAATATTGTATTGTAATGATGATGACAAAAAAAACCTACACCCAACTGAGTTTCTTGTGGGCTCTTCTCAGAACAGGGCCCGAAAGAACCCTTGTAACTTTAGATTGTAAGTCGTTCTGTACTGTTATCATCAGTCGTTCATTTAAAAAAAATATGGAAAAAACTATAGTTGACGATTCAAAAGTGCTGTATAGGCCTACTTGAATGAAGATATTTTGACTTTGAACAACCAGATAACTTTGTTCTTTCTAACCAAAAAAACTACTTTTCGTATAAATAAACTTCAATTGGTCGTCTTACAAATAGTAATAGTAAAAAATATAATTCTTATAATAAACTATGGTGACCACATCCGAATGCTTAGGCTGATCGCGCTTCTCTATCGCTTGTTCCACACTCTGCTCAGGCGGAACGTGACAATGACGGTTTTTTGTGCGTACAGCCTGTGTTCATCGATTTATAAGACGTTATTATGTCAAAAGTTATAACATGGAACATTATTCCACGCCTCGCACCTAGTATGTCCGTACTAATCATGCCTTAGGCAAGTCATTGAATTGTATGTGTAAAAAAGGCTTACAACTTACCAGTAGTAATAGTAGAACAGCGAAGCTCGTCGACTGTCTCCCGTAAAGTATCGCGTTCGTGCAACAAAGTGTCACGTTCGCGCTGCAATGACGCCGCTCTGGTGTTCAATTTCTTATTCTCAATTTCCAATTTATCCGCCTTCGTTATTTCCGCGTCTAGTTTCTCGTTCAAATCTGTCACCTACGTAATGAACATGGATAAAATAACATACGACTATGACCCAAAATTTTATGCGACCCGTCTCCTCTATTCCTTAGTCGAACTTATCTGGGCTTCTTAGTGTCCAATGCAAAATCGAACCCTGCTTACGCCAGTCATGGATGAAGAGGTTTCCGCTGGATTTTAGTGAATAATGTGTTCCCCCAGCGCAAACTCCAACACTCTCTCACACTGGTCTCTAGATTCGGGTCAGTGCTTAATGCTTAAAGGCAAATTCGCTGAACCGACTAGTAACTTCTAGTAATAAATAGTAAGACAAGATAAAGAAATATATAAGTGACATACACGTATGCATTTTTTTATGTGAGGGTGGTGTTGTAATCACCTGATTGTAAATAGACGTCTCGCGATAAATATAAAGAAAACAAAGGTTATGGTAGTATTTCATAATGTTAGCATGGATTATGAGTAATAGATTATGAGTGATGAATAGTTTCTAAACAAAATCTTTGCAGAACACTTAAAATCATAATATATAGCTAATTAGAGTAGATTATACCTGTTTCTTATATATGTCGAGCTGAGCACGCAAAGCTTGAGCACGCGTTGTCGCTTGCTCATACTCTATCGCACGATGCATATGTTCCGTGTTCGCACGCTCCAGCAATTTCACCTAAACCACAATATATAATAATTGAAATGACGGTTTAAAATAATAAACTTTATTTTGTCATCATACCCCCAAAGACACAACTCAAGAATTAGTAAGAAATTAACGATGAGAAATTCATTTCACTTATTTTTATGTATCACTTAGATATAATTAAGAGCAAATAATATAAAAAATAAAATTTAAAAAAAAACTAATTTGATAGACCTTTCAACCTTTTTATTTAAACTTTCAAAATACGGCAAGAAATTAAATAAAAAAATAATTTAAAGCAGAATTGTTGCGTGAAAATATTCAAAGATAGAAGTACATATACTCGTATAAGCCTTCGAAAATAAAAAAGTACTGGTTTATAACACTGGATGATGACCATATTGTGATGCTGTAGTCGATTAGTGCGGTTTTCAGTACAAAATCTCAATTTGCGGTTGCACACCACTAATTCGAAGAAACGAAGTTATAAAAGCATCGAATTATAACTACAAATTTTCCATAAACTTTAAATCGTTAAACTCCGATGAATATTGTGACACAACATTCTTTATGTGATTGTGTTTAAAGTAAAATAGATTATTGTTAAAAAAAAACACTAAAGAACACGCTTTTAGAGATAATCAAATTGTAATGTAGAAAAGAATTCTAAGCAAAAGAATTAAATTACTGACGAGTCTTTAAGGTTCTTAAAGCGTGGGGTACTTTGTGTGACATTTTTATAATAACTCTACATTTGAGAATGAAACTAATGAAAAAATTATTAAATGGGAGACTGAAATATAACGGGATTTACTTTTGGGAACCGTATAAATTCTCGGCAGTAATTTAATTCTTATGCTAAGAATTGTTTTTATATATTATTTGATTCTTTCATTATCATGTATCTTTGACAAGTGTACGAAGTTTCAACCAAATCCCGTCGTTTAAAGTGAGTCAAAATCACGTTAAAAAATTACACACATATTAAGTTAATAAAAGTGTATTATAATATAATGCGCATATAGATTTTTAAATTGCCATAGACATGAAATAAACGCACTGGCTTATTAACCAACGCATTATACATTAATATATTCTGTAAATTTGAACAACATTTATTATATAAAGGAGTGTCAGCAATAGTAGAAACTGAAATATCAGGTGAAAATTTGTATACTTATACGTTCCCTACATTTTTGTGAGAAGTGTATATTTTATAATTTGGTTGAACAGTTGATACATACCTGTCTTCTTAAGTCTACGTGTTCTTCCATTCTCTTCTTGTAGGAGGCAACTGTTGCTTCAAGTGCAGCAGCTTTTGCCGCCGTTTCCCGCAATGCATCCAATTCATCTTTCAGAACAACGTTTTCGGATGCTGCTATCTAAAACAAGCTCCAATAAATTAGTTAAAAAAAACTAAAAACAGGCTATCATAGAAGATATACTAGAAGTATAGAATTGGATAAGAATAGTAATTAATGAAAATTTTACTTAACTATTTAAAGCTGTTGGTTGCTCGATAACAATTGTTGCGAGCTGAGTGCTGTTGTAAATAATTAAATGTATGTTGTGCATAACTTTGCTAATCTTAACAATTTTAAAAATATTTTCTACTTTTTTCTAACTGTAGGATGAAAAGTTCGCTTTTCGGCCCCTGTATGTGGAACCGGAACAAGTGCCTTCGTTCTCACCCGTTTATACTCCAACATATCATTATTTATAAAACACGGTACACCCCACGAAGGTAAACCGTTTGACGAAACCTTACCTGCAATTCTTCATTCTTCAGCTTAGTTACTGCGAGCTCCCTCTCAAGTGTTTCAGCTCTAGCTCTTTGGTCATCACGCTGCAGTTCCACTTTATCTAATTCATCTTTCAGTGCGTCCAATTGCGCGCGCATGTTGCTATAACGCAACGTGCCAGCATGCGCGGGCCCCATCGAAGCACCAGCTTCGTCCAAATCCCTAGCATCATTATCCGCACCCTCCGCCTCTCTTGCAGCAGTCAGTTTGCTAACTTCGCTTAACAACGTCATTTTTTCTTCTTGGAGAATTTTTACCTTAAATTTATTGGAAATGAAAACCTTTAAAATCGCAATTTATAATAACAAAATGTAAACCTATTCGGGAATTCGCGCAAATCATGACGACAATTCTATCGTCTTATATATTCATATGATGATATTTTTCTATGTATAATAAGATTAATCAACCATAAAAATACTGGTTTATTCTTATCTCATTAATTCCTATTACTTTATTTAAAAACTTTACTAAAATACATATATATGAATTAATTTAATCTTTAATATTTTGGAATTAAATTAAATGTTATCATAAAGAAGTAATATCCTTTTCAAACAAGACCACATTGGGATGTTTAATAAACTAAATAAAGAATTGTAATTCCATAATCGAAATGATTGTATGATGTTTAGTAATATATTTATATATATGAATGATTATTTTGATGTGTTCAGGTTGATTCAAGAATCAGTTTAGATAAAAATTATTTCGACGGGACCTGGTTATCAAACGATATAGTTTCGCAAACATATGAAATATTCATATTATATTATTAAAAAGATAATGTGGAGTCAGTCATAAAACAAAAACATTTTATATGATAATATCCAAACCTATTTACCTGTGTGTCAAGTTCATGACATCTTTGTGCTAGGGCTTCTCTCATATCAGCATCAGTTTGATCTAGATTGGTCGTCTCTGAATGTATGCTGCTGCGATTTGTTCCCAATGTAATATTCTCCAATTCCTTTAAATCAACCCTCTCAGTTACGCAATACGCATTTAATAAAACCGCGGAAAGTAAAAAAGTTACCGTCAATTAATTTTGTAATATCTCAAGACTTTGAATGATTTTAATTCGACCCATACAAGAACACAGAAACATATTCAAAATACAAAAAGAAATCATTAATACAAAATTACCAAATCAAAAAGACGTTCTGCGAAAGCTTGACTGATGTGTGCATTCGTTTTGGTTTCATTATTACTGCAAAGCAATTTTCGAATTTACATTCTCGAATTCTTTGCTAGGAAATTTTTAACACTTTCACTAACATGTAATCATAATAATTTTTGAATATATTATATACATTTTTGTCTTTAAGACAGTGTTAAAATTGTTCACTTTGCCATTACTTTACCGAACTATCATATTTTCATTCCACTATGAAATAAACATCGCATATGTTAAATAGCTGAATCATTCCTTTGTATTACAAATAGAACAAATAAACATATCGCAACAAGTACATTGTTTTTTTATATAAACATTAACCAAACTCATGTTCAAACAAAAAACTTTTTCGCGGTATAAAATTAAACTGTTCAAAGATCGCAACACCAACAACAGTCCGGCGTTAACTGCGTTATACGCTAGTTTACAATTCGTGATCCAAGGACATTAAACTGTACGTAACTAAAACGTACATATTTCTTTTGCAGCGACTAACTAGCATATATCATCGAAAGTGCCGTTTGAGTAATAATATGTGTGCAAATATTTTTTTTTGCAACGAGTATAATTTAGTGTTTACTGTCTTGTTTACAATTTCAATTACATAATAATAAACATTTATGCAAATTAATAAATAATCAAGGAATTTAAATCAGAGAAAAGAGTCGGAAATTAAACAAGTTTTATCGCCTTTAACTACTACACCCATTTAAAAAAATTACTATATACACGGATAAGCTGATTAACTTACTTGTATCGCTTGCATTATCGATTGCTGACACGCAAACTCCAACTTCATGATTCGCGTAATATATTCTTCTTTCTTTATACAGTTGACTGCACAACCTGATGTTATCGAAGTTCATATATAAAATTCAGGTAGAGAGTGGTGTTTTTTTCCTACTATTAGTTTACACTTCTAACATATCTTGTTCTAATTTGCATTCTCTAACAAATTATCTTTCATTAATCCATTCAAGTTTAAATACACTTTTCAAAACTTGTAGTAGAAACAACTTGACGTAAATACAGTTGTTTTCAAATATTAATTCTTTAGTCAAAATTATACAGCGGCATCTTGTAAAAACTCAAGTAAAAGGTTTAAACGTGTCTTTCTATCTAATGATTTTGAGGAGTTCGTACAACATACATACTTAGACTTAATAAAAAGCTTTAATGTATCATATTCAACTGTAAAAATTGTTATAGTCATTTCTCACAGCCTTTTCATATTTATCACAGCCTGCATAAATTTAACCACGATTAGGATTTCTCAATTATAGACTTACTAACGCATATTATACAAACACTCATGCAAATTTAAAATATTCAACGTAATATGAAATTTAAATATCCAAGTTGACTTTTAACTCCTAAAGTCGTCGATGACAAGTATATCGAATCCTTGTGGACTTGACAAATATTTTCTCTTCAATTTGGTTAACTTCATATTTAAAAGAAACTGATTTCTCAAGAGTAAAATCACTGCATGTTTCTTCAATGTCACTTCACAGAAAAGTACTTAAGATTCTATCTTTTTATAAGAAGTGTTCTATGTTTATGCTATTAATCTTAATAGCTGTTAGAGCATCAAACGGAGCGTTGAATCTGTACGACAGTATGATTTAACAGCACTGTAGCTCCACAATATAAGGAATAAGGAACGCTTCACTTAGCTTGCAAGACATTGTATTTGGTTTAAGATTGCAGTTGTCCCTACTAGATTGCAAGTTTTGTCATAATATATGTCAGTTCTCTATACAACAGAAATACTGAAAAGATAAAACTCAACACTTCGAATACACGTCCACAACTAAGGCATTATGGGTTTAGTCTGACAGGTCTACATGACCTCAATGCATTTTTAGGTAGCTGTAATTCCAAGCATAAATGCAAACGAATTAAAGTTTTTATGTAAAATATGTACTCATTCTGAGCAAATTTAATTGGTATCATGTATTTGCTAACATTGAATAAATAAACTGGTACACGAAAAAGCTGGGAGAGTATATATTACGCACTAATATTATCATATAATTTTTTATATAAAATAAAGATATTTAAAAAAATTAAGACATTGAATTATTGCATTATTGAATCATGGCATTATAAATTAATTTAAGTCATGTACAACTCAAAGTCAGAAATGACGGATTTACCAAAACTGTAATTTAACTTTAATTCGGAATAGCATAGGTTGATAACACTTTTCACTAGCATGCAAAATCAAATTATATAAATGGCCCCACACTATGAATATTTTTCCTCATTATAATTCCTCATTAGAAAAATGACAAATTAAAAGCAATAAACTCATAAGATGCCCCCAATTTATATAAACGCCTAGTTAACATAACACTTACTTAGAACCAGTTGTAGTAATCTTCCCAAGTCAGAAGAATCAGCATGTTCGGCAATATTAACAACATCTGGCCTAGAAAATTCTTGTAGACTCAGGTTCAAAATATCTTGATGGTAATCTGAATAAAATTATTTTGTGTGATTTCTTATAATTCAAGTCACTTTCAATAACTTATCGATACTATACTCAACATGCTTTACAATATCATTATATGAACTACTTATGCAACCCCTATAACTTAATTGTACTAAGCCTAGAACCTTCTCATAAGTGTAGGCAACAAGTGGCCAAGGTTTTATAAGAATCAGATAAAAGTTTTCTTTATATTTCATACACTGGCATAATTTTGTTCTCAGCACTCTGAAAATTTGTTTTGTAATAAAAATTTCAATTATACAGAGCATGCTATTTAACCATACATAGCATAAATTTTATCATAAAATATAATTTCCATACATAGCTTATAAAAAATGATTGCATAAAATTAAGTCAATACAATAACATTCATTACTTTATCACTTGAGTCATAAACATGTGGGTGGCCTACTGAATGCTATTCTCTAATGTTAGTTGTCTTTCAATAATAAGTATGCACACTGCTGCTATAAAAATCCTCAATACATCCTAACATTAAGATAAAATTATAGAAAATATCCCCAGTCTAACAAATCTATCTAATGCAATTTGAAGTGGGGAACAATAACATTTCTTTACTTTAATAATGTAATAACTGCTGATTATCCCTCTTTTTTTAATGTATGACTTGCCTCCAAATGCTAACTTATGAAGAGACTAAAAAACTTCTTCTAATTTATAAATGAATAAATACAATTTATATACCACAAGCATTCTGATGGAATTTGGAATATAATTTAATTTCATTCCAAATTTCATTTTTATGTGATTTTATTAAACAGTACCTATGTGTTTATTATAGTAAATAAATTCCTAATTGCCAATAAAAAGTATTTTTTTTTTTCAAAATAATTAATATTTAATAAGTTACTAACAGGTGCAAATAAAAAGACATTATTATACAATTAAATAATTTATCTTGATTTAAACTAGTATTTGTCTGAACATTGTAAAGCAAAAAATTAATATTATATAATTATATATACTATAAATCCTTGTGTATGCAATGTATGCAACATTAGCAGTAGTATGAACTAAAATAAAATATTGCACTTGTGCAAATCTTAAATATCTATAAACATTTCCCCTATAAAATTTTAAACAAATTTTATTGCTTCCAACACCTCAAAACTATCACAGTTATTTTCAGTTTATAAAACTAATGTTATTTAGTAAACTTATGAACTCATGGGAGGGACTTTTTTATAAATGCATAGTTTCACACAGGAAAACAACCCGCCCATAAAATATCCATTGACTTACCAACTACACCTTCCAAAATTTTCTTCAAATTGCTAACCTTCAATCTCCAATTATGACCAACATCCGTTTTAATTTTGGAATTCCAAGCAGTTGAGAAATATTCAGGTGCAATTTGAGTAAGCGCTTCTGCTATTGCCACACCATCTGATAACTCTGTGAACAACCAAAACCTTCAGGCACTTTCACTTTTATACATTATAAAAGTCATTACAATAGCAGTATTTTAAACAGTAATATGATAATTATTATAGAGACGTGCGTGGATTACAAAAATTCGTATACTCCTTATGCTAATTGAGGACCTTTTACAAATTTTCAAATATTAAACTGAGATATGTGAAATTGAGACTTTATATGAAAATTATGGGATAATTTTACTGGGCAAGCATGTACGTAGAAGTTATTTTATACTTCACTAGAATTTAAGGGAAATTAAGGTTTCTTACCTGATGGATTTCCATGTTTGGCAGTAAGATTCAAAGTCTGCAACCATTTGATTAGATTGTCACATAAAACAACACTGTTTGCTTCCATATTCGAAGGTTTTAATTTCAAAGTATTATCAAATTAACCACAAAACGTTTTAGTTTTTTACATTTGTACAATCATTATATTATTTATAACAAAAATTTTGAAAAAAGATGTAAATTAAATAGTTACAACGATAAGCGATTCTTAAAATGACGTTTTCCTATTTATTTATAAATTGTTCGTTCTCTTTGGCTAGTTCATTCTCTATGGTTGTTATCTATATTCAAGACTGCAAAACCTTAAACATTGGTATATGTTAAAGAAGTAATATATTCTTTTTCATGTTTTATCATTATTTACGTACCTATATATTATCCTTACAATTATTTTAAGACTAAAGAGTATTAAAGTTTACAGAAGCTAGCATATCGCGGTTTAATTTTTTCCCCCTTAAATAAATTTTTAAAATCTAAGGGAACATACGTACTCCTGATCTATAAAAAAAAACAAAATAAGTGTAAACATTTGAACATGCGCGAAACCACCTCTATGTAAATGGATTATGTTGTTCTATATCGTAACCGATCAGTCCATCAAAATCAATTTAGTCGTTTTAAAGATTATCTGGCTCTTACAGAAATTTTGGAAATCAGAAGTAATAGATCTTCGTAAATATTATTTAGTAATTAAATACTAGTGTACTATATAGTTACGTTATACATTAAAATTGGCGACTGACCGCTGTAAGTCTGCAGACGGATATATATGGAATGCGACGCACACTAATATGAAGGAATTTACTTTTGTATCCAACAGTGCTATATATCAATCGGAACATTTACGGAGTGACTATTTTAAATAAGTAAAATGGAAAATCACATAATAAATATAATGTCATAATCACATAATAAAGGCCACGGGGTACACATCTTTGTCTATTTGTCCGATAGTCATAGTATGGTACACGGGTATGCGATCCCGGGTCCCCGAGCTATTACTGAATCTTCTCAGGTCTTCCGAGTCAGTAATATCCTACTACCTTATATTTTCCTTTCTCTTCCTTACAAAGTTCCTATCTTTTTGACCCGTTCCCCCCTTTTATTCCATTTTCCTACCCACTTCCTGCCAGTCCAAGGTGTACCGTGCCGAGGGACTCATGGCTAGGGGCATTTGCCTAGTCGCAAGCGGTGGCCCTGGGACCGGGCGAACCCAGAAATAGGCTAGCCTTATTCTGGCATGCGGGGCTCTGCCAGAATGGACCTATGTTCCCTTGCTACTCGTGGGAACGCAATGGTGATATTATTACATTCCAAAAATGGCGGCGATGAGATTCGCAATCCATCACGTCACGTTCCTAATGGGGGCGAAAAGCGGGCTACCGAGAGCCGCTTTGCTACTTTGAATGTAAGAGGAGGAATGAATGAAAAGATTGATGAAGTATGCCAGATGATGCATGATAGGTGCATAGATGTACTCTGCGTGAATGAGACAAAGAGGAAAGGATGTGATACCACGAAACATAGCCCTTACACAGCTTACTGGTCTGGTGTAAGCAGTGATAAGAGAGGCTGTCAGGGAGTTGGTATCATACTTTCCGAAAGAATGGATGATTGTGTGAAAGAAGTGAAATACGTGAGTCCTAGACTCATCTGGATCAGGCTAAAAGTTGGACTTACTCGGATCTTTGTCTTGGGTGCTTATGCTCCGACGGATCTGGGCACCAGAAAGTCCAATAAAGCCCAAAAAGAAATAGATGAGTATTGGGAAAGTGTGAGTGATACGTTGAATGAATGTGAACCGAATGAGCGAATAATTATGTTAGGAGATTTTAATGGATGGGTAGGTGTGAAACGTGATGGATATGAAAGGACTCTTGGTATGTTTGGTGACAAACGGGTGAATGAAAATGGACGAAGTTTGCTTGGAATATGTGTGGAACATAGTCTTTTTGTGGCAAACACTATGTTTGAGCACAAGGGGATTCATGTGTATACAAGGGAAGAAGGGAATGCTAGAAGTATGATTGATTTTGTAATTGTGGACGAAAAACTGAAGAAGAAAGTTCTAGATGCTCGAGTATACCGCGGGGTCGACATCGATACTGACCACTACCTGGTCGTTGCCCGAATCGGTGGTCTTTTTAATCGGTGGCGCCATAGAAAGAAGGAAACCTCGAGCATTCTTGAACGAATAAAAGTGGAGAGATTGCAAGAAGAGGATGTTAGAGAAGAATATCTGAAAAATTTGAGTGGGCGATTCAAGAGTGAAGACGAAGGAAATGAGATTGAAAGTTTATGGAATAAATTTAAAGATGGAGTGGTTGGTGCTGCTATTGATGTATGTGGCGTGTCTAAAAGGAGGAAAGGTAAGAAAGAGAAGAATTTGTGGATGGACAAAAATGTTCAAGCAGCTGTGTGTGAAAAGAAGAAAGCTTGGTCCGATTGGTTGGCTACAAAAGCGAACCAACGAATGCAAAAGGCAACGAATGATGACGTAAAAAAGGCAAGAATGGAATACAAAAGGGTGAAAGTAATCGTGAAAGAAGCTGTAAGAAAGAAAAAAGAAGAATACAGTGATATGTATGATAGGAGACTTTCTGATGATTTTCAGTCAAACAAAAAGTTTTTCTGGAAATCAATACAATTTGCCCGAGGGAGATCTACTTCCTCGGAGCTTTGTAAAATCAGAAGTTTAGATGGAAGTTTAATAAAAGGAGAAGAATGGATATTGAAGAGATGGAAGGATCATTTTGAAAGTTTGTTTGAAAGAAATGAAGCAGAGGTAAATATGGCCTCTGCGGATAGCAATGAATGTAAGACAAGTGATAGCGAGATTAGTATGGATGACATCATGAAAGCGATAAAAGGTATGAAATCAGGTAAGGCTGCTGGGTATGACAGAGTGTCAGTCGAGATGCTGAAGGCTGGCCGCGGGATTGTGGTAGCTCAGCTGTACTGCCTTTTCAATATATGCTGGGAGAAAGGTCAAGTCCCAAGAGATTGGAGCAAGGCCGTAATTGTCCCTCTATATAAAGGAAAAGGGTCACAGCAGGAGTGCAAAAATTACCGCGGTATCAGCCTTCTTAGTGTCGTCGGCAAATTGTATGCAAAGATATTAATTGAAAGGGTGATTAATGAAACTGATGGGAAAATATGGGACGTGCAAGCGGGATTTAGAAGAGGAATGGGATGTACGGATCAGGTCTTTTCTTTACGGTGCATAACTGAAAAATGTTTGGCTAAACACCAAAAAGTTTATTGCGCGTTCGTAGATTTAGAAAAGGCCTATGATCGAGTGGTGAGGAATGAGCTGTGGTCAACGTTATCTACGTATGGGGTGAGCGGTTGTCTGATCCAAGCATTGAAGTCTCTCTATGAGGGTTCTAGTGCCTGTGTCAGAATAAACGGAGCGTACACGGAGTGGTTTCCTGTCGAAAGAGGTGTTCGACAGGGATGTGTTGCGTCACCATGGCTGTTCAACCTTTTCATGGATAAATGTTTGACAGATTTAAAAGAAAGTATGTATGGGTTAAGAATGAATGAATTACTCATCAAATGTTTACTCTACGCTGATGATCAAGTAATACTTGCGTCATCCGCTAACGAGCTTCAGGAGATGCTAAATATTATGAATGAAGCTTTGAAAGGGAAAGGAATGAAAGTGAATGTAAACAAAACGAAAGTTATGCTTTTTGAACGAGATGAATCTATGATGAATGGCAATATTTTGATAGATGGGGAACAAGTGGAAGAGGTGAAAGAATTTGTATACTTGGGATCTAAATTTACAAAAGATGGAACATGTGAAAGTGATATCGAAAGGAGAGTGAATGCAGGGAATATGGTAAATGGTGCTCTGCATGCTTTTATGAATAGCCAGATGGTGTCTCAAAGGGCTAGACTGGCAGTGCATGCTGGAGTGTTGGTGCCAACACTTATGTATGGTAGTGAAAGTTGGGTATGGCAGAAGAATCACAAAAGTAAAATAAATGCGGTAGAGATGAGAGCGTTGAGAAGCATGAGTGGATTAAAACTGAGTGACAGAGTAAGAAATAGTGTGATAAGAGAACGTTGTGGTATAAAAGAAGACGTAGTGACTAAAATTGAGAAAGGTATGCTTAGATGGTTTGGGCATGTAGAGAGAATGAATGAAAGGAGACTGACAAAAAGGATTTATGAGTCAAGAGTGAATGCGAAAGTTGGAAGGGGAAGACCGAGGCGAACGTTCCTGGACCAAATCCAGGACATTTTAAATAACGGCCAGGTCAAGAGTACTCTAAACCGACGAACTTGTATGAAAGGTTTAATGAGATTGAAAGAAGCGAAGGAGATATGCAAGGATCGTGGCAAGTGGAAGGATGTTGTCTCTGCCTACCCCTATGGGAATGAGGCGTGATGCTATGTATGTATGTATGTAAATATATATTGTATTAGATAAATAATAAAGTTATGAATGAAACAATTTGATATGTTAAAACTTTATTGTGGAATATTTTCCATATACCTATATGGCAGATCACAGCCTTTATATCTATCATTTTGAACGGCATCGGCAATTACTTTATCCCACAATGGATGTTTTGACAATAAGTGTGGATTACAGAACAATATACATGAAACCTGAGCCCTTGTCAATGCCACATTTAATCTTTTTGGATTGTTAATGAATCCTAAAGAATGTTTAACATCTTCTTCTAACATTGACTCATTTGAACGCACTGTTGAGATCAATATGATTGGTCTTTCTTGTCCTTGAAAATCTTCCACGGTTCCTATTTTCGGTTGAGGTAGGCCCATTGAGTCAAATGTAACTCGAATATATTTTGTCTAAAAAAAAGAATTACTTATATTTATAAAACAATTTTCTTGTTTCCTTTAAAGATTTGACGTAAAAATTAGCATATATAATTTAAAACCATATGTCAAATTAGCGCTCTTTTAATATACAAAGGTACATAGCTGAATCATATAATAACCTAAACTAGTCTTAACTCTAAACCTCATACTCTTCCAGATAACCCTTGCGGTTACTGAGACTATGGTAGAAAGAAAAGAGAAGGCAGCAGATGTTAATAAAGATATAAATACCACACACACACATATATATATTCAATTATAAAATTATATATATATAGTATAATTGAATATATAGGAAGTTCTCATTCTGATGGATTCAAATTGTCTTACCTGTGCTACATAAGGAGTAATTATACCAATTTCATTTGCTGTTACATTGCTCTTGTAAAGTTTGCAAGCAGCTAGAGCAACCATGGCAGCCTCTTGCGGATTATACCAAGAAGGGCTGTCTTCAGCCCTTAAATTAACACCTTTAATACCATACACAAATACACCTCCATCACAAAATGTACCATCAAGAAATTCAGAAGTTGCATTTATAAATTTACTAGTCCACAGCAAACTTTTATCTACTTTTGCCACAAGTGTACTATCGTAGAACATTTCATTTGGCAGTCTTAAAACGTCTTTCAATGATCTATAATTATCGTTTAATTTTGTGACAAGTCTGTCATCAAATCCATCTTTGTAAGCCTCATAATCTTTGAGGTAAGGTAGCCTTTCAAGGAGTCGACATAAAAATGATTCGTCCATACCATAGCCTCTGGAATAATTTGACACAACGATCGGCCCTAACTGCATGGGGTCACCAGCCAGAATAATTTGGCCATGTTCCTTGTCTGTGAAAGTCAAGGGTAACATTATTTCGGGCTCGGTTGCTTGGCCTGCTTCATCAACAATCACATGTGTAAAATGACCATGAGGCAAACCAATATGTTTTAATGCCCCAAGACAATAACATGTACCAATGGTAACACGATGTCTTCCTATCAATGATTTTGGGCAGTTCCTATTTATGTTATCCTTAACAAAGTGTTTTGAATTTGATGGATTTTCAATTGCTATATCAAGAGTGGCACAATAAGGTTTAATTATATCTGGTAAGCTGTCAGATTCAGCTAAATATTGTGCTATCAGTCTGACAATAGAACCTTTAAATTGTCCTTTGTATTTTATAAGCCTTTCTGTAATCAAATTCGATGCACTGTTAGAGGGTGTTGCAACTAAAATTCGACTTTCAGGTATACTACTTAATATTTGTAAAATTGTCTCTATAACTGTAATTGTCTTTCCAGTACCCGGAGGTCCATATATGATATACGGCATAGGCCGACATTCACCTTTCAATATATTAATAACTGCATCCTTTTGGCATTTGTTTAAATTGGTGTTATACCACTCAAGTTTTTTTAAACTGTCATCGGAAATGTGCTGTGGTTTTACTAGGATGGTACTTGGAAATAGAATTGTAGGCCCTAAATTAGACAGAGCCAAATTAATAGCATAATGCCCCCTTCTGAATTTAGTCCTTGAAAAATGAAATTCTATTGAGACATCACCACCACTATAAGTATCATGAAAGATAGAGTTAAATTTTATTAAAACTAAATTCCCAGAAATAGAATGTATAAAACCTTCATACTGTGAATCAGAATTCCAAGTATCTTTTACAATTGCCCTATCACCTACAATAAGTGATGGCCTTTGTTCAGCAAGCCCTGGTACTTCTATACTAAGGTACTCATCACAGTGTGTCAGATAGACTTTACTTTTGTCATAAACCCTCATATTCAAATTGCATTGAATTTCTTCTATATACAAAAGTGTGTGCCATTTATCAATGTAGTTACTAATATTTAAGTCTTGCAACAAACATGGGAAATTGTCTTCAATTCTAGATAATATTTTCTGAAATTCATTACTATATATCATTTCTTCTGAGTCACCAAGAACAACAGCCCAAACCTTATCTGGTATTGGAAAATGACCTATTTTTAACATAACAAATGGTGATTTCTTTAATAAACTTTGACCAGGAATAAGAGAGTTTTCATTGTTTCTAATCTTTTTCATTTGCTCAACCATTTTTAAATATGATACAGAAGGCCAATTTGTTATACTTTCTCTAATAACATCATTAGAAACAACAGTATTTATTTCGATAATCCTCTTTAATTGAAATCCTTGAAACAACAATATCAAGTATTCTTTAGAATTACCCAAAAATTTTGGTGTACATGTGATATTAAAACGAAAACTCTGATTCGGATTCAGCCTCAGAGGCTTATTAACAAAAGGTTTTATGGTTACTTGAGAGTCTTTCTTCTTCCCTAGCAACATCCACTTATTTAAAATATATATCTCATTACTGTTATTACTTATGTTTAGTACAATTTCGCTGGTGCCTTGAAAATCAACTTTTTCAAACTTTAGAGGATATGTCATTTCAATATGTTTTTCCTTTTCTGATGATAAACTTATTTGTTCATCATTTGATGAATCAGTCTGTGATATTTTGACCACTGTTTCAGTTACTAATATTTTTATTGCTCTCCATGTACATTGACCTTGTGTACTTTCTATAGCTTCTACTAGTACCTAAAATGAATATTTAAATGGCAAGATGTATCGGAGGCATCATATTGAAAGCCTCGCGGGCGCTGTGGAGCGAGTACTCTCTTTCCTCGCAGAGGCTAAGGGTTCCATTCCTGGTTGGGAGAATTTAGAAAAACGCATTCTCTAATTTGTCTGAGTAGAAGTCATAAGAGGTAAATAGTCTCTTCCCAGATAAGCACACTTCCATCTTAGACTGTATTATCACTTACCATCAAGTGTGGTCACAGCCATGCGGTAATCTACCAGCAATAATAAAATAGTTAAGATCGAGTGGTGAGGAATGAGCTGTAATCAACCTTATCTACGTATGGGGTGAGCGGTAATCTGATTCAAGCTTTGAAGTCTCTCTATGAGGGTTCTAGTGCTTGTGTCAGAGTAAACGGGACGTACACGGAGTGGTTTCCTGTCGAAAGAGGTGTTCGAAAGGGATGTGTTGCATCACCATGGTTGTTCAACCTATTCATGGATAACAGTTTGACAGATTTTAAAGAAAGTAAGTAAGGGTTTAGAATGAATGAATTATTCATCAAATGTTAACTTTACGCTGATAATCAAGTAATAATTGCGTCATCCGCTAATGGGCTACAGGAGACGGTAAATATTATAAATAAAGCTTTGAAAGGGAAAGGAATGAAAGTGAATGTAAACAAAACGAAAGTCATACTTTTTGAAAGAGATGAATCTATGATGAATGGCAATATTTTGATAGATGGGGAACAAGTGGAAGAGGTNCAGACTGGCTGTGCATGCAGGAGTGTTGGCGCCAACACTTATGTATGGTCGTGAAAATTGGGTATAGCAGAAGAATAACAAAAGTAAAATAAATGCGGTAGAGATGTGAGCGTTGAGAAGCATGAGTGGATTAAAAAGTTAGTGATTGAGTAAGAAATAATGTGATAAGAGAATATTGTGGTATAAAAGAAGATGTAGTGACTAAAATTGAGAAAGGTATGATTAGATGGTTTGGGCATGTGAGAAGATGAATGAAAGGAGACTGACAAAAAGGATTTATGAGTCAAGAGTGAATGCGAAAGTTGGAAGGGGAAGAGCAAGGCGAACGTTCCTGGATCAAATCCAGCACATTTTTAATTAGGGCCAAGTCAAGAGTACAACCAATGAACTTGTATGAAAGGTCTAATGAGAATGAAAGAAGCGAAGGAGATATGCAAGGATTGTGGCAAGTACAATTTTTAGCAAATAAAATAATGAAATTAACTAATATAGTCATTTTAATTACTAATTAGTAAGTACTTGTTATTTTAAGAAAACTGTATTAACATCCGATACAAGCTTTTTGTAACTATTTGAACTTGAGCCGAAGAATAAAAAGTATTTTATACATTGTTTTAAATATAATTTTTCACTGTTTAATAATATACTTAAACTATTAATGAGTACATACCAAAATTTTGTGATGACATTTTAATACCATTTAAATATATTCATGTTTGTAAATATGAATAAAATTATATAGGTAGAGTGTAAACTAATAATAGTAATTTAATACATGCTAATATTTCTAAGTGTTTGTTTTACATGATAACTCTTATTTTGTGCAAAAAAATATTTTTTATTGTATATGCTGTGCATTATATGAAATAATTTCTTACTTTAGAACCAAGCGTAGGATGACTTCCATTTACTAAAACACTTTGATTAAAATATATATGTCTGTCACATGTACCTTCTTTACCAGACCACTCAGTTACTACAGCATTCTTGACTTTTATTCTTATAGGATGAAACGATATCACATTCAAAACCTGAAAATTGACATATAATAAGTACTATACTATACTCCACATACCAGTTTCATGAAAAATATTATAACACAGATATTTCTTGTTGATCAGATAATAGTCTATATTCATAGAACAATAGGAAATTGATGAAAGCAATTGACCAAATCCCAATCAATGAAGAGAGTACTCATGTCATTGCGTAAAGGACACATTCAGAAATATTTTATGGAAAATGTAATAAATTATGTCATCCTACTTTAATAACCATGTTACTTGATATTTTATTTTAAGTGCAATCAGTCTAGAACATTTAAGTAATTTTATCATGTTATGCTTAAAATTAGGCCTAGACAGATTGATCTATATATATAAAATATAAAAGTCATAGAGCTAAGTTAAATAAAAGTACAAACAAGTATGGCTGCATTGGTGTTTGGGGGTGTGCTCATAATACCACAAAAATCACATGATGGTGATTATTGTAAGCTACTTGCTATATTTACCTGATTTGTAGATATATTAGAAGGGTTCTTTTCATCCTGTTGTACAGTACATTTCATTTCTAACCAATCACCTTTTATAGGTACAAAATTTCCTTCAACTTGATCTACACTAAATTTTAAATCACTGTCAGCTATAAAAACAAGTCTGTTTTCTCTGTATCCAACTTGGCCTATTAAAATATGTTCCATAACATCAAAATTTTGTTCTTCATCCTCTTCCCCTTCACCCCAAAACAGGCCTTGATTTTGCAAAATTCTTACAATTACTATAGTATCATTACTATCTTTATAGCCTAAATATATGACTTTATCATTCATATTGATGTCCAAAGTGCATCCTGACATGTCATAGTATATCATGCCATCAATAAGGACATAGTTTTCACCACAGTAAGTAATAACACCTGAAATTTAATTGGAATATATTATATATCAAATTACATAAGGTTAATTAAGTTATGTTTTTTATCAGAATCACATTTCTGGTTATTATTAGGTACAGGTAGACAAACATTTAATGTCAAAAGGACCTAAATACACATTTGGGAAAATCCATTTTAATGTAATACTTGATGAGATTTAATTAAACAATTGTAAAGCAAAACAATTGTGTTCCGGAACAATCCCAGAAAATTGCCTTTACTCAGACGGAAGCACATTACCCTGTAGTCTGCTTCCATCTGAGACTGTTTCACCATTTACCATGAGGTAATATTGCAGTGAAGAGTTAATCTATAAGAAATAACAGGAGTTTCAGAGAGCTTTTCAATTATGACACATCTGAAAAAATTATAATGGTAAGGTGTATAAATGTATCACAGGATATACACTCTTTCATTGTGGACTATATAAATATTACATACAATAATAAAATGAATCTTAAATATACCAGTTTTTTGAAAACACACTGCATTTTTAGGAACTTCTTTGACAGGAGTTGAAATAAGGGATGTTTCTTTTTCAGCCTGCAACTCTAGTTCTAAAAGTTGCTCTGCTAAATAATTTTCTTTCTCTTTGTCATTGTCTTCATCAATATCTTTGCCAGTTAGATAGTGTACAATATGTGTTAAGTATGAAAACATTGTTCATTTACTTCATTTATTATAAATAAGTGTTAAAATAATTTACTGCAAAACCCCTTTTTCATATTCAAACTTCCATTCTGTAGCTTTTAAATAATCAAGTTCTTTTCTTATATTTTGTATTCGTTTATGATGCACTTCTTTTTGGGCTTTTTTTACTTTTTGTTCAAAACTGTCTTCCAGAACACTATGTTTTAAAGATTGATCGAAATTGTGACTCCTAGCCTGAGGAGTATTCTGTAAATCGAAAATGAGTTACAGTTTTTTTAAGGACTAATTAAGTTTAAATTTATCAAACATTTCCCTGGAAATTCGAAAGAGGTATTACTTACATGAGGTGTTTCAGATTCCGATGGAGAATATGCTGATTGTGATGCGTTACTAGAAGAAGACATCACAGTCGAAAATTATTTTTAAATTGCAATCCTCCACTATACTATTATCTCAATAGGTTTTTATTAAATTGCTACAACTTGTACAATAAGATCTTATTTTTTTAACTAAGTTTAGAAGAAATAAAAATCCTCTCTAGTCGCAACGAAGTATTTCAAACCTTGAGACAATCAATACGTTATAGTTTATAGTATATACTGGTTACCTTAACCAAAAGATTAAGTAATTTTGATCATAGATTATATCTATATACTACTTATTTTAAGCATGGGTAACTAACATATCCGTTATTTGCTACATTACTGATAACTAACTATAATAACCGAGACTTATAAAAGGAATATTTACGTTACTATTAATATTTTACCAAGGAGCTAGTATAATAATAGCTTCAATTTACTTTAATACGTTTTTATGAGCATATAGTGGAACAAAGGTTATTTACGCGCATAGTTGTAGACTATTATTTTTATTTTATTTTATAAATATTTTTATGGCTCTTGACAATATGGGGCTTCGTATTCAGTTTGATATACTTATTTATAATTTTAATAAAATCTTCGTTATAGTCAATGTTTATCACATATTTTGTTTATCTCTATACACCATACATACATAGCATCACACCTCATTCCCTAAGGGGTTAGCAGAGACAATATCCTTCCACTTGCCACGATCCTTGCATATCTCCGCTTCTTTCATTTCCATTAAACCTTTTAAACAGGTTCGTCGGTTTACAGTACTCTTGACGTGGCCCTTATTTAAAATGTCCTGGATTTGGTCCCAGGAACGTTCGCCTTGGGCTTCCCTTTCCTTTTTGTCAGTCTCCTTTCATTCATTCTCTCGACATGCCCAAACCATCTGAGCATACCTTTCCCAATTTTAGTCATTACATTTTCTTTTAAACCACAACGTTCTCTTATCACACCATTTCTTATTCTATCACTCACTCTGTTTTACTCCACTCATACTTCTCAACGCTCTCATCTCTACCGCATTTATTTTACTTTTGTGATTCTGCTGCCATTCCCAACTTTCACTACCATACATAAGTGTTGGCACCAACACTCCAGCATGCATAGCCAATCTGGCCCTTTGAGACACCATCTGGCTATTCATAAAGGCGTGCAGAGCACCATTTACCTTATTTCCTGCATTTACTCTCCTTTCAATATCACTTTCACATGTTCCATCTTTTGTAAATTTAGATCCCAAGTACATAAATTCTTTCACCTCTTCCACTGGTTCCCCATCTAAGAAAATATTGCCATTCAGCATGGATACATCTCTTTCAAAAAGCATAACTTTCGTTTTGCTTACATTCACTTTCATTCCTTTCCCTTTCAAAGCTTCAGTCATAATATTTAGCATCTCCTGTAGCTCATTAGCGGATGACGCAAGTATTACTTGATCATCAGCGTAAACATTTGACGAGTAATTCATTCATTCTTAACCCATACATACTTTCTTTTAAATCTGTCAAACAGTTATCCATGAATAGGTTGAACAGCCATGGTGACGCAATACATCCCTGTCGAACACCTCTTGTGACAGGAAACCACTCCGTGTACGCCCCGTTTGTTCTGACACAAGCACTAGAACCCTCATAGAGAGACTTCAATGCTTGAATCAGATTACCGCTCACCCCATACGTTGATAACGTTGACCATAGCTCATTTCTCACAACTCGATCATAGGCTATAACCATAACTGTAAATAAATAATTCGTACGTAATACGTAATCTGTGGAAACAATAACTTTAGTAACAAAAAACTTAATAAAATATCGGTTACTGGACTTTAAACTTCAGAATTACAGTTATTGGAAAATAGCAATAACTTCCATAATTAACTTGGTTGTGTTGTCACTTGTTCGTTTTAATAACTTGCAAATTGCCTCTGTTACAGAATACATATAAATATTCAAACTATACCATAGTTTTATATTAATGTCACAACTGTAGCGTACATATATTTTATTTGATAATGAAGTATGTAATGATCACATCGATAACGTATCGATGTTGTATGTAGAGTAATAGTTTGAAGAGCTTCCTGCTTATTTTCATAGAATTAATATACTTTCTCTTAATATATTTTCTTTGAAACAGTATTTGAACTCAGATAATAAGAAATAAAAAGCGAGCCAATTAAAACAATTCATTCTGTTCAAATGTTTATATTGGTAATTAAAAAGTTGTTTTTTTTTAATACGAGGAGGCATAACTTAGTTACTTATTTTTTAAATTTTGTATAATAGTGGTTGCTTAAAGTGTAAGAGCGCCTTATAAAACTGAAATTTACAATAAAAAAACGTGTGGTTTTATGAAACCGCGGGATGCGCTGAAACTAGAAAAAATCACTATATTGGAAAGAATTTTATAAAACCCACAAATATCTACATGAGTACTACCCGCACAAATGTAAGCGCCTTTTCAAGTTTTGTGAAGAACAAAATGAAGACCATGTGAGACTTTTATTCCATACTGAAGTAAGATGGCTATCCTATTGCTTGAAAAGATTTATGGAACTGTTTGATACATTTCGTCATTATTTTTAACAACAAACCTGAAATAAAGTATTTATTAACAATCGATGATAAAGCATTTGTAAGTTATTTACCCGATATCTTTGAAAAACTAAATATATTAAATAAGCAAATTCGTGAACCCAATAAACCACTTTTCGATGCAGAAGCAAAGACATTTGGTTCCATTACTTATAGAAAGTTATACTTACCATTATATTTCTTAAAAGAACATATCAATTTTTAAAGGTTAAAAATTATGTATGGGGGCATAAAATTTTAGAAATGTGTAGATGAGGCGTGATCTAAAAAAGATTGGTAACGATTGAACGAGACTATCGGTAATTCTATTTAAATCGATTGAGGAGTTTTGGCGTGCAAATGTGACAGGCAAATATTTTCACGTTTATAATTTAAGGATTAATTAAGCATGTCTTTCAATTTAGTTGTGTAGATAAATCTGACCAAATGCAATAAAAGGTTATTTAGCTGAAGTTGGCAGTTTTTTTTATCTCTTAAGATAGGTTTCGATTATTTATTTCCATTGAAGTGTCGATACTATCAAAGTGAAAACGTCGATGTGTCGATGTTATCGAAGTGAAAGCATCGATGAATATGAGATTTAACCAGTATGTTCATAGATAATACCTATATGTAGTGTGACCATCACTACATATAGGTATTAATTTATCGATGAACATACTGGTTAATTTTACGTACAGACTACAGAGTACTACGTACATTATTAAACAAAATTTACATATATTTGTTTGTAATACCGTCATATTTCTAATGATAAAATTGTCATGTCAAATAATAAAATTTATAAGAAAGGAAATTGTGACAATGTGGACTGGGACACTTTATTATCGCCGTGTTTTGAAATAGGCTCTGATGTGACATTTAAAGATGTACCCACCACGGGAGAAGAATATCTTTTAAAAGTTAAAAGAGAAAGGGAGAAGTATTCCATTGTCTCTAAATGTAATAGAGATTATTCGAAATTTGCACATAATCAGTCGCAATTTATCAAAGAGGTAATGTTCACATTTTACTGTAGTCAAAGTTTCCTTTTTGTTTCAATTTTTATTAGTTAATATACCAGTTATTAACTTGCAGCTACCACATGCAAAGGCACCAGATAATCTCAAACCAACTATAGAGTGGCAAAATATTCAAGTTGCGGACTTTTCCGACGTGCGAATGTATATCTCAAGGCTTTCTAATAAAAAGACTGCCTGGCCCCAAGGTTCCGAGCAATTGCAAATAGATCCTGCTGATATTAAAGCTTGGAAACATTTATTTCAGACTAAAGATTCTACTTTAAGCTCTGTAATAGGCATACATCAAGCTTTAGTAGATAGAGGATTGGAAATACTTATAGATATGTTGGATGATGTAAAAATAGGGAACACCATTACTCACAAAACAGGTACATCAATACAAAATTTACGTTTTATTTAGGATCCATCAATAAGGAAATACTAAAATCTGTAAAATGAAAGTTGATCTTAACAGATACTTTACTAATGATGTAAATATAGCTATTTCTATCAAAACCACTCAAAATGACTTCCAGACTTTTTACATATTAGAAAATGAAAAAAAAGTTTGAATCATATTTATCAAAGCAGGTAGATGTGGAGATATTATCAAAAAATATTTTATATACAGGGAAAATTTGTATCTGGCCTTAATTTTAAAGTCTTGCTCATGCATAGTAATAAAAGCACCCTGGTTTGAAATAATTTTGGTTGTTTCAATAAATTTGTCTCCATAAACTGAATTAATTGTTACTAACTGTTCTATTTGCAAATCTAGAGTCTGTTTTTTTTTTTGTTGAATCTTAGATTATATTGTAACCTTCCATTTGGCGAGATCACAGTCAAGAGCTTACCTGCAAGCAATAAAAAATGTATTACTATGTCTGCTTATATATGTCAAATTTATTAAAACAATTACATTTTTTCAGGCCAATGGATTTATGCATTATTAGCACGCACAAGGCAACCTCTAGTCTCAGATACAGTTAGTATATTAAGAAATTTAGCTAGGAAATGTGCAGAAATCAGGTAATTTTTAATGATTATTAGAAGTGATTGCTTATCGTTGAAATGAGTTATAAAGAGTAAAGTATTTTTAAAAAATCTAGAGAGGCTGTGTATGAATATCAACAATTTAGATTTTAATCATCTGACAGCTTAGATGAAACTTTTATAGCCTTATCAAAATAGAATCCAATTAAACAATTAGTACTTGAAACATATTTCCATACAAGGATAGTGTAATTAAAATGACAAAATATATATGAATACACACAAATATATATGTGTATGTTTTCTAAATTACTGTTTCAACAAGTTCATAAGTTCATTTTGAATTACACAATATAAAAATGTAAACTATTAGCTCACTTGGAAAATGAATCTTTTAGTTATACTAAACTAGCTCTTACCAACATACTTCTCGATCACATTGCAATTCACTCTCGAATACCTTCACCTCAGAAAGAGCATGCATGCAACTTTGAAAGTCAATTAGGGAAGAAGAAAACAATTTCCCAAATTTGTCATGTCTCAAACAGAACACAAGGAATCTTCTAAGTGTATACTAGCACTACTGTTAATAGCTTTCTAATTTACAATATGTATATGTATTCATTAAAAAAACAATTGGAATCAAATGAACACTACAACTTACCATATTATGGAACCCCCACCCTTCCTTATTGTTTATGGTTTGAGTCAATGTAATTGTGTGTTTATTTAAAATTAAATTAAAATTCTTTTGAATTTTGGTTACGTGAAATATTTTCTTTTCGGAAAATATTCACATTCGTGTTTGACTTCATTATTCGTATCACCCATATATTGACTTTACTGAACCCAATATCCGAATCAAATTTGCCAATTTTTTATACGATAGATATAAATGGTAATCTAAAAAAATATTGTCTGTAAAGTCGGTTCATGGACGATAATTTTGCATGAAAAACATTGATGAAAATTTTGTGATGTGATAAACAATGGAATAAGGAAGATCGCGCCTCTCTATCTCTTGTTCCGCGCTCTCACTGGGCTCATGCGATAGTGACAATCAGTCATACGTTAATGTGCATCCAGCAGGCTTTCATCGATTTATAAGACGTTATCACATTATAGCGTGTGTAAGACTTGTAAAGTGATATCTTTGTTTAAATTATCATTCAAATATTTCCCCATATCAACTTCGAAAGCGCCAGCGTCCTCCAGCTGGCGTTCCTTTTCAACATGTTTCTGTTGCGCTCTGTGAAATTGTTCAAGGATTCTTACTGAATAGTCATAACTTATCATTCCAGTTATTATTTGATAGAAAATTCACTCAAATTTTCCAAAGAAGCTGGTGCGCTTGATTTATCAGCAAAAGTTAAAAAGGCAAACGAACTCTCACTGAAATCTATCATGTATATTAATTGATAGCAGATCTTAAAGAATAAAATATTAGGCCTAGCAAAGATTGACAGTGAATTATTTCTCTCACTATTGACAATAGTATACTGCTGAATAACTTGGTTCAGTTTCTTTAAAAGATGACATGTGGCTGTATTTGTGTTGCTGAAAAATTTGACTCAGTTTCTTAATAACGTCAATAAATGAGTGGTTTATAGTAGGTAATATACATATTCCCGTGTAAAGAGTAGCTAAACTATCAATTAGTGAAAATATATGGTTGCGTGTTTTTTAGACATAGCATAAAACATGAGATGATGTTAAATAACATTGTTAATTGGGCTCTGACATCTGGTGAGCTTAATATTCTATATTTTTACACTACATTCATTACTCTAAAGTTACAAATAACTAAAACTGGCAAACTTTTATCAGGATCAGAGGTTATTGACAGTTAAATGTTATGGTGATACTGGTCCTGCGCCTGATTTCTCTCCGGTCGTGTCGGATTGCCGTCATATTGAGCTATGAGAGTGAGGGAATAGAGAGTGCACTTGTGTACTATGCCTGCCAACCCGCAGTGGAAAAGCGTAGTGGGTCTGTGTTCTATCCTTCTTTCTTATGAGTGAGGAGGCCTGTACCCAACAGTGGGACGTCAATGAGCGGCTTACTACTTTACGTTGGGATCATCAAGTGTTTTTTGTTATTAATACGAACTGTGCATAAATATTTAATAAGAATTTTCTTTTCTATAGATCACATATAAATCCAGAGGATGAAAATGCAAGATTAGATGCTGCACCCTTGAATCTCTTTGTATGCTTAGTGGCACGTTATTTCAGACAGTATGATTTGGCAGACTGAAGGAATTTTTTAACATGGTCTGATATGGAAAACATACCAATCTTGAGTTAGTTTCTTTACGGTTACAGGGTAAGGCCCTATTTTGATATCATCTTACGTTTCAATCTAAGATGATTCTGTGCTGAATTGGCAAAAGGAGGCTTGTAGTACTAAATAGTTTCTATATAATGTCGTACAGGGATATTTTGACAAGTTTTCGCGCTTTAGATAGTAACGACGGCCTCGCTTCTGTAGTGCGACGAGTACTCCCTTTAAATTTAGAAAATTGCTTTTTCTAATTTGTCTAACTCTGGATTGGGAGGCTCTGGCCGAGGCTAGTTACTACGCCACCAGCAATAACGCTTCTACACAGCATCGTACTGGGATGTCATTTTTTTTGGTTGGCGTTACGTCTTTGGTCGCAAGGCGTAGTAAATAGCCACGGCCGAAACCTCCAGACAGTTTATATTTGTTCATAGCGAAGCGAGTCATTTAAAACTTGCTTAAAACAATCAAACTATCCTTTGTACAAGTATTTAGGCTTAACAATCTCTTTTAGTTTGTCAAATCTGCCCGTTGTTAATGAATCTAGCACCGGTTCGGAAGTTTGATTCTACACTCACTAATAGTTACTATTTTATATGAATTTAAAAAAATTAAATTTTACATGCAAATGATTGAACCTACTTATAGATCTAGATTCAATAACAAGCATTTTTTATTGAAATATTGTTCAACTTTGTTTTACGTATATGAATGCTCTTTATAATGTATATGAAATGTTTTTAAATGATTACTGTGTGAAAAAAAATGACTAACTACAACAATGAGTCTAGTAGTTAACTATTATTAATTGATTTTAATTGCATGTTGTTTTACGTAAAAAATTAAGCCATGGTCTTATATTAATTACTGTAAGACTTTCTATATTTATTATACACTAACTGATCTGTGTATCTGCGTCTGTGTACACTTAAGTAAGGGGTCTTTAAGTACGTAAACATTTATTCGATGCATATGTAACTTTGCCACACCCTGCGGCCGCTGTGCGCTCGCTTTTTAAATCTCTGAAATCATTTAAGATATTTATTTTACATTTTTATTGAATTTTACTGAATAATACTTTATTGTATAAAATAGCTTGGTTTATAACACATATTTTTTCCTAATATGTAAAAGGTAATAATGGTTACTGTGGGTAATCCTTTAGAGATAATTATATTTTGACGGCCTCTCTGGCGCAGTGGTGCGAGTATTCGCTTTGCTAGCGGAGGTCCCGGGTTCGATCCCCGGTAGGACGAATTTAGGAAATTGTATTTTCTAATTTGTCTGAGTCTGGACTGGTGGGAGGCTTCGGCCGTGGCTAGTTACCACCCTACCAGCAAAAACGTACCGCCAAACAAAGAGATTTGTGTTCCGGTACGATGCTGTGTAGAAACCGTAAGGGGTATATCGCCTCTTAACAGATTAGCGCGCTTCCGTCTTAGAGTGTATCATTACTTATCATCAGAGAGATCACAGTCAAGCGCTAATCTGTAAGCAATAATAAATAAAAAAGATAATTATAAATTACCGCGGACTTTTTTCGCTCATTTTAAGATATACGATTCCGTAGCACATTAATTTCGTATATCTCGTAAGGTTTAGCCAGCGTTTGCGATTTATAATATAGTGTTAAGACATCCCAGCAAGAATGCTTGCATTTTTTCGGCTTTTCTGCAGTATGCATGTATGTATATATATTGCTGAAAAGTGCATTAAAATCCGTCGAATAGTTTAAAAGATCTAATCTAAGGGACAGCGGAAGCGACTTCATTTTATGCTATGCTAGCAATGTCCAGCAGTTCCCCCCACGTAGATACTAATCACGTGGCAAAGGATAGTCTACGAAGTCGGACTTATTTTATTAGATTTACATTTTTAAACTCGTTATATTTTTTGAATGGAATTTCCTATTTCAATAATTTAAGAAGTATTTTACAGGTATCGATTTATACAGATAAGGATTAATACAGATGTGTGAATAATATGGTTTGATTATAGTCGGCACTTTTATTAACTTTTAAAATGAAAAAATAAGTGCTACAGTAGCTGGATATATGGTATTGCGGACTTTTTTTATAGATAATACGATCTATAATTTTGTAGAGCATTGTTGATGTGATAATAGATTTTTGATTCACACCTTAGGTTACATTAATGCAATTTTTATTAGGGATCCCTATTTTTTCCGTGAAAGTAATATAGTCGCTCAGTAAAAATGCAGCTTTCTAATGGTGAATTTTTTTTTTAAATCGGTCCGGTAGTTTTTGTGTGAAAACGTTACATGTAAAAACACAAATGTTTCTCTTTTATAATATTAGTTTAGATAAAGATAAGGAACTAGGCGTGTTACAACGCGGGGTACAGTTAGTGTTACATAAATTTAGACCTATATGTGTACAATAATCTGTAGAATTATTTAATGAATTTTTAAAATTGTATGTATATATTTTTAATGACTGACAACAAGTTTGTTTTGACACAAGAAACTACGAGTACAGAACATACCATGTTCTCAACGAACGTCGTCTGTATATATTTTTATTAACCTTTTCGCTACAGCTGACGTATTATTACGTCTTTCCTAAAACGTTCTACGATAGGGCTGGTGTATTATTCCGTTTTAACAAAGTCTCATCATTTACATTCTCGTATACGGAAGGTTTTGAACAAAAAAGGCTCTGTGAAACGGAATACAAATACGTATTATATATAGATGTGCGAGAGATGAGATATTTATGTACAGCAATGCTGAAAGAGGTTATTGTTAATTTTGTTAAGTACGGTTTATCTTACGTAGCCATATGTGTTAAGACATTATTATAATACCTTGCATTCTTAGATGTTATAATTTAAAAAACAGGGTGCCGCAGCGTTAGGGTTAAACTGCTGAAAGACATGTCTGTGTCGGGTCAAATTGTAGAACTACATAATAAACTTTTAAATTTAGACATATCGCTGCTTTGGATTAATAATCTTCAAATAAGTTTTGTTAAATTTCTGTAAAATAAGCTTTTGAAGTGACACTTCTTTAGGCGCATGAGGGTAATTTTTTTTACGGATGAAACACGTGATTAGCGTCACGACGATGTGCAGCGTTTTTAATGCTAATTCTTTTGAAGGTAGTAGGTAGTTTTAATACATGCTAATGTCCTGTGGCATTTTAATTTCTCTCGTCATTTAATAATTTAATATACTATTTTTATTATATATAAAATAAAAATAATTCTAAATTTAAAATTCATAAACAAGATTAAATCATTTTAATATTGACAAAAAATACGTGGCATTTTTATTTACAATTCGTCATTTGAGATGTCAAAAAATTATTTGTATTAATTTTCGACACTTAATATTTTAATGACAATTAAATTCATTACATGAAATGATGTATATTTTTGACAGTGCATGAAATGCTATCTAAGTGTCTTTATTTAAGAAATTTAGAATAAGTTATGGAATAATGAATCAGATTCGACGCCATGTTCTATTAATGGTTGTGTATTTTATTCAATTTATACAGTAATAATACGACTTATTAATGTTTTTATTTAATTAAATGAGTACATCGGTAGATTTCAATATAATAGGTTATAGAATTTGATATAATATTAGGCAATAAATTTTAATATTTTTTTGTAAATAAATATTTATAGTCAATTTATTCTTTTTTATTATCTAATACACTATTTGATAACATTAATGATACTGTAAATACAATTAATAGGTCTTATCATCTACATCCAAGTGCACTCCAACTTGTTTACGAACGGTGTCCATAAGTTTAGCCAATAGAAGACTTTCTTCATGCGTCATCCGTGGCGATTCTATTAAACCTGGTAGTAATTAATGAAATATTTAAAAAACCGTAAAGAAATATCTCTCTTTATCGAATATTTTTTTCAGACGAGTTTAACATGGCTAGCAATCAAGTCGTATTTGTTTATTCGCGTTAGAGGCCGATTCGTTTATAACGAAAAATATTTAGTTCTTTAACAACAGGTTTTTATTCTATAGACAGGTGATGATCCCGACCAAGTAAGTTACTAGTGTTTGTGACAGGCGGCACCGTTCTGCTATACCACAATACACACATTAGAGGAACCCAATTAATTACTTAGATGATTTTGGTGGCTTTTTTAGACCCCTCCCCCCTCCCTCTTATGTAACATTTAATCTAGAGCAGTGTTTCCTAATATTTTTCGGTTTGTTACCCTTATGACATAACTAGAGTCACTGATTTTACCCTTCTTCCCAACGATGAACTCAAACAATACGTGTTTATACAAATACATAGACTTAATTGAACATGAAAAATTGGGATATTTTTACTTTTAAACTACACTTATTAGCTAGGCTTAACTCAAAAAATTAAATAAAACTTTTTGCACACATATATGCAAAATTTAAAAGAAGAGATTTACAAATTGTAGGTAAAAGGCGGTCTTATCGCTTGGAGCGATCTCCTCCAGGCAACCTTGGAGATAGTAGCCCATGAAAGTAATGGGTAAGGTACAAAATAGCATTATCATTACTACTACTAGAAAGGTAGGCACACGCACAAACACATTACATAAACTAAATTTGTACGTAAATTATCTGCATATGTATGTATTTATCGATATGTGTATGTATGTATATCATAACACATCATATGCCGATACCCATAACAAAAGCTTTAACCAGCTTTCTTTGTGTGTGACATGTCCCCCACATTTATTATTATGTAAATGATTAAGTATTATGGTTTGTAATTTCAATATCTTAAACTTATAAAACATAAAATAAAATAATTTTAGTGCGAAGATTTACTGCTTCGCATTTATACGTTTGATAATCTTAGGTTTTATTTCGCCGTTCGAAAAAACAACCAGCTCATTCTTACACTCACGAAATTGCTACAAGTTTTAACCTCCGCAAGGGTAATTACCACCAGGTTAGGAATCCAGGATCTAGAGGTATAACGTAGATCAAACGAAATTAAGACGTTTGAGATGTTGAAATTTTAATAAACAATAAAAATTTGTAAAACTTTATGGAATGAAACATTTTGGTATCTAAAATGGAACTATTATCTGATAGTATTATTATACTTTGCCTTAAAAAATATTACGTGAGAATACATTTAACTTCACTCTCTCACAAAACAAGGACAAACAAACTGGACAGGTTTTGATGAATCTTATCTTATCTCGCCTATCTTTCACGTTCAACCGATTCTGGTAAAAAGATTTATAATGGAATTAAAAAAGCAGTAAATGACTATGAGAAGGTAAATTGTTAAAGTGCATTCAAGCACTGGATTTATTTAACGTTTTAGACGTACAAAGTTATTTTCGTTGTGTTTTGCTTCGCTCAAAAAACGTGATATTTACAACTTACCTTGATTTATACAACGTGCTACTTCAAGAGCCTCATACACTAAGCCAGCACTGTTTTGAAAGTTATATTTCTTCGTAGATGTATGTAATACGAAACGTTCCACTTTTCCGTCTACATGCGTCAATTGGTTAGGGAAATGAAAAGGATCCTCAACCTAATAAAATATTTAAAAAAAATTTATTATCTGTGAAGTCTGTTTACGGACGATAATATAAGGTCATAAGAAAAGTTTAACGACAAATTGTTGTTGTAATAAATATCGAAAACCCCACGCATCGGCCGATGGAAAGAAACGCTTAAGCCGGTCGCGCCTCTCTATCGCTTGATCTCTGCTCCCGCTTGCACGCTCGGCTCAGGTGGAACGTGACAACGAGTCAAGCTTATTTATAAAACGTTATCACGTCAATAAACATAGATGAATCGGTGACTACAACGTGGAAAGTATTCCTCAAGCCTTAACTTAATGGTTATACTCATCTTCCTGTATTGCGGATTAACCTTCCAAAAAGTATTTCAATGCATCTTATCAACTACAATTATGTGACGCGTGCGATATATAATAAATAATATTTAAAAATCATTATATTTAAGAGATATGTTTTAAAAAAATACAAATAAATTCGAAATTTCAATAATGATTAGCCCCTAAACTTAGTATAAGATGCAGTAACGTTTACAAATAATTTTAACTCCATACCGTTGACCAGCCTAGAGTCCCCACAACAGTAGCCTTGTTCCACAATTTTACTTTTGAATGTATGTTCAATACAGCGCGTCTACTGCCGGAATATTCTAAAATGACTGTGTCAATCAGATCCACTCCCTCATCATTAAGCTCACCGACAGCAGTCACTTTTATCGGTTCGTCTTTGAAAATAAACTGAGCAAACTGGAGGGCGTACACACCCATATCGAGAATGGCACTTCCACCTAACTCCTTTTTACTAGAAAAATAATATCTTTACATGTTAGTTCTTTCTGTACATGTGTGTATGATTAAACTCCTAAAGGGCTGGACTGTTTTTTATGAAATGTTTTGTTTGTTAACTTAGATTAAAAAATAATTTGGATTGACAATTCAATCCGATAAATAGCGAGATTTTCCATGACTATCAAATTTCCGGGGAATTGGAAACTGTGTGTCTGTAATAGGAACAGTAGTATTTAAGCTGCTCGATATAGCATGGATTTTTAAGATTGTAACAGAAAATTCAATTGCGGTAAAAAATGACTTCCAATTTTATAGGCTTTTTAACTGGCAATGGAAATGTTACAGATAGTACGAGTATAGTATGTGCGGGGGATCAACAAAAGAACCGTATACTCCCTTGCCGATTTATTTCTCTAAGAATATTTTTTTTTAAATAAAAGTCATGTCTATTGCAATAACCATGATCTCTCCTATACACAATGTATATTATGTGTATGAAATAATAATATGTTCAGACCCATGAATAACAATTGCTTTTACCGATAATTAAGGTTAAACGAGGTTCTCAATTCGACTGTATTTTACCGCAACACTTTTTTAGATAAACCGATTTTGATGATTCTATTTATATTTAAAAACTCGTGCTTTTCATGTAAACCATTAAAATTTGATGTTATTGAATTTGTTTCACAATAATGGATACTATTTTTTGTAGAGGTTTGTAGCTTTACTATGAAAATGAATAATATATGAAACTAGTAGTAAATTACTAAACCGTTGCACAGTATGAGTGTTAGTACTTTGAAATTAGAGGCGATATCTTTCATGTATTAATAATATTAAGAATTATTAATAACTAACCTTATTCGTCCAATATTGGCAATAGGATGCCCCAAGTTAACCTCTACGAATTTCACTTCTCCAAGTTTACCAGATTGTATCTGGTTTTCCAAAAAACTGTATAGAGGAGAAAACCGCGACCAAACGGCTTCCATGAGAAAGAGATTTTTCTCCTTAGCAATATTGATCAGACTTTGACTCTGTTTGAAATTTAAACATAACGGCTTCTCACAAAGAACATGTTTTCCGGATTCTAAGAATAATTTTGATATTTCATAATGGTAGGGATTAAGAGCGCCAACGTATGCAACATCTAAAAAATTACTTTCCTGCGAATATCATTGCGAAAATTAACTGAAAATGTTAGATAAGTATGTACCTGATTAGACCCATACCTATATCTGTACTCTTGGCCATTTCCTCATAGGACCCGAAGATTGTTGGAATTTTGTGAATTTTAGCAAACTCTTCAGCCCTAAGCCGATCACGAGCTGCCACGGCAGCAATAACCATGTCTCCCTTCTTGAAGTAAGAGTTTATAGAATTAACGAAGTCGTGACAAATTTTGCCGGAACTAACAATTCCCCATCGCACTGTCATCCTGAGAAAGTGAATGTATATTGACAATGGAAAGCAAACATGTAGTAGCTCCAAAGAGCTGTTTTAATATAACTCTAGGTTAATGTCACTAAAGTTAATCTGTTGAGCAAATAAATATAGTGGTCCAAATATTTTGTTTTATGTAAAGTTTTTACAATTACAATTTTTGGTTTGCGGGTTACAAAGTATCTTTTCAGGGTCATTATTATTTATGAATTATTTAAATGTAAGGGATTTTAAATTATAAATAAGGTGCTTGTTAAAGCTAGACGATTCTATATTTTCTTATATAAACCTGCTTATGAAAAAATCATTGGTACAGGAAATTCTCAGCGTGTTTTAAACATAGTCGTACTAAATACTAATTTCACGAGAAAGATATTGTGTGTAAATGCACAGTAATTGAAATATATGAAATAGTGTTATCTGTGAACTTTGTGGTTAGTCTATAATGTGTTATTTGTTTTACTTATTTGTAGTACTGTGTATCAATAAAGATAATCTCATCGAAGTTTTACAGCATGTTGATGTTATTCTAACTATAATAGATATTTACTTTATTAGTCACCCACTATCGAGTGCCCTTTTTAAGAACGATATGTATCACGTAGAAACATAATGAAAACATATTTCTATAAGAAAACTTGTAAAAATCATAGTCACAATATTGCCTACATCTTTAATACAATTTCAGTTTGAAAGATATAATGAAACCATATTCTTTGTGCCTGTGAGGAAATTGTGCAGAGCAGCTTCTGCCGCAATTCACGTTGTTCCGTAACGCAAATACCGTAAATTGGGTCCGTAGAAAAATTTTAATATTAATTTGACAAGGTACTTCGAATACTTTATCTCTGTTAGCTGATTAGAATAATAAAAAAACGCCTCTACAAAATAATATTAAAGGTAAGTAACAGCCCATTAACGTCCCAATGCTGGCCTCCCCACTCACAGGAGAGAGGGTTATTACAGCATAGACCCTGCTCCACTGCGGATTGACAGGCATAGTGCCCAAATTGCACTCTATTCCTTCACTCTCATAGTCCCATGTGACGGGTCTGCCTCATTGGTCTAATTGTTAGCATATTCGGGCACAGACATGAGGTCCTGGGTTCGAGTGCCGGGTAAGGCCAATTCAAAAATGGATATTGAATTTTCTAATAAGATTTTCTTAATATTTGCCCGAATTTGGCGGTGTACTCCACCCCCGTGCTTCGGCGAGCATATTAAGTCTTCGGTCCTGTGCCTGATCTCTGCGGTGGTGTCGGCTTTCCGTCACAATTTTACAATTTTACCTTAAATATTATATTTCTAATAGCTAATTCCGAAACTCACGTAATCTTAATTGAGTAAGAGCTCAAAAATAGAAAATGAAGTAACCAAGCGTTATAAGCAAGTGATAGGAAAATACTGAAGTCTAGATACTTTACAACATTATTAATTGTCGCTGCTATCTCAAGTGTTTACTACTTCAAAACAAGCAATATAAGCGGCATTCAATTATATTTAGTAAACAGTTATCAATGTATATGTTACTACGATCGATTAATAAAGTAATAGATACAACTTGAAACTAAATGCCCTTTTGATTTGACACAGAAAGAGGACAAACGTAGGTAGAAAATTTTTGAAGGGAAACTTTGAGGCCGTTTATTACACAGTAATTTAAAGTGGAATGGCTCAATGTCAATCGAGAGAACGTTGTTTTTTTTATTACTGGCAAGTTAGCGCTTGACTGTGATCTCACCTGATGGTAAATGATGATACAGCCTATGATGGAAGCACGTGAACTTGGTAAGAAATCTTCTCGGGGTTAAAGTGTAATACGTAATACGAAGAGTTAATAAAAAAGTGCGATTCGATATTCAATGTCTGTATTTAACGATATCAAAAATGAATATCAATGAATTTTTGTTACGTTTCGACTGAGCCAAGTTGGCAAGCGAGAGAGAGAGGCTATTTTCAATGTTTATTTCAACAACAAATTTTTCTTTCCTCAAAGTTTTCTTATATTATCATGTAAAATATCGTCCATAATCAACTATGCAGATAGCCAATTTTTTCAAATAAAATTACTCTTATTTTTCTTCACAAAGTTTAATGCCCAATGTTTTTACATTTATAAAAATGAAAATGATATATTCAAATAATATTGTACATATTTAAAAATCTTGATCGTCGACGTCATAATGCACTCCTAATTGTTTGCGAACAGTGTCCATCAGTTTTGCAAGTACGAGAGAGTCCTGATGTGTCATTCTGGGCGATTCTATCAAACCTACAAAAAAAAACATTTTGCCAACAATTTTAGGAACACTAATAAAGCCCAGCTGAAGCCGGTCAATCACTGAGGGCAACTACTAGTTGGGTATGTCGTCCTCACAGTTGTGATATCTTTTAATATCCGCATATTATCGAAATTGTCAATCGCCAATAATTTAATTTTGAGTGGATTCAAGTGGAAATACATTTTTTAACTTCTAGCGAGTGACCCCTTAATGTTATTAGTCAGTTTTTATATTAATAAATTTCTGTGTGAAAAATTGTACACGCTATATATTCAAACCACACGTAGATTTAGTTGTATTGTTTTATATCATAAACTAGCTATGAAATATACATCTTTATACGCCTGTTTTGGTATATATTTTTATAGAGGGGTGTTATAGTCTACCTCCTTATTTATTTAGTTAAACTCACCCTCTCTGATACACCTCGCAGCTTCAATAGCCTCGTAGACTAATCCAGCGCTGTTTGCAAAGTTGTATTCAAGGCTTGAAGTATGTAGAGGAAATTTTTCAACGTCGCCATTTACATGAATTAAACTATTAGGAAAGTGGAACGGATCTTCTAACTGTTGAACGAAATTTTACTTATTTATTTTAAAAAATTTAGGCACATTTTTTTATTAAATTCATGATGATATACTTTATTAATGTGACGAGCTGGATGGTGTGGCAATTTTAAAAGTATTGTCTGGCTCAGGATTGGTAGAATGTAATCTTTTTACCCGACTGAGTTTATTGTGGGTTCCTCCCCGCCCTATTCTAAGAAGACTTAGAATAGGGCGGGGAGGAACCAGAACAAACTTTAGATTTGAAGTCATTCTTTAATGTAATCACTAGCCGAATATTGGATAGGTATAATAAGAGATAATCACTTTTTTAGTGTATCAAAAGTACTGTAAAAGCTTACTTTTTAAGATTTTTTGATTTGAAAGCTAGTTACACACAGCAAAGTAGTACTATCAAGTGAAAACCATTATGTTCCGTTACATCATTGTGTAGAGACAAAGAAAAGATAAATTGAGTCTTTATAAAACAGGATATAATCTTAGACTGTTTCGTCACATACCATAAAATGAGATCATATTCAAAGGCTAATCTGTCCGGAATGTATAGTGGAAAACATATATCGATGAAAAATAAGCGATATAAAAGAAATTAAAGACAATTCCCATGCCATCTACCACTCGAGAGGGTGAATGACGCTGAGGTACTCCGTCCCCGACAAAGGGGAGTAGGAAACGGGAGGAGGAGGTTAATATAACTCCTCCCCCTGCAGAAAATCTGTAAGCCGGCTACAACCGAGGGGCCAGAGAGGAATGCCTCAACGAACCTGTGGCTCCCCACTCATGGTTGGCGACGGTCCCGCTGGGTTTTAGTGGGTATAGCGAGCTTCCCTCTCGCGGAGACAAAAATGTCATCTACCACGAACTTCTTACGCTTATTACATAGATCATTCCATCATTAACCATTTTACGCGAGGACAATTTTTATTAAATAAATTTCAATAACTGATTAATATTTGAAAATATTGTATCAACATCAAGCGTCACTACAACTTTAAACAGTAAATTTCAACTAGCCTTGGATTTATAAAAAATATTTTGTTAACGACTGAAAATACACACTGTCTTAAAAATAAAAATTTAATTACGAAACATACTGTAGCTTTTCCCAGAGGTCCAACTACAGTAGCTTTATTCCACAATCTCAGCTTTGAATGAGCGTTTAGTACTGCTCGTCTCCCGCCTGAATATTCAAGAACAACTGTATCAACTATATCAACTCCATCATCATTCAATTCACCAACAGCAGTCACTTTAATCGGTTCATCTTTGAAAATGTATTGGGCGAGTTGTAATGTATAAATTCCAATATCAAGAATTGCGCTCCCGCCCAATTCTTTTCGTCTATAACAATAAAAAAAAATGTCTTTCATAAAAATGTTTATTTTCATATCGAAATATTCTTGCAAATAGAAGCCTACTTGCCGGTTTCTTTCCAGAAGTATAAACTCTCGAACTGGTGGTAAATTTATTACAAATTCACAGAATAATGACAATAGAGTCTACTGCGTCTATTTGGACAACGAATATTTCGATTTATGTCATAATTCAATGTGTTGACACCGACTTCCAATATAGTAATAATAGCAACTACATAATATTATCGTGACAATTTGATAGACTTTTAAGTGGTCCAATATTTTTAATTTCATTTTACTTAGAAGAGCTCTAAAAGAATACGCAATTATTTTTTACTTTTTAGAGCATATTAATTTGTTTGGAATTATTTGAAGGCGGTTCTTTTATTGTTAATTTTTTTTGTCATGATTTATGAAATATATAAGTATTTTGCATGTCATGATTTTCAAAAGACAAGTACTCTGTGTGAAAAAGAAATGTAGATTACTCTATGTTCGGGGATTTTGTCAGATGGGCAATGATGAAAAGTAGCGTTGTTTGTCGACGTTTTTCACTGTATTAATTCAAGGATATAAGTGTATTATCTTGTAAAAGGCAATATACAGTAGTTATGATCAACAAGAGTTGGTAGTCATATATTTATTAATTGCTTTTGGCTATGTTTATGGATTGAATTTTATCATTTTTGAGACTGGCTTACAATGATCTAGATATTTTGTTTTTCATTATATATTTCGTTTAATAACCACATAGCACATATTGTTACAAATTAGTCCTGATGTTTTATAGACCTGGAAGTTACCAGGCGTTCCGCAACGTTTTTTTATAACAAGTACTAAATACATATTCGAAAAAATAATACATTATTATGTGAACATATAAAACTACGTTCTTACCTCAATCTATCAACTGTAACGATAGGTACACCAAAGTTGACCTCGAGAAATTGGGGCTCGCCTAATATCCCAGCCTGAATTTCTTTCTCCAAAGCAATGTAAGATGGTGCGAAACGAGACCATACAGCTTCCATGAGGAAAAGATTTTTATCCCTGGCAATGTTAATTAAGCTCTGCGATTGTTTATAGTTCAAACACAATGGTTTCTCGCAAAGCACATGTTTTCCCGATTCGAGAAATAATTTAGTAAGAGCGTAATGATCAGGATTAAGTGCGCCGATGTAAGCAACATCTGGAAAGACAGAATCTAAATGGTGTAAAGGCTCGAGGAAAATATGCTGAAATAAGGAATTTCTTATATTTTTTATGTTAATATTATATTTTGTTACATTAACATAAAAACAAATGATATTAAAAAGAAATTTCACTTCAACTTTTTCAAAGAAATTTAACTTCATAAACTCACATATTATGAAACGAAAGTGCTTTGGACCACACGACGACGACACGATGATATATACAAAATATATTAAATCTATATATATAAAAGAGATGTCCATGTATCTATTGACTCATCACAATATCTCTGGAACCATGACGCATAGAGACTTGAAATTTGGTACAGTGATAATCTAGAGCCTGAAAAAGGACTATAAGCTCTTTGCGGTAAGTAAGTAAGTAAGTAAGTAGCAGCCCATTAACGTCCCACTGCTGGGCACAGGCCTCCTCGCTCATATGAGAGAGGGTTTTTAGAGCATAGACCCACCACGCTGCTCCACTGCGGATTGGCAGGCATAGTACACAAGTGCACTCTCTATTCCTTCACTCTCATAGTCCGACATGACGGCAATCCGACACGACCGGAGAGAGAGATCAGGCGCAGGACCGACGGCTTAACGTGCTCTCCGAGGCACGGGGGTGAATCACACCGCCAACTTCCCAACTTCGGGCAAATATTGAGAAAATCTTAATAGAAAACTCAATATCGATTTCGAACTGGCCCGACCCGGGACTCGAACCCAGGACCTCATGTCTGTAGTCGAACATGCTAACCACTAGACCAATGAGGCAGTTTACAGTGTCTTTGCGGTAATATACAGCAAATCACTGATTGACGTATTTATACATGTTTTTATTTGCAAAGCAATTTGCCTAAATACCCATTCAAACCAATTAAAAAAACATTCAACGCAGACGAAGTCGCGGGTACAGCTTGTTTCTAATATATAAATTTATTAAGTTCGACCTCGCTCGATTAATCGTAACATTCACCGGTTTATCCCACGAGTCTTGCGTGTTTATACGAGTGAAGGAGTAAAAATCTTTAAACCTTTTACGTAAACTTGTAATAGATGATGCCGTACAATATTATTAACATCAAGTGTCATCTAAAAGTTTAAAAAATGTATTTGGACCAGAGCGGAATGTAACTAATGGTAGGAATCAGGACCGTCAGTTAAGACGTGTTATTTTTGCATATATTTTGCATAAATGAGCATTGATGAGATTTCGGTTACAGTCAGTTACAAGAGTATGCGTATATAAAATTATTCCTTTATATGCATTCTAAATCTAATAAAAACAGGAAGTATATTATAAAGTAAAAGTTCGTTTATTTGTTATTAATATTTACGCCACCTATCGTATTTTTATTATTATAAAAAAACGCTAGCTGCTATATATTATTAAAGGAAATGACGATCAACATTAATAGGTTCAATTGAAAACTTGGTATTTGTAAATTCCTGTGTAGCAATAAAAATATCAACTAATTGATTTTTTTTGACTATGTATTACCAATATCGTCGCTCTTTGCCATTTCACTATAGGAATTGAATACTTTGGCAATTTTATGAACTTTGGCGAATCCTTCTGCTCTTGACTTGTCACGAGCTGCTACTGCAACAACTACCATGTCACCTTTTTCTTCATAACTGTTGATTGCGTTAACAAAATCATGGCTAATTTTGCCTGATGTTACAATGCCCCAACGTATCGTCATCTGCAATTATAGATAAGAAATTATTGACACTTTATTACGGCAGTGCAAATTTGAATATGTAAGCTGGACACGAGGAATTCAATAGTTGTTCATTATACACATTATATGTAGATTATTATATAAAAGTTCTGTTTCAGATCGTGGTAGGACCCGGATAAATGTGATTAAATAAGAGAACGAATAGTGAACCTTTTAAAACTATACAAGATATTGCGTGCCCTTAAAAAACAAAGCAGTTAAAGGCTCCAAGCTTTTGAGATGTGGGCTCTCAGGAAAATGTTTAAGATTTCTTGGAACTAGTTCGTCTCAAATGCTGAGGTACTCAAACGAGTTCAAATTAGCCGCATGCTCATGACATGATCGTGCTTCAGCATGCGGATCTTAGCAACCTTTCTCCGCACGATGATTCTATCATGTATCTGTGAACTTTGTAGTTAGTCTATGATTAGATTTTCATCGCTTAGGCGGGGGCTAACACTAACAATGGCGTATTTTGATACCATACCAGTAACAATTTATTATATGTAAGGATTAATTGAAATACATGGAAGACAACTCTACGAGTATATCCAAATAAAAGGACATTACAGATTCATGCGCAAAGAAGTTGCTTTCATCGGACACCTTCACAGGGGATCACTATTATACCTGAGGTTGATCATGACGGGCAGGATGTCCAGAAAATGAGCACTCGATAGACCAAAATGACAATGGATAATAAATTGCTCATTTAAAAAAGATTGCTCAAGAGAGAAGACATTTCCACCGACTGATTTGATTTTTAAGAAGGCACACGATGATGATGAAATGATAGATGTCATTTTTTACTACAGAAAATTTAATTCGCGTCTTATATAAGCAAAATGGTCACTCACTCACTACACGGGCTATCTAAAGCTATTCCTGTGGACGCTCAAGAAGAACTAATTTTCCGATACCTACTCCCACGGGACCTGGAGCTACGTGGCTAACACGGCCGGGCTTAGTTAACTTAATTTAATTGTAATATAGCTTAGGCTTGCCTACTTCTGCACCAAACTTCATAAAACATGATAGTGAAATTTTAATCGTTCAAATAAACAAACAAGAGTGTTGATGATTTAGATTTCTGATAATTGTCCTCTTTTCCTTATATTTTTTCTTATATTTTACGACATAACACTATAAATATTATCATACTCCATTATAAACAGTACAGGTTAATGTCCAAATGTCACCTTTTGCTTCTAACTAGATATAACCCATATTAATAATGCACGTAGGATTATTTATTAAAACAGATATGCAATGCTCACGATATGAACCCATATGAACGTCGTACTCAGTTAAAAAATAGCCAGTGGCAGATTAAGATAAAACAAATTGTTTGTTTCATTAAAAGTAGTATATTTTTCTTATAATCAGCATTCTTTACAAATGTTAGTCAAGTATATACACTACTTACGTGTCTATACCATTATATCAAGAGAAAGAATTGAAGTATTTGTATGTTCCAGAGTAACTTCAAATCTACGGAACTCATTTTAAAAAATCTTTCAGCAATTCTTTTAGCAGCATATAATAATAATATAGGGTTCGTTTTCCTATGGGAATGGGAAATTCCAGCCATTGTGGTAAAGCTGCAAATCGACCTGTTTTGAAGGGACTTTAATTCTCAGATACAGGTAGTTTTTTTATTATATAAAACTAATTGAGAAATCTTTCTATAAATTGAAGGACTACCAAGAAAATAATAAAGCGTGAGAGTGAATGAACTGCTATAATCGATTTAAATTAAAAATATATATTGTAATGATGATGAGAAAAGAATGCGTATACCCGACTGAGTTTATTGTGGGCTCTTCTCAGAACAGGGCGCGAAGGAACCCTCGTAACTTTAGATGGTTAGTCGTTCTTTAATATATCATCAGCCGTACATTGAAATAATATAAAAAAAACGACATTTGACGATTCAATGGTGCCATAAAGACCTACTTGAATAAAGATAATTTGAATTTGACAATATAGGCCATTTTTATGCGGAAATTCCCAATAAAATGAGAAATCTCAGGTGTATATTTAATACCAGAAGCATAATCAGGTTTGTTTAATATATACGTTCATAGAGTTTTCTAGTAGTTATTTGTGTAGTACAGTGTAAATGAATATGCCAACATTTTGTTCAAATTGCAATAATGTTATATACAAAATAGAAACTTACCTTAAATGTAAGATTAATGTCAATGAATTTAAAAAGAATTATTTACAGAATGAGCTAAAACAACAACAAAAAAGGAATAAGCAGAACTTATAACGCCGGCACTATAAACTGAATGAAATTAGCAACAAGTCACAAATGTACATTCCACACCGACTGTAAGAAATACAGATTACAGACTGCGCGACAGTTTATCATTGACATTGGCAAGGGTATTATCTGATATAACATTGCTCATAATAACACAATTTTCAAGTTTTTATCAGTTGTTTCTGGTAAAAAGTAACATCACAGGCCTTATTAAAATGACTGTGGTTATGATAAAAAAAATAGGGTAGATTTTAACATGGGATAATCTGTCAAAGTTTAGGTTAAATGAAATTATTACTCTGCAAGATAAACATCAAACAAATCGAAGTTGTTATTTTGTGTTTATGAGTTTCAGTTTCCATTAATTAAGGGATATGAGACTATGGCTTTAAGAAAATATTTTCTTTTAATGGTTCTGCATGCACCATGTTCACTAGCGCTTTTAAACTTCAATGAAAGTTGACAATTATCCTAATACTATCTACACCGCGAAAAAAGTGAATTATGGAGATAAAGCTTTTTGATTTCTAGCCTGGTCGAGCACCTAACTCTCTCCTACCGAATTTCAATTTTATTCAAATTCGATGTCTTAATAAGTTTTTATGAATTAACGAAATTCAGCTCCATTTGTTTCTTTACTATTGAGATTTTAACTCGTTTTAAACTTCATTTACTTAGTCTGTACTGTCCTTTATTCCATTTATCATACTTGATTGTATCAGCACGCCATTCAGTAGTACAATATTTCAACAAAGATCGTTTTTTTTAATATTCAGCAGTTTATACAAGTATTTTGAAATCATTACTCATCGAATACAAAAACAATTTACCTCGCAATAATATTTTGAAACGCGCTATCGATATCACAACTATCCCTACACCAATGGCCTTTGTTTACTTATGCATTCTAGAGATAAGTCTCGTGTATTCGCTCATCTATTTAAGTGAATGTATTTATGTGAATATATCATAAGTTGAATAAATTATTCTGTTTTTAGGCAATGTAAATCTATGTAAATGTAGTGTATGTAAAACTTAAATAGTAAAATATTTTGTGAACTTTTTCAGGACACGACAGATAACACATAAAAAGGCCATCTCGTAAATAGTCCGAATTATGTGTTTAGCAGAATGATTTATGTTTAATTTACCTTTTGACATAAATTCTTAAGTAATAAAAAAAAACAGAGAAAATTGTTGTAATTCTCATATGATTTTTTAAGATATCATGACTGTAAATTTGCATCTAATCTCATCATGATTCTCTCTAGTAATGCAACTGTCAGACCATTTTTAGTTAATAGGAAAATATAATTTTTAATTACCTACCCAATTTTTTTAGAAGTCTATTAATGTAATTGCTATTTAAAAAATATAGGCGCATTTTTAAGGAAAATTTTGGACTGAAAATCAGCCACTGTGAGATAAAATAAAATAGCTGACACTTCAATTATGTGAAATCTTTCAAATCTCCTTTTTAAGAGTAAAAAAAACACAATGTATTTAAAATATTTTAATTACGTAAATAGACAAAAATCCAGATTCATATTAAAAATTAACAAACACGTGCGAGGCTTCATCACATCATAAAATATTCTAAAAAAAATGTGCAAATAAAAATATAATATATCACAATACATGATGTAACATTCAATATCATAAAAATATAAAAAGAAGACATTAAAACTTATATTAACACATAAAATCAATCAGTATTGTAACAGTGGTATAATAACATTCAAACAACTCGGCCTTAGCTTTGTTTGATTGGGATCGGATAACATAAAAAACTCTCCTGTCTTATCTGGGCGAAATCCTTAAATCTATCCTGCCCCTGATTAAAATTTAGCATACAGAGTACTAGCATCATTACCTGAGAGAATGCTTAGAGTTCGCTAAAGAAGAAATTTTTTTGTTGAAAAGTTCATTCTACGGTCATTGTCACTTAACTCTTTTGCTGTATCATTTTTTTGTCTCTCTATGATGGTGACTTTTAAGAACCCGTTCTGTAGTACGGGTGATATTACGTTCCAACAAAAACATTCCCTCCATGCAATTGGCGTATTATTATATCTTCCAAATTATATAGTCATCACATAATATTCCAAAACAAATTATTTTTTATAAAATACATGTGTGGTGATAGAAATTCCTAAATATAAATAAACGACAACATATTTTAGTGTTGTCATACTTAAATATCTACTAGCATAAAAAATATTTTATTTCTGTTTTATAGTGTCTTGTGTTTAAAATATATGACTTTGTCTTTGTCACTGACCACTCCGTGAATGGGTCCAACATTATTAAGACGGAATAATACGCCAGTCGTATGTTAAGACTTAACCAAACGCACTCATTCGTTAAAGGTTACTTAAGCAATTCCTTAGTCTAAAATGGAGAGATCGCGAAATTTAAGGACATGGTATTCTTTTCAGCAATTTATGGTAGACGTGATTCTTAATCTAGCACCATCTGGTGACTTGTATATGTAATGGAAAGTCAAGAGTAAATATAGAAAGGTATTTTCTCAGACAAATTTGTAAATATGTAAATAGACCATTTTTGCTTAATCGAATACAAAATTAAATAAAATCCTGGTTATTTTATGGCAGCTCTAACAATGGTTGGTATGCGAATGGTAGGTAGGCATTTAATAGTAGACATTGTGATTAAGTGACGCCATCTGGTATAAAATATAAAGAGGAATAAATATATGAAGATGTAAGAGTAAAAAAATAAGAATGACGTCGTTTTATAGATATCGCTGCTTTATATGAATAATCCAAAATTATAGCTAAAGACACACAGCAGAATCTACAAGTTCACATTTCCTTGTGTAAAAACCTCATATGGAAATTGCACAAAATGACGCTGTGGCATCACAAAACATCATGTCATTGGTTGATTTCTACACTTGATTGACTTTCAAACAGCTTTTGTAAAATTAGCTGTTTTTAATTAATACTCTTCTTCCAAAGCAGCGATTGGTAAGTTGAATCTTTTTCATAACATCTTGTACAAATATCACAAACTCGTTAATAAATAAAATAATAACTATTACAAAGACTGTTTAATGTAAAAATAATTGTCATATTATATTTAATGTGTTTGTTTACGTTTGTAAAAATATATAAATACATATGCATTTTAACTAAAGTAGCTCTTCAACGCGTGTAATTTAAAACATTTTCGTTTTTTTTTTTTAAGTAAGGCGTATCAGTATTGGGATGATAAAAAGTTAAAAAACATACCATTTGAAAACAAACAACGAACAACGCTTTGCATTAACAGCTACTAAAATAAGGTGTTATTGAAAAGCTACATTAAATGCCTGTTCCAGATCTGTTATGAGGTCATCAGTATCTTCCAATCCGACGGACAGTCTAATTAAGGAGTCTGTGATACCTAGTTCCGCCCTTTGAACTGCAGGCACTGAGGCGTGAGTCATTAAAGATCTGAAATAAGAAATTTTAAATTCATTAGCTATATATTACAGTTACTAGCGCCATCTAGTAAGAACTTAAACTCATTACATAAAATTAAAAAAAAATTACACCAAAAATTCAAAAACTTTTATTTAAAAACAGTATTCATTACAAGAATACTTAACCTATTCATTAATATAAGTGATATATTATATATTTTGATTTCGAACTCTAATATTGTATTATAAAAGGTTCAAATCTTGTAATTTAGTTTTAGTTTTATATTTGCATGCAGTGCTGTGGTGGATTGTTGCACTTACTTAATATAATGCCTGAATTATGTACACAATCGGAAATAATTTGATATAAACCCTTTAACATGAGCTTTCAGATAAATAAAAACTAATTAATTAAGTTTAACTAATGAATTTATTTATGACTGCCTCGTTGGTCTAGTGGTTTGCATGTTCGACTACAGACATGAGGTCCTGCAGGTCGGGCTAATTCGAAATCGATATTGAGTTTTGTATTAAGATTTTCTCAATATTTCCTCGAAGTTCGAATAAACTCTGCGGTGTGATCCACCCCCGTGCCTCGGAGAGCACGTTAAGCCGTCGATCCTGCGCCTGATCTCTCTCCGCGAGAGTCGGATCGCCGTTATGTCGGATTAAGAGAGTGAAGGAATGGAGAGTACACTTGTACTATGCCTGCCAATCCACAGTGGGACAGTGTGGTGGGTCTATGCTCTAAAAACCCTCTCTCATAGTGAGTGAGAGTGAGGAGGCCTGTGACCAGCAGTGGAACGAAAAACCTATATTTATCTATAATGTTCTCCGGAAGAAGATTTATAAAATACTTACGGCAGTTCCGCTAAACTCTCGTATCCTCCCAAACTTTCTGCCAAGGTGAAAACTTTGAGAGAACTCAGGAACTTTCTAGATTCTTTGAGATCTCCAGAATGTCTGAAGCTAAATACTCCCGAATGCCCCGTCATTTGCTTTTTTGCGATCTCATAATGCGGATGTGATGGCATACCTTTAAAAAAAATTAGTAGTAGCTTAAGACTGGTCTTGGACTAAGACTGTAATGGGTAATATAACATAATAGTAACATAATAGTAATATGTAACCTTAAATACACATATTTACTTTGTTATACCCTGCAAATATACACAGTAAATGCGAATGAATATAAGACACTAATACTAAACCAGAGAATAGAGATTTTAAGAAAAATGAGTTAGGTATTATTAAATATTCTCAAGTTATACATTTCCTAGAAAAACATAATTATGATAATCTCGTAATTAGGGCCCATTTAATGGTCATTAAGTTATCATCAGAAGCGTCGATGATCTGATTTTTTGTAGTAACTTTATAAACCGAAGTTAATTGTTTAAAACATTAAAATACCAACGGAGAGACAGACCCAATAATATTTAACACGTAAAAATATTTAAAATTCATTTCAATACCTACAGCGCCATTACTACTAATAGTTGATATTATTTTTTGTATTCTATAGAGTCACGGGAACCGTTTTTCAAACCATTATGGACGCTGGAAAACAAATACGTACTAACCAGCATAATGTTGTAACAAAGCATTATGATTATACTACTACAGTTAATCTGTTTAGCAACAAAATAAGAATTTTGTGTCCAAAAATGACAAATTTTGTCGACAAATACGAAATTATATATTTTTTGGTTTTATGAAGAATTATCCTGGCCTGTTCAATAATTTTGGATTTTCGGGTTACTACGTGTTTACTTTCCCGCATCGATATCTTGTCTTTTTTAATTGTATGTTTAATACCATTATATACAAAGCCTTCCTGTCATATTTTGATGTATATTTATCGAAAAACAGATGAGCAAATTACAATTTATTCCGTCCAAAGAATACAATATGTACTTAATATAATAAATTGGAGTTGTGTGAGCAAGAACGGCCTATTTGATAATTCGCGCAATAAGTCACATAAATCTTCAAACTTTATTCCAAATTAATGCAAGAAAAACAAACTCTGTTAGTTAAGTGCCATAGCGTAAGTAACGATGGTACACATTTAAAAATAAAAATTCTATAGATAAAAAACTGCTGAATAATTAGGGATAACAATGATAATGTCTTTTATATGCCTGTAATCCAATATATATCGAATCAGATAAGATTAAGGTATTCAATCGATTAAAATACAGTGACTATTTAGATCGATAGAGTAATGAACATAAATGATAATTATATTCTGTTTAAAGTATACAAAATTTAGACGCCTGTCTGTAATTTTTTGCTGTGAACCGGGTAAACTTTTCAATAGACTCAATATGAGTAACCCGTATAAAATTGATTTAGCAAAACTTTAGGATAATGATGCTAAAATCCATCTGTTGGGTAACAAACATATAAATAGTATGATATATAATGATAAATCTAGTCGATAAATATGGAGGTAATAATTTTTTTGGGCTTTTAGGACTTTTTTAGAACAATTTTTGATTTTACAGGTTACTACATGTTTGATTTCCAATGTCGATATAATCTTAGATGTAACGATATCATATCCTGTTGGAACCGCCATTTTATATATATATATTCAAAAAAGTCTAAACAAGTAATGCCTTGGTTTAGCTGATAAATGTTTGGTTCTGGTTTAATGTCCAATTTCAGTAAACTCAATAAAGAGATAAAACTACTGTTGGCTAAAGGGACAAAGTATTACGAAGACTTGTTTGGGAAGCTATACAAGTACGAGCCATATTGAATGATTTTTTTATCACGGCGAAGTTCATTGTTATTATAGATAATCTTTTCGATCACACTGTTGTTACCACGAATATTACACACGTGACACGCTTATTTTTTTTTCGAAACATGTACAAGCTTTTAGCCCTACTGGCTTTTACAACGTAACCGAGAGGGATGGCGAGCGCAGAAGCTCCACCGAGGGTGGGCCCATAGAAAGGCCCTGCTGCTGCCTCGCAGGAGCAGTCCTGTGAGGCTCGAACCTAGGCTTAGAGCAACGTTTGCTGCTGCGAAAAGGGTAAATGACAGATGCTTAGTCTTGACGCCCACGGATCCGCGACGGGGGGCTGCGGCTGGGGTGCGTCAGATAGCGGGGTCGTCGTATTCGCTGGCGGAGACGCTGTGTATTTGTGGTAGTAAGGAGCGTTGTCAATAGTGATCTGGTAGCCTAGGTCGTCAAGGACGAGTTTGGGCCGCCTTTTTTTCCTAGGCCGGATTTTGGGTCTAGTCCCATAAGAGGCGGAATTTCTAATGAGAGGGTTGGGATGACTAATGGCTCTCTTGAAATAGTCTACGAAGAGCGTTTTGAAATGACTGTTGACCGTTGGGAGGTTGAGATCTCTGTGGAGATCGACATTGCACAAGACCCAGCGGGCGCCCCTGGCTATGCCCATGAATTTGTTCTGCAGTGTCTGGAGTCGAACCAGCCGGCGTGCAAGAACGTAAGCGAACACTACGCTCGCGTACGTTGCGGATGTGTTCGGTGAAGTGCATCCACGCATCTAGAGTGACTCCTAGATATTTGGCTTTCTGTCGCCAAGGGACACACTTATTATGAATTTGCCTCTTATTATATAAAGGTGCTAAATATCATAGACAATATATATTAAAATCGATAAAATAGATAAGATAGATAGATCAAAAAATCGGATGATTACGAGTGATACGTTAAAAATGGGAGTGCGGTTTTAAAAAATATGAATAGACACAGATGACTTCCGTAATATAGAAAAAAGAATACACAAAAGGATTACTCAAATAGTAGAAAGTTCCACAATATTTTAGTTGTGAATGAATAAATTGTATTAACTTATCTAGTTGGAAATACCTATTCAAGTTTATTGACCTCTGACAAAGACAATTATAGTGTCTAACACTAACTGATAATTAAAATAATAATCTACGATTTCTTTGATTATTGAAAATATGCGCAGTCATATTAGAGTTTTGTATTATACTTATTTTGCACTTGTATATTTATAATATTATATTTATCTGTTAAGGCAATGTCTACATAATAATTTTGTTAATCTACATTATACATGTTTTCTTTTTTTATTGCTGACAAGTTAGCGTTTAACTATAATCTCATGAGATAGGAAGTGATGATACGTTGTGGGATGTAATTTACGAAATGCAAATTATTTTGCTTAGTCCCAACGAGAGAGTCAAAATGTTAATGAAAAAAAGTTTATGAATTATAAAAAAATGTGTACGAACTAGTTGCAAAGACCCCTGTACCGAGTTGGATACCAATATTACTGGGTACCCTCATCGCCATTCCAGTACGAAATTGATTTAAGATTTATTTTAATAAAAATAAATTTCTACAATATTTTAATAAATTCATGTAAAACAACAAGATTAAGAACGTGTGTGTGTGTACTAAGGTGCTGGGTGTGCCTGTGTGTAATGCCTGTTTATTATTTATTGTTATATAAGTTATAATATATTTGTCTCAAACGGCATATATTTTTAGTACACGTCTATCTCAATGTAGATTTACCTGGATGGTATATTTCTAGGACCTTGGGATGCTTTTGTAGCCATTCTGCTATCAACAAAGAAGATTTCTTGTGTTGCTCCATCCTGAGCGCCAGAGTCTTCAAGCTTCTGTTTACTAAGTAGCAGTCGAAGGGTGAAGGTACAATTCCCATGGCTGAAACATTATTTACAAATGTTTTCATTTTTAATAAGTTAACAAAAGTTTGATATATTGTGAATATATAAAAGTTCTCTGTCATAGTGTTTGTTTGACTGCGATGAACTCCGAAACTACTCAACAGATTATGATGAGATTTCTCATTAAGCTGGATTTATTCCAACTAAGATATAAAAAAAACAACATTTTTATTGATTTTTTTTTAAATCAACGAATCCTTAATATTTAAAGATATCGACCAAAGTAAAAGTTTTTAAGATGAAAATTTACTAATCTCGGTAGTGTCCTAAGAAGTTTCCTATCTTTATTTTGGTGGTATTCTAAAAGAATACTTTGTAGCAATGTTATAGTTAAGTAGTGTTTTAACCGCAATAAAATCTTCACGACTTGACAGTGTTATTATTGCGACTTACATAACTTCTATTACCTGTAACAAATCGTTATGGCCTATTGGTTAAACACATGGAATCTTGGCTTAAGTGTCTCGCGGTCGAATCAATTGTTTTATTGCGCTTTGTGTTTACAGGGAAGGAAAAATGCATAATAAATGAACATTTCTTCGTGATAAAATGGTGTAATAAAAATACAAGATATACATATTGATTTAAACATTTAATATTTTTAAATTTAAGAAAGTTATGCAAAGAATTTTATATGATTGAAGTGTTAGCCAAACGATTTTGAAAAAGTGATGATATTTTTATAATTAAATAGGCGTGTTGAGTGTTACACTTTTTTACTAAGTAGGCTCTCTTATCAAAGCAAGCGGGTATGTGTACACATTACAGAAATTAATGTGTAAGAAAACAATCCGTAATCAGAACACACGTACGAAAAGTATACTTTTCTGATGAAATATCCGTTCAAATTTATACATGTAGATAATGTTACGGAATAATATTTTGTCATACCACGAATGATTGGCTTTGAAACATTTATTGTGTTGCTTAAGTATAATGAATATAAAAAATCTGGTATATAGTACCGTTTTCTTAAGCATTACATTAGATAGTAAATTATAGTGGGAGCCCCTTGTAAGTGGTCTTTCGAACAGGCTCAGCTCTGCGGCTTACGCGGTTAAAAAAATTCGCGGACATTGAAACTGCCAGACTGGTTTATGGTATTTTACTTTGGAGAAATGCTGCTGATATCGATGCAATCTTTGTACTGCAGAAAAGGGCCGTTCGTGAGAATTATAATACGGGTCCAAAAGAGTCCCTAAGAAACAAATCAGAGCAGTGAAAATAATGACAGTTCATATATTAGAAAACTTGTTATATGTCCATAAAAATATTGACTCTTTTACGAAAAAAAGTGAATGCACCTCATATAACTTAAGAAATTGCTATTAATTCTAGTAGGTTACATTAAATTGACAAGTCATTCAAGGGTAACAGTATACGTTTCTATAACAAACTCTCAGAAGAAGTTACAAAGATGTCTATGAGGAAATTTAAGTCTTTCATTAAAAGAAAGCTAACAGAGAAATCATTTTATAATTTGAAGGAATATTTAGAAGACAAAAAAACCGTGAGAGTGAATGAATTACTCTATATACATCTTGATTTAGAATAAATTTAAAACATATATTGTAATGATGATGACATAAAAAAAAACGTGCACCAGACTGAGTTTGTTGTGGGTTCTTCTCAGATCAGGGCGCGAAGGAACCCTCGTAACTTTAGATTATATTTGACGATTCATAAGTGCTGTAATAGGCCTACTTGAATAAAGATATTTTGACATTGAAAATACTTTACACTATAACAATATAATTTAGGCGACAGAGGATTTCAGTTACTATAATATCTTTATATACTTTTGGAAGGTTTGGAAAACAATAATATTACGTAACGTAAGAAGTAATTTACAGTTTTGGAGAAAGAATTTTTAAAACCTAAACCCACCGAGATTTTATCTAGATTAGTCTACATGGTTTTTAAGTCTACACACCAATTTTATAATACGTTATGCGATATGCACAAAACTATTTAATGCGCCGCGTAGGCAGAATGGCATAAATTCACGGAAAATCGAAACAGCTGGTAATATTATCGAAATAAATGCCTCAGTTGTTATCGTATCGTAAAAACATGACGTGTACACCGTGACGTAGCAAATTGTACGTAACAAATTGCAATGCGTTTCTCTATGACCATACATACGTCTTTGTAGGACCATACTAATAAACAAAAGTAAGCGTCATTCAATTAGTATTAAAGTACGAGATACATTTTCAAAACACCCAATAGACATGACGCAGTGACGAAATGACGCATGACTATATCAACGGCCCCTATATAAGAGTAAAGTATAAAATCCTAATTTTGTAAGACAGTATTTCAAAGATTATTTATTTTATATAGTACACGGTATTGCTTTTCTAAGCATCATGATTTAATAACTACATGACCTGAAAAACAATGACTTAATTTGTCAAATGGGGTGTTTTAATCATAGAAATTACAAATATGTCAAAATATCTAAAATGCAAATTAACTTTTTGAAACTAAACTTCATTACGCGCATGAGAGTAAAATTTTTACGGATGAAACGCGTGATTAGCGTCACGAAGATGTGCAGCGTTTTATGGTAATTCGTTTGCAGGTTAGGTAGTTTTAATATTTACAAATAACATGTTAATAATTTAATATATTATTTTTCACAAAACATAAAGTAAAACATATTTCATAAATTCTATTTTCTAAATTTGATATTCAAAAACAAAATTAAATTAATAATTTCTAATAATGACAAAAAACACGTGGCATTTTTATTTACAATTCGTCATTTGAGATTTCGATAAATTATTTGTACCTATTTATTTTCGACACTTAATATTTTTCCTAATCTAAAGTTTTAGATTTGGTTTAATATAAACAAGGCTTAAAAATTATTTTGCCAAAGAAATTTCACTTCTGACATTTGCACTTTGTACGCACGCACTTTTAATTTTATTCATAGGGGCCTAAAGTAAAATTATTTATTTTTAAATTTTTTTCAAAACCTTTAAACTAGCCGAAATTCACAAGTAAACATACCGAATAGTCTTATAAAGTGTTGTTTATTCTACACAAATTCTGTATAAGGAGATGTAAATTTTCGGTTAGTATTACCACATAACACGGTAATGGTTTTGGATACCTATTATTGATCTATGTCCAAAAAATTGGTAATATGTAAGTTTTTTTTATAATCTCTTCTTATAAGAAGGAAAAATACCGTCTACGTTATAATAGAATCTTCGAGTGGGTCATACGAATTATAGGTCGGTTTAATAACCTTGGCAAGTTGACCGGGATAATAAAACCTTGTTAAAAACTGCTACGGATTCTGTGGTGAGCTTGTTAGTCTCAAATTTCAAACCGATAATGCAACTTGAAACATCCAACGACCCAGTTTGGATCATGTCGTCTCTAATGTCTTATGATGCACAACGAACGTTATTCTATATATATACAATTACTTATATGTACATAATCCATATGATATGATCTCATATACATATCTCATTATACCTAAACTAAAATACTTTTCGGAAGTAAATTACTACGCTACATAGTATAAATACTAGTAAATTATTTTATTATGAATTTCTAGTGGTAAAAAAGTTAATATAACCTAAGGTTAAATAATAATAAAATGGTGAATACACGAAAGTTCTATACATAATAAGGAACAAAAGGTTACACTGACGGCATGAAATGCTAACGAAAAATTTACGATTAATACTGAAGATAACGTTAAACAGGGATCACTGTGGTTATCATATTTTCTTGTAAAAAAGTTTGCCCTAAGATCATTGTGATAACATTTAGGATAACAAAAACTACTTCATCAGAATATTGTTTTTGTGTCTCATATTATTACGAAACTCGCTCAGGGCGCACACGCAATGCTATGCCCAATTATACAATACGATAATCATCAACTTCGTCGTCGTCGTCGCTTCAACCGATGGACGTCCACTGCTGGACATAGGTCTCACCTAATCACGTCCACAAGGCCCGATCTTGCGCCACTTGGCTCCAGCGGCTACCGACGACCCTCTTTATATCATCGGTCCACCTTGTGGGGGGCCTGCTTACACTGCGCCGTCCGGTGCGGGGTCGCCACTCCAGCACCTTCTGGCCTTAACGTTTATCGGTCCTTCGGACTATGTGCCCATTGCCACTTCCGGTTCGCGATTCGTAGGACTATGTCGGTGACTCTGGTTCTACTACGGATCTCTTCATTTCTGATTCGATCAAGTAGAGAAACTCCGAGCATAGCCCTCTCCATCGCACGTTGAGTGACTCTGAGCTTCCGCATAAGGCCCATAGTCAGCGACCACGATTCAGAACCGTAGGTCATCGCTGGCAACACGCACTGTTCGAAGACTTTGGTCTTCAGGCACTGATGGATATCAGACGAAAATATCTGGAGTAGCTTCCCGAACGCTGCCCAACCGAGTTGGATTCGGCGATTGACCTCCTTCTCGAAATTGGACCTACCTAGCTGGACTATATGTCCCAGGTATGTGTACTCGTCAACAATTTCGAGAACTGAGTTCTCAACGCTGACTGGGTGAGGCGGTACATGGATATTAGACATAATTTTCGTCTTATCCATGTTCATTTTCAGGCCCACCTGTTGAGAAACTCTGCTGAGGTCATCGAGCATTGTATTGAGATCTTCGAGAGTCTCTGCCATAAGGACTACGTCATCAGCAAACCGTAGATGAGTGCTGTACTCGCCGTTGATGTTGATGCCTAGTCCGTTCCACTCCAAAAGGGGTGTAAGGGGGAAACGCGTCCCAGTCCGTTTCTCCAAACGCCAACCTCACCTGCACGCGGTGCACCCTGCTCCTACCGACGAGGCTCTGGCGACCGACAAATGGCGGTATAACCATTCTCTTTAGCTGACATAAATGCCACAGACCGATAACGGGCAGCAGCGGTATCGGTGCAAGAACGTTAGCACTGCGATCACAAACCCGCCTGCCAAGCGTGGTTATTATCGGCAAAACCACTATAATAATATTCACAAGGCAGCAATCATCAATTTATGATCTAACAATACGATGCCCTGTTTTGACATTTTATCGACGCTGGAAAGCAAACACGGAGTAACCCCCAAAATATTGTTCAAACATAACTGGAATAATGTCGCTAAAGTCAATCTGTTTAGTAATAAAATATAAATATAGTATGCAAGAATGATAACTCTAGTCGTTACATACGTAAGTTATATTTGAGTTTAAAAGAGGAATTCTATTTATTATTAAAGTATTTTATTACCGATTGAAAGCCACGGGGCCACGTTTTATTGCAAAATTCATTAGTTATATCTTAAATAGAAATTTGTGGATATTTGGTATGGCAATATTAGAAACATGTTTTCGTAATACAATATGGTTTGAATTTAATAGTCATGGCAAATACGATAACAATTAGGAAGTTGAAAAAAACATACGCGACTAAACAACTCCCATATTTTTTTGTTAAAGAAATAAAATGTATATTTATAACTGCCTTAGCTCATTATTATTCTGATAATGGTTTAGCAGGCTAGAAACATCGCACAAAGAAAGTTACGTAATTATATGAATGTCAGTTCCATCAATACGTGTCTTTGACTATTTTGTTTAACCTCTGGGTTTTCTAAAAGAGATTGCTGTTTAACGATAAGACCGCTCTTTTGCACTATAAACCTAGTTTATGTTAACTTATTGTATTATATTTTTGTCCTTTATGACGTGATGTCGTCTTAGAAACCGACAAAAGCTGTTTGCATCCTCGAAAAAGCGGGACACATTGTCACGTTCCGCCTCAGCCAAGCGTGCAAACGAGATCATGGAACATGAGATGGAGAGGCGCGATCGATCTAATTCCATTGTTTATTACAACGCTTTTTTACGACGTTATCTCGTCAAATTATCGTTGGTTAACCAATTTTACAGACAACCATTTAATGAGATCTGAGGTTTCTTTTTGCAATTAATACACGATCAAAACAATATAAGGAAAAGGAATTTATACGCTATCACAATATCGTTGACTCTATTTCAACTGCTCCATTTTTTTCCTGTTGTACTGATGCCAATATACAATAATTCATAAATAATGTACAAATGTAATTATTTGATATATTTATATTTTCTTTACAGTATTAATTGAGAAAGTGTAAATATCTGTGTGTATTTATTGCTATTGCCATTCGACGTTACGGTTTTTTAACAGTAGATTGCAAGGAAAAATCTGTATTTAAAAATAAAGACGACTATTGGTTTTATATATATTAGTAAGCTTTTAAAGTATTCAACTTTTGAGCATTGAAGAATATAAATAAATGAAAATATATAAGGAAGTCATATCTACAAATTATTTTTATTTTAATTACGTACTCATATCACATAAAATGAAAATCTGCGATGTAGAAATGCAAGCGGATTGAAATTAATAGCATAGTATATTTATTTTTACACATCCACGTTTTTTGGCGCAAGTTTGCAACCAGACGACCGACACACGTGATCATTTATAATGTTTTAGAAAGTCGTATGGTGTGATAATCTCTTTCAATGTCCGTACTATTTTATATTGTGATTGCGATCTAGGGAAAAAAGTCCCCGGCTGGAGTTTAAAGTCGGATAAACTTGTTTAGTGATTCTTGGTTTATAGTATAAGTTGGTAGTGAATTATTTCGTTGAAGACTATAGGATAAACGTAACAAAGAATGAATATGTCGCTTATCGCTAACCTTGGCGGCTTATACAATAAGACCAAAATTTACCATGGCGATGTAATTGTAAGAAATTTTTCAGACTGTAACATTTACTACGAATTTATAATATGGTTCATGAAAAATCTATTTTAGCTTTACTTCAGGATTAAAATATTTATTCGTAACGTAATAAAGTATTAACATAATTCATCTACAGTCTAGAGACACAGAAAAATTCACAAAGGCGAAATCTAAATTGAAAATCGGACCAAGTCACCCTTAAAAATTGAGGTCATTTCCATATAAAAAAAGATCAACTACTAAAAAACTGCTTCATTGGTTTAGTGGTTAGTATGTTCCGCTAAAGACTTGGTCCAAGTTCGTGTACCGGGTCGAATGAATTCAAAAATTCATATTAAGTTCTCCATTACGATTGTCTCAATATTCATCGGGCTATGAGAGTGAAGGAATAGAGAGTGCACTTGTGTACTATGCTTGCCAACCCGCAGTGGAGCAGAGTGGTGGGTCTATGCTCTAATAACCCTCTCTCCTATGAGGAGGGACGCATGTGCCCTGCAGTGGGAGGTCAATGAGCTGCTACTTCCCTTACTAATAATAATACAAACATTTTAAATAAGTAAACATAACACAAACATTAGGATATCTAAAAAAACCTTACCATTTTGCAGAAAACGAAGCCTCTTTTCTACATCACTATTATTCAAAACTGCTGCTCCCATAATTACATCGGAATGTCCATTCATGTACTTTGTCAAAGAGTATACAACAACGTCCGCGCCATGATCAAGTGGTCTTTGCAAGTACGAAGTGAGAAATGTATTGTCGACAACCACTAATATGTCTTCATTATGACCCTTTACTATTTTGGAAATAGCAGAGATATCTGCCACTTTCAAGTTTGGATTTGTTGGAGTTTCTATCCATATCATCTACAAAAAAATTACGATTTTAATTGATTTTGTTTTTAATAACAGTTCCGAAGGCCGAATACATCAATCGGTATATGTATTTAATTTTTTTTATAAAAACCGATTATTGTTTTACGTCATTAAGTAAATAACCATACCATGAATTTTTTCCACTGTCAACCAATTTTTCATTGGCAGATTTTATTAAGCGAAGTGCATGGCCAATGGATGCTATCAAATCAACAAATTGCGTTTCTTAAATTTTTTTATCTATTTTAATTTTTTATGCGACTTTATGTATGTACGCACTATTATTTAATTCGTATTTTTTTTAATAGGGCCCAACTCTATTTGACAACAACATCTTTACAAAACGTTAGTCAAAGATTAGGTAAAATTTTCAAGATTGGTTACTAATAACTAGTTTAATATTTTTTTTACATAATACTATAGACGATAATTTTGCAACCCTTTTATCATGTAGATATTATAAAATCTGTACTTTCTAATTCAAAATGTGTCGGAAGTATCTTCGATAAGTTCTGTTTTAAGGCGGCCGAACGCCTTGCTATCATTTTGTTATGTTGTGGCACATTTTTTGTTACGAAAATAGCTGTTACATTCAACGATAGAATGTTTTTAAACCGAACAAAGCTCCAAGAACAAATTTGACACATTTATTGCAATCATTTGTCTACAACTAGAACAGTTAATATGCTTATGTCTTGACTGAATTATTGTTTATTAATATTCGACTCTACTATTTAATATAACTATTTGTATAGTTTACATAAATTAGCAATTTTGTTGTACGTTCTTAAAAATATTGTTCCCTTTAGGAAAAAAAGGAATGCACCTCATATAACTTAAGATATAAAAATAAAATTGCTGTAAATTCTAATAGGCTGCATAAAATTTATAAGTGATTCAAGGGTAATTAACTGTATCTATAACAAGCTCCCAGAAGAAGTTACAAAGATGTCTGAGTGAATTTAAATCATTCATTAAAGGAAAGCTAAAAGAGAAATCATTCTATAATTTAAGAGAATAATTAAAAGACAAAAAAGCGTGACAGTAAATGAATTGCTCTATGTGTATATAGATATAGAATAAATTGAAATATATATTGTAATGATGATGACAAAAAAAAATGTACACCCGACTGAGTTTGTTGAGAGCTCTTCTCAGATCAGAGCGCGAAGGAGCCCTCGTAACTTTAGATTGTAAGTCGTTCTTTAATGTTATCATCAGTCATTTATTTAAATATGGAAAAAACGATATTGGACTCTTCAAAAGTGCTGTAATAGGCCCACTTGAATAAAGATATTTTGACTTTGACTTTGAAATATATGTTTTCGCAATTCAATTTATTCGTCAGGTCTTTTCTAAAACCTAACCTTTAATACATCATATGCGATTAATGGCTACATTTGAATTTATCATTTGTAAATGGTATTAGATTGTATCTCAAGAAAATTTAGTATTTCAAACACAAAACAATTACAAAGTGAACAAGACAAATTAAAAAAGTTAATAACCAGCAAGCGGACATTTCTAGTCAATTAGTCAATGTCATTTCAATTTGGTATCAATTTATATGCTATATTATTACTACTTGGCGTTTATTAAGGCGATTCTTCGATTAATAAAGACGATCATACTCCAAATATACAAATACGGCTTATTATTATTTTAACTACTATATCTCTTAAATAAAAGGTCAAACAATCATTCATCTCAGTGTTACGCAAGCATTGCGTGAGCTATTTTTTGCATATCTCGTTATTAATCTATAATATAAAAATAAATCGCAAAATGTGTTGGTAAACGTATAACTCAACATCGTCTGGGTCAATTTTGACAATTCTTTTTTTAAATGTTCGTTGAAGTCCAAGGATTTTACGGCGAGAAAAGTTCGAATAATTGCAGCGGAAGACCCTAAAAATAGCCCTTTTCTGTTTATAAACGTTTTCGAACTAAAATATACAGTAAATTTGACCTTTATTGCTATTCAATAAAGTTCATAATAAATTACAAGTACTCACTGTTGTCTAAGCAATGTAGGTGTGTTCCAAAAGTCAAAGAGTCAATTTGCACTTTATTAACGCTGCACAAAGTTCAAAATCAATTGAACAGTCACAATCCGACCAAATTGAATAGTTAAAATGTAAGAGCTATAGATATTTAGTACTGCTGTAATTTTATTTCGAAAATCTTTTTGATAGAACGAAGTCTGTCGGGTCTGCTAGCATAAAATATATGTCACAGAATATAAAATGAGATATTTATGTATATTATTTATAAAATGTGTAAACTCAGAATGGATTCTCAGAAATATCGGATATATATTATGCTTAATATTGTAGAATCAATAATTAAATTAACAGTCATTTGTATATTTTTAGAATTCTTGTTGTTCATCCATGACTTGCATCTTGAAACGAGTGTTTTGTTTGACTTCCGTAACCGCTACTTACAATGGAAGTTTTATCTTTACCATTTCTAATATGGTCTTATCTTTTCATGCAAAATGATTTAATACCTATGAAAATACACCGACGATATCAGTTATTATGGTTACATGGCTTACTTAACAACGATAAGGAACACAAAATATTATGTATATTTAAATTAAATGTACCGCAATCTACCTCCAATTACCATAACCCTATTGTGTGGACTTATGTTTTTATGTATGTTTGTTCCATTGTAATGCACAATGTGAACAGGAAACGAAAATAATAGACTCACCTTTGTCGTTTTTCGTATTGATTCATCGATTAGTTCCAGTTTAGTAAAATCTAGAAACGTTATTTCCATTCCGAACCTTTCAACAACCTGTCTGTAAAAGCAAACACAAGAAAAGTAAAAAGTTGAAAGATCAGTAATACTCAAAATTTTAGGAATAGCCTACTATACGAATGATAATTATGCAATATATTTTTTTTATTTTACAACACAGCTCTTAACAATAAGTATTAAAAAATCTCAAATTCCGTGTAAGATTTGTTGTAATTTCTTTGTATGCGCCAAGTTACGAAGTTGCTTGCATACTTGCATAATATAATACGAAAAAATAACATACATAGCATCACGCCTCATTCCCATAGGGGTAGGCAGAGACAACATCCTTCCACTTGCCACGATCCTTACATATCTCCTACGCTTCTTTCATTCTTATTAAACCTTTCATACTAGTTCGTCGGTTTAGAGTCCTCTTGACTTGGCCCTTAATTAAAATGTCCTGACTTTGATCGAGGAATGTTCGCCTCGGTCTTCGCCTTCCAATTTTGGCATTCACTCTTGACTCATAAATCCTTTTTGTCAGTCTCCTTTCATTCATTCTCTCTACATGACCATACCATCTAAGCATACCTTAAATATATATTAAAATTTCACGTAACAATATATGCCGTTAATATATATCTTAAACTTTTTGAAGTGAAACTTCTTAAGGCGCATGAGGGTAATTTTTTACGGATGAAACGGGTGATTAGCGTCACGAAGATGTGCAGCAGTTCAATTTTATGCTAATTCGCTTGAAGGTTAGGTAGTTTTAATATGTACAGATAACATGTAGCACTTTAATTTGCCATTCGTCATTTAATAATTTCTAAGATTGACAAAAAACAAGTGGCAATTTTAATTATAATTCGTCATTTGAAATTTCAATAAATTATTTGTATTAATTTTCGATACTTATATTATATTTTAATATTTAATACAATATTTTAATGACAATTAAATTCATTAAATTCCTAACATCTTCATCCTCATCTTCCTTTTTCCCTCCCTGTAAGTCCCGGAAATCTAGTTTTAAGGACATATTCGTAACATGTTGATATGGAAAAGAATAGATATGTGAAGAAAAGGTAAATCTATTTACCTGAACAATCGATTAGTTCCACCATATACATCATCGCTGGATATAATATGATCTCCCTTGCTTAGCAACGAAACTATGCTCGTAGTCGCTCCAAGGCCGGACGCGAATGTAAGTCCATACTTTCCACCATCAAGAGCAGCCAAGCACTCCTCGAGAGTGTTGCGTGTTGGATTACCAGATCTGCCATATTCAAAACCCTAAAAACTTTTCGATCCCAGAACTTTTTCCAACACAACTAAACTCTTCACATCACATATGTATATCTTACTTTACTTGGTATATATTCCTGGTATGGGTATACCAGGGTCCAAGCAATAGGCGCTTATAACCAAGGTAGCAATTTTCAAAAAGAGGTAATAGATGGGACAAACAATTTAGCAAATACAATTTTCTCATTTGGTCTTGTCTGAAATCGAACTTAAGTTCTGTGCTAGCGAAGTTAATACTGGCACCAATATGTCGCGAAGCGGACTTTTTAAAATTCGAATTCACGTGAACAAATAATACTTTAATAAAAATGTTAAATAAAGTGAATTAATTTTTACCGAAAATATAGTCCAGATGAAATCAAAAATATTTCTCACATATAAGTTCTCTACAGATGAAATTATATTCCCTTGATATCTAATGTCATAATTGTAAGTTAATTTAAATGTATGTATAACATTCAATAGCTTTCTTTTTTAAAAACAACTTCTGTTTTTACCAAATAAAATAATTATGGTAAAATTTAATTTATATAGTACACAACTGACTGTTATCATAATATAATGACTATTTTTTGGTAGATATAAAAATAGGCTGCAAGATAATTGCCCTCCACCCCCTTTATTAATTACAATTTTTTTTATGTATAAGCAAATCATCATTCAATCAACATCATTTTCTGTGTGTTTCACTAAATGTTTATAACTATGTCTTTTTCTGTCAGATGGTTTCCAGAAGAGTTTAGACTGACAATAGGATTCAGATTCCCACAAGTTCATGGGACTGAGAATATATATTTTTGTCAGCTTAAAATTACTTTCAAAATATTACAACATATTCATACTGTATGCTCAGCAGGTGCAGGCTGCTTGAATGTAGTAGAAGTGACAATGGGAGGAACAACAGCTGCTGACTTCCATTTGTCTGGATCTTGGCCAACATGAATTGCCATTGTGGCAAAGCCAGGTTTTTGTTTGAGAAATCCTTGATCAGCCATCTAAATTAATTGATGAGATTATTTAAGGAGATATGTTATTATGTGCTGCTATTCATGAGAGAGATATAGACTCAATGTTTTTATTAGCATAATATAGAAAGTAATAAATTTAGATATAAACACTTATGACCAAGATGTGCTTAATATTTTACATTTACTATAAATTATACAACAATTAAGCTCATCCTGACTATAAGTATTAATATAACCACAGATTTAAAATTATTTTTATTTATATAGTATTATAAAGTATATAAATAAATTATTTAATATATATAAAAATTACAAACTGTCTAGACAGTTTCATTTCCTCTTTTAAAAGAGAAATGAGGTGAATTCATTATGTGATTATCATATTTATCCATACGTACGCTTTCAATTATTAAAAAGTTCATAGATTAATAAATATATAAATTATTAAGCAAGGCAAAAATAGTATTGTGATAGCCAAGTCATTTGTATCCTTATCACACAGTTAAGGAAGATTAATTTATTAACTATTTTCTAAGTAGTATATGCTATATAAGTAATATGTAATAACTTCTTATCGAGTTAATTAATAGTTAACACTTTAAGGAAACTATAGATGGTTTTATCGTTCATTTAAAATTTAAGAGATCATATGAAAGTATAATAAGTAAATTATATTAAATAAACACGACGTCCATAAAATTTAGACAAATTTATGATACGAAAAAGGTTTATAGAAACAATTCATTTTAAAAGCTATATATTTACAAATAGTTTTCGCTCAAAATGTTAAGCTGCCACTCTTGCGTTCATATGTTAAGAAACCAAAAATACATACAAACCTTTTATATAATAATAACGAATAACACGTTAATGAAAAAAATTGTATTAAAATTAGACAAACTTGTTTTGTACCGGCGAAATAACCTTAAAATAAGTTATACTGAACACGCTCAAACGACAAACTACTCACTAAGCCAACGAGCTGAAACTAAAAATTAAAATTTAATTAAAACGAGTGACAACTGTGATGAACGATGATGAAATAGAAGAATTTCTTTACTTAATTATGCCGCGCTGTTTTTCATATTGGCTAAATTGGTGTATGATGTTGCCTACTATTATTTATCATAATCCTTTATTTCGTATTTGGATTTCTTACATATATGCTTATGTTATAGCTTTCTCAATTTATGACAGAAGGTCATGATTTCTAGCACTCTAATTTATATAATTCTATTGATATTAGCCTACATTATTTCCCTTTCCTTTTTGACAATCCTAAGGACATACAATAGGGTCCATTTTCAATTAAGAAAGTTCTACTAAGGCGTACAAATTTAAACATATCAACCGTACTTCATGTTCCATCTTTACTTTTATGAGTCCAAACATATGTATTTAATATTGCACCTAATATAATTCCAAAAATGGTTTTCAGCAATTTTGGCGAAATTTATAAGCTGGTAACAATACTTGTCATTTACAAAGTCAAATTAGCCAACTGTACAATTTTTTTTTTAATTTATCATTGAAAGAGAGAGGTAAAAATTTAAAACTATACAGCCTGTGCGTCAAAAACAAGCTTCATAAAATTAATATTGTTTTAAAAAAGGTATTAGCAACGAGGCTTTTTAAATCCTGCTTAATAGAGAAACGTTTACTATTTCGTCATAAAAATATTACCTGTTTTATTTATAATAACAAAATCATAAGTACACTACCATTACAAATATATTCGTGTTAATAGTACGCTTAAATATTATTCAGAGGGGTAATTGTTTCAAAGGGGTAAATTTTGCAAGAATCTAATAATAATTGTTGTTAAATATCAATGATTTTTTGCCAATGTATATTGGTACTTTAAAGACTCTAGTCCTTAGGTGTGCTCATTGCTCTGATTGACATATGACGTTAAAAAAATAAAAATATATTCCCGCCAATATAATTTCTAAAATAATTGTTCGAAATCCAAAGCTTTTCTTTGGAATTTTTCGCTATTCGACAGTGTTTCTAATTTATATTCATGTAATAGTAGTTTTTCTCTTTAATATAGAAAACTTAATTTTGAAGGTTTCTAGTAATTATTATGGGTCCCTAATCCATGCACAAAGTCATTATTTATAATACTCAGTTTTAATAATGAAAATTGAAGCGAAATCAATGCGGTATGCTCATGCCGAGGGTCATACTGATGTTTGCTATACAGAGGACGGACGGTAAGAATAATTTCCATTTACCTAAAAAAGGAAATTTGAAAATAAAAAGTGATAAAAATTACTAGTAAAAGTAATTTCAACGAATACTGACATCATGCATTTTAATTTAAATAGCATTCATTTAATGAACTGTTTAGTTAACAAATATAAATCTTTGTCAGGCATATAATCACCTGTGGTCATGATGGAGATGTTAGAATATGGCTTGATGTTGAAGATGATGATCCAAATTCCCACTGTGTTGGTGAAAATGCACAGGCATTGTGTTTTAAAGATAACAGGCTTTTTGTGGCTACTGACAATCATGCTGTTCAAGCTTACACTTTCCCTGCATTTGATAAGGATGGAATAATAACAAGATTTACTGCACCTGTGACACAGATTAGATCCACTCCAAAAATAGAAGTAAGTAAAGTTAGAGACAGCATGATACATAAATTCTTTACTAACGGTTTACATGTATAAACAAACTTGTTAAAGTTCTGTTAGTTGCATAAATTATTATTTGATATATAAGTGATCTGATCTACAAGCAAATACAGACCTTGATGTATAAATGTTTTTACTAAAGTTACAGAATAGAATTTATATTGATTTATAAAAATATTTTCTTATACAAAGATGGTCTATTATGTCAGAAAATTTCAATAAATCATGACACTCGGAACACATTTTTGCTAAAGGAATAAATATTCCAATCTTTTTTATTTTTCATTAAGCACAGCAGAACTATTCATATTCTTATTATTCTTGTGTTGAAAAATCTCATCTAATTCGCTAAAATACTGTGGCAAGTATGATTTGCTGAGTCGAACATTTTGATTGATTGTTTAACAGTTATTTTGTACAATTATGGTTTTTTTGTGTCACTGTTGATCCAAAGTAATTATGATTTTACTGTAAACTGGAATTTTTAATATTTTTATAGGGTTTAGGATGTGTATCAGAAAATATGGAAGCCAAGATTTGTAGTCTAGAGGGAGGTGCACCTTTATTTGTGATGTCAGAGCACAAGGGTCCTGTAATAAGTATTGCAATATGCCCACACATGAAATATGCATGTACAGCTTGTGGAGATGGAACCTTAAGAGTTTGGGACATTGATACGCAAAAAATTGTAAAGGAAGTTGTGTGTGTTCCTAAAATCAATACATTTTTTTCAGCAAAAGTTTTATGTAAGTCACTAAAATTTATGTGTCAATATTAACTTCATACAAATGAAAATTGCTATTATTCATTGTGAAAACATGCTAACATAAGCATTCTCATTTAGAGAAGTTTCAGGGTGCAATCCTGGGCAGGCACCACTAACTTTATATTCCTTATAAGGAAACTTATGTTTTATTGTTCAATTTCAATCCAACATTGTTCTTTGCTTTTGAAAATTTTGTGAGGAAATCTGCATATCCTGTAACTAGTTTTGGGATATGAGTAGTCTACCAACCTGGAGTGGAGCGACAAGATTGTTCTATGCTCACTTCTGTGAGTAAAGGAACCAAACCCAGCCATAACTTACTACATAATAAATATTCTATATTGAATTTTTGTTAATTACCTATTTATATCCAATATTATGTTAACAAATTAGTGCTAATATATTCTAGGTCGTATGGACTTTGAACCATCAGAAGGAAAATTTCTTGCCTATCCACATAATAGAGAAATAATCATACTTGACTGTGAAAGTTGGAGTCAACGAATGACATTCACCCATAGTTCAGTAAGTATCATATATATCTTTATATTACCGTAAATATGGATTAAAAGATTATGATGCTTTCTTTTTTTTAATCATTCAATCTCTCATAGGATTATAAGTAGATCTGTTTTATGACATGGCTTTTAGAATGTGCTGTAGTATCTATGAGCCATGATAGGCTTAGTGAAGCTTGTAGATTCTTGATCGTAGAAGTTGTAGATTTGAATTCTGGATGGTCACTATTTGGTTCCTCTTTATAAAAATAAAGTTAAGTGCTCGAATTTCAATCAATCATTGTGCTTTTGGTGCAGAAAAACATTGTGAGAATACCAGTATATCCCAGGAGTAATTCTGGGGTATAACTATCTAGGCTTTAAAAACACTCGCTTACCATGAATGAGGTGGTCTGTGCCCAGCTAGTGGTTCTTAATGTTATTCACACCAGATATCAAATCAAACCAAAAATTATATATTACAGCACTTTTGAATCGTGAAATTATATATTTTTCCACACTCTGATTCTAATATACGTCTGATGATGGTACTCAGGAACGGCTTAAAATCTAAAGTTACGAGGGTTCCTTCGCGCCCTGATCCGAGAAGACCCCACAACAAACTCAGTCGGGTACTTTTTTTGTTACCATCATCATTACAATATCATATTAGTTTACTATATTTTAATTCAAATTAGAGCAATTCGTTAACTCCCACGCATTTCTATCGTTTACGTAATCTTGCAACTTATAATAAGATTTTTCTATCACTTTTAACAAAGACTTCGAATTTATTAATTGACATCTTTAGAAGGTCTTGTGGGAGTTTGCTATAGAAACGTATACGGTTACCCTTAAACGAGTTGTTAATTTTATGCAGCCTACTAGAATTTATAACAAGTTTGTTTTGGTTTCGTAAGTTATATGATGTACATGCACTCTTTTTATTATTATTGTATATGATATATATGATAGTAAATGATGATACAGTCTTATCTGATGGGAGGGACTGGAATACAAGTTTCTTGCTTGGTTTATGCTAATAAAATAAAATAAATTTGTTTTAATTCGGGTTGATACCCATAGAAATAGTTACATTTAGAATTTACTAATGCTGTACTTATTTCATTTATCTTGGTTAATGGTACCTATTCAGACTTAAAATATAGATTTGATAGGTTTGCTGTATTTGTCATTTAATTTTCTATTTTTAGATCAAATGTGCAATATCCCAATGTTTATTCTCTCCTTGTGGGTCATACTTAGCAGGCAGCACAGTAGCAGGACAGATAGCTGTATGGGAGGTTGAATCTGGAAGTTGCATTGATATCGTCGAACATCCAACTTCACATAATGTATCTGCAATGGCCTGGAATCCGAAGGGTACTACTTTCTTTATATATATGTTTGTAACAGATGCTGACATTTGCACCATGTTTTTATTTATTTAACAGTATTTATTCTCCTCTATATATTTATTATTTACTAAATTTATATATATAATAAATTTACATTTTGGGATATAGATGGGGTCGCCGCTAAAAACCAGCATTGGTAGTAGAGTGGTGCTTCTATGTTGGAGTCACATTTAATTATAATATAATCTACCTGTTATTCTATCTTGTTACATTAGTGTTTTAAGTATTCTGTAATACTGTAGCTAAGTGTGACTAAATGAATTAAAGGTTTTTATTTATTTATTACTGATCACCTACTTCAATGATTATGTTAAAACTTTTAGTACATGTTCTGGTGCTTTCAAAAATTGTTGGTAATGATGGAATAGGAGGCCCACAAGGTTGTAAAAATGTATGTCAATGTTTAAATATACTTTCAGGTAATGGCATTCTCGTGTATTGTGATGTAGCAGGACAACTGGGTATGTTAGTCAATTGCTATGGCAAGGAAAGCAATAGAGCTGATGAATACATTGAAATGGTTGAGAGAGCTGATGGTTATGGTGAGTTTTTAAATATCCCTACAATATATATGTGTATGAGGGTTTCAATGTCCCTTTACTAGAAACAAAATATGATGGTGATTTTAATGGCTTTGAATTTTTTTTGTTTGGCGCCACGTCATGTAACTAGTCTTAGAAAAATTAGATTTGTCAACCTCCTAGGATTGCCATTCCCAGAACTCATCCTGGACTTTTTATTATGCCAGAAAGATCGGAAGTTTATCCAGAAATTATAGATAAAAAACCAGAGGAAAATTAGGTAATTAGTTAAAGCAAAAGATATTTAAGTATAAGGTGACAAATTTTTATAATTTTTTCAAATATTAATACATTATTGAATTGAATTTAATTGTTATCGTTTATGCTAGAAAATGTACAATTTGATGAAAGTTACTGGTTTAAAATTTACTTTCTATGTAATGTGTTTTAAGAAGTATTGGAAGACGTCATAGGGATAATCTTGTTTTTATATTAATTTTTTAAGATAATGATGAGATACTGGACAATTTGATAGAAAACTATGAAAGTGATGATGAGAATGCCATATCATTGGCGAAGATAAAGAACGAAACGTTAGGGTTGGTAGATAAGGATGAATCAAGACCTGTATCAGTAGCAGCCACACCTGAACCTTCAATGATGCCTGCACAACTCCCCTTCCAGCCTTCATCCACCCCAGTACATTTAGAACATAGGTAAGATTTAATAGGTCATATTTACGTCTGATAACATACTTTAATGTAACATTGTATGTACATACAAGAAAATATGTAAACAAATGAGCTTTTGTTACACTTCGAGTTTCATATATTTGAGGACGTTCTATACTCGTATTTATAATACATTCTATATAGCTTACAATATTTATATGGCATAAAAAGAAATTTACAAAAGGCTTCATGTGTTTTCAGGTATATGTGTTGGAATGACGTTGGTATCGTCCGCTGTCACACTGCTGAGAATGGTGAATCTAGTATCGATGTTGAATTCCACGATTCCAGCCTTCATCATGGCATTCACCTTAACAACTATCTAAATCATACTATGGCGAGTTTGTCTTCAAATGTGTTGGCATTAGCTTGCGAAACACCTAGGTTGGTAATTCAATATTTTTATTTATTAAAAAAAATTGTTAATAATTTAGTGATCCCAATAGTGTCTGTTAGAAGAGTCCATTTTTAATAAAGTTTCTCCAAATCATTGATAATTATATTTATTTTCCGAGAAATTGCCCCCGCCTACTGGAAGTAAAGAGTCCCTACCTAACAAAAAAACACACGTGATTCGAACGGGGGTGCCAAAAGACCCCAGTTCATTTGTATTGAAATCTAAAATAGACTCACCGGAACATTGAACGTACAAATAGACGGAAGCAACAAATGTTGTATATTTGTTTCTCAATTTGTGATAGTATCGCGTTTGTATGAGTAGGAGAATAACCATGTTATTAGCAGACTAAAACAAAACTTCTTAATTACGAGATGTTTGCGTATCAACTGTAGGTTTTTTTAATCAAAAGCAAAATTTTATACGATTTGCGCATTCGACAGTTGAAAGCGGCGAAAAAAGTTTCTTCGTAATGTTTTTATGATTACTAAAAATATGCAGGAAGTAGCTCTTTTAGTACTCAATTTATTAAATTTAAACTTATACTTGGAGGATTTCAAATACCCTGCTTCGGGTTGGCTAGGTTAAGAAATTCGTGTCCTAGTAGATGTCCCAAGAATTGAATTATATTTATATTGAAGATGTATTTATTTATAAGATAAGTTGTCAACTTTATTTATTAGCTGTGGCTATTTTAACTTAGTATTTACTTGTTGTTCACAGTAAATTGGTGTGCATTTGTTTAGTGGGTAGCAGTAAAGAATGGAATGTAGCAATGCCTGATACAGAAGAAATAATTTGTGTAGTTGCAACTAGCGGGTTAGTTGCTTGTGCTACTAATGCGAGGTTGCTGCGATTATTCACGCCATGCGGTACTCAGAGACAGGTAAGTAATAAATATAAATAAAGAGTAATAATATTAAACATTTCAAAAGCAAAATAATACTTATCAACAAAATACAATTGAAAAAAGAAAAAACAATCTTCCTTTTTTTATTGCAGACAATTTAGAGTTTAATCGTATTACCTGATGTTAAGTGACGATACTGTCGATGACTGTAATTTACATCTTAAAGGTTCCTACAAAATCATACTGGAAGACAAATGTTTTGTGTAATGGCACATGTTTGTTTTTAGAAAATATAATTTCCTAAGATATTCGCTACACATATATGTTTTTGTAATTGTAGCTACCTTAGCGGTTAGCATTTTCGACTACTGACATGAGGTCCTTAGTTCGAGTCCCGAGTCGGGCCGATTCAGAAATTGATATAGAGTTTTCTATTAAGATTTTTTGACCAAAGCAATGTGCCCCACCCCCATGTCTCTTGAGAACACCTTAGAGCCGTCGGTCCTGCGTCTGATCTCTTTAGTCGTGTCTGATTCTCGTCACATCAGACTATGAAAGTGTAGGAATAGAGAATGTACTTGTTTACTATGCCTGCTATCCTGCAGTAGAGCAGTGTGGTTGGTCTATGCTGTAATAGCTTGAGTGAGGTCTGTGCCCAGCAGTGAGACGATAATGGGCTGCTACTTACTATGTATTTGTAGAGGAACAATATACACTTTAAGAACTTTTATTCATAGGTAATATCGTTAGCGGGTCCAGTAGTGGCTTTAGCTGGTTTCAACACAACATTGCTGGCCACCTATCATAACACAGATCCTGGTGTTTCAGACCAGCATCTTGCAATGGATATTGTGGCTCTTAATGGTAAGTAAGTCACTATACTAATTGCCGAGCTTCTTATTTGGAAACAGAGGTTGGGGCTTATACCCAGAACACTGTTCCGATGTTTTTTTTTATTGCTGACAGTTTTAGAGCTTGGTTGTGATTTCACCTGATGGTAAGTCATGATACAGACTAAGATGGAAGTGCGCTAATCTGTTAAGAGGCGATATACCCCTTATGGTTTCAACACAGCACCGTACCGTAACACAAATCTCTCTGTTTGGCGGTACGTCTTTGCTGTTAGCGTGGTAACTAGCCACGACCGAAGCCTCCCACCAGTCCAGAATCAGACGACTTAGAAAATACAATTTCCTAAATTCGTCCTGCCGGGGATCGAACCCGGGACCGCTGCTAGCAAGCCAAGTACTCGCACCACTGCGCCAGCGAGGTCGGCAAGTATACTGCAGATTCCTTCATCGAAAATTAGTTGGGTTTTTTTTCCACTTCCATATATTCAGTGAAAATTAACTAAAAACTAAAAATAACTTGTTAATCTACAATTATAATTTTTAAATGCTTCATTTATTTTCATGTTCCTGCCCATGTTTTTTTCAAGTTTTATTTGTTTTCATATTTTTTAAGACTTCGATTGTCACTAAATTATAAATATATCCACTGTATCCCTTCAATTATATATAAAAATATTTAGTATAAGAATTATTACCTTTTATAACATTAAAAAAAATCCCAAGTGATTGACAAATGTTTATTACCTTTACTCTTAAGATATATATATTTTTTATTTTTGCTGACAGATTAGCGGTTGACTGTGATCTCACCTGATGGTAAGCGATGATACAGTCTAAGAGGCAAACGCGCTAATCTGTTAAGAACCCCTTATAATTACTATTATTAATATACTTATCCCAATGACCATTTGTAATTTGATTTTTGTCATAGAGATATAACTTAATTTAGGCATAACTTCATATTTACAATTTTTGCATTCCAACATTGGCTCATGTGATGAGTCTTTTTCTAGTTAACACTATTTTGTGCTCACATTATACAAATAAGCGCTTGTAAACAAGTCACACCTACATGTAGGTTATGCTCTTTTAGGTCGTCATGTTCGTAGTAAAACAGTATCACTGCCGTTAACCCCAGGATCAAAATTATCCTGGATTGGCACAACAGATGTAGGGTCACCATGCTCATACGACAACACCGGTATATTGCGTCTATACGACATATCTAGTGGTGTGTGGATACCCATTTGTGACACTAGTTCGCATTCTAAAGGAGTATCCGATTCTTGGTTCATAGTATCGGTAAGTTTCATAATGACGCATACAAATGACTTAACTATTTCCACATATTTTATCATTAGTATTATATATATTAAATCCTTTTCTACCTGTTTGTAAGATTGATCTCATTTTAAAAGGCGGAATAAAAATGATTTTGATTGACATTTCAATGTGATAAATAACGGATTTTTTCGGAATAGCTAGTGTACATATACAGTGAAACTTGGTTAAATGGGACCTGGATAAATGAGAAATATTGAAAGTTGCAATGAGGTCCCGGTACTCTATCATAAAACTATCTCTATTAATGGGACTTTTCGAACCTGAGGTCTATTCGATGTTTTACTTTTTAATTGTAACTCATTTCCCTCTATAGATGAGACAAATTAATTGAGTTTTGACACTTTTGTTGGAAATAATTCCATACTAATAATTTTTGGGAGCCTCTGTAGATGAGACAACTATAATTTTAAGCCTGCATAATTCGTCAACTGGATTAATGGAAACCCTCAATAAATGGTACAACATTCTTGGTCCCTTGAGATTCCAATTATGCAGGTTCCACTGTATATGCAAAGGCCCTGACTACAGCCATTATAGAATATCTGTATTTTATTAGTGGCCGTTTATTATAGCATTTGTAATATTAGATTTGCTGTGTCCGAAACGTGTTATGAAATAAGGATTTGCAGGTGTCATATTTGAACTTGAATAACATTAACCATTTTTTTTTATTTCTGCCGTCTATAGATATGCGAGTCATCACAAAAAGTGCGGACTATTTTGTGCCGTGGAACATCGTTTCCTCTCACAGTCCCAAAGCCTATCGTCGCAGAACTTTCTATTCAGGTACTTTTTTAATTAGTTTTATACGTTTATTAATTTCCCATTACTATTTCACATTTGCCCTATACAATTCAACTCAAGTTCGTAACAAATGTTTTTTTTTAAACTTAATGTATTATTTTAATTTAATCAATTATTAATTGTATTTGAGTAAATCAATACAGCGCCATCTATTGAAAGTTCACCTAAACCGATTATATAGAACCCCTATGTACGGATAAATGTCACTTCATAAGAAAGTAAGAAAATGATAACTCAAAAAAAAATCCGCATATTAATAATTAGAGATAAACAAAATCTAAGACTCACTGACACTGACATTTTAAAATGCATGAAAGGTACCAATGTAATGGTGCAATTGCTATAAAACTAAACTGCAACAATTATTCGTTCAATTTATGAAATAAAACTTATATGAAATATTTAATTGATTGATAAGTTTAAAACTCCAAACTTCCGTTTTATTGGTGATATTTATTTACCTTTAATATTATTTTATTTCAATTAATATTTTGTTATATGAAATATATAAATTATTTTATATTTGTATAAAAATATTTCAGATTCCTTTATGCGAAATGGATACAGAAAAAGCCCAATACGAAGAACAGCTTGTAAGATGGGCGCATACTACGTCAGATGTGGACGTAAAGGCAGCCAGAGAAACATCGCTCAAGTTATTTGCCGTAAGTAATATAATAATCTTACATTAGTAAGCAGAAAAAGATATAATTCTGCTTTTTTGTTTTTGTTAAAGAAGACGAAAGATATACCAAATATATTTTTAAAACACTAACGGCTGTGTACTACTTGTGCGAGCTGAAATTAATATATTGACGTTACACGCACACATTTTGCAGCCCACGTGCTCTTCGATCTCTGTTCTGAAGTATTTTTAATCCTATACAACTGTTTATAATAGCAACAAACTGCAAAATGACTTAGTTTTGTTATTAAAGTTAGATATGATATTTTTATTTATAAACTTGACTTCAAAATCTTGCAATTAGGTTAATATTTAGATTACGCAAAAAAAAATATACATGTATTTCCACAATCTCCTTTTCCTTAAGGTTGTCTGGAAAAAATCGCTGACTAGCGTGACAAGACCGCCTTTTTCTATAATTGTTTGTATAAATCTTATGCATTCATAATTTTTTTTTTACTTAAAATTAGTTTGTTAATCTTGGTAAAACTTATATGGTGGAAACTCTGTCACCTAAAATACAGGTTTTACCTAGCTTAAGTTCAGTGAATTTGTTATTACATGTTTTTTTAGCTTGCCTGTCGTAGCGAAATCGAACAAAGAGCACTGGAACTAATGGAGTTATTGAAAGACGATCGATTACTCCCACTCGCTGCTAAGTACGCATCACGTGTTGGTCGAATTCATTTAGCCGACAGACTATCAAATCTCGCCGACACCTGGGAAAGGGAAGCCGACAAGATGAATGTGGCACAGAACTCGCATTTCCAAGAACTAGACACCCAGGAAACCTATGATGTAAACAATACCGAGCAAGATCTAAACACAAGCTTAATCATACCACAAAAAACTTTTAAGAAGAAGATTGAAGCGGATACGCCCATAAAGCCAGTTGTAAGAACAAGTTTTATTATTTATAGAAATTAAATTAAATTTAGTGTCAATACGCTCATCCAGCTTTAGAGATTTTTAAACTCAATTCTTCAAGTTCCTCTCCAATTATTTCATTACATCAGGTGTGTGAGAACCTCTATAGATTCAGCAAGAACAGATTGGTTGCCCTTGTCTTTTTCTCAATTCAATTCGCTGATCAGAAAAATTTCCCTTTATAATGTTTAATTTAGCATCAAATATCCATTTAAATGGTTATATAAAGATCATTTTTCTATCTATCGGTATCAAAGTTTTCAGTATTTTTTTATTCAAGTAGACTTTTACAGCACTATTGAATGTTCATATTATTAATGTACGTCTGATGATATTAGAAAACCAAATAGAATCTAAATTTACCGCGATTTTCTTCGCGCCCTGTTCTAAGAAAAACCTACAGCAAACTTAGCCCGATGATTTTAATTAATTTACCATTGATCCGCCACCAAAATTTAGAGATAAATTTGGTTGGATAAAATATTAAACTGACGATTTTATACATAAGTATATAAGTGACAATTTTTTAAATATACCGGATGATTTTAACATTATACTGAATGTTAATAACAAATTTGTTAAAAACCTTAACAACTGATGATTAAAGTTATTAGCCAAAAATTACGGCCTCTTTTTTTGCAAACAGAGGTCCCTGGTAATCCCGGAAAAGCAATTTTAGAAGAATAAAGCAACTTTCATAATTGATCTCGAGTCGGTGATTGTTAGTTAGGTAATTACAAAAACCTTTTGTAATTTCTAATTTCCTGTTACTCTAACAGGAAAAAATAATGATTTTTCTTTACCATCTTGGACTGTATGTATTAGATAACGTTTAGTGATCGCGTAAACCTGTAATAGAAAATAATGAAATTTATTGCATTTTAGCCAATAAAATCATCGCCTGGTGGTTCCCGAAATCCTTTTAAGAAACAACAGGAAGCAGCAAAAATAATACAAAGTCCACTAACTTTGACCGAAAGGACTCTTGTAGAAGTCCATGCAACCGAAGAAACAGAGAATAACGATGTAAGTATATATAATTTCGGATAATAATACCTGTTTAGTGGCAGCCTGTCTTATAATAGCATTGCCATATGATCATTTCCACTAATTAATAACAAGTTCAAAATTTATAAAATACAGCGATACTATTTCACACATACCAACATAATTTTTATTCATAGCATAGTAAAAATAATAATGTTAAAAATAATCAGTTATATTATTAAATAAACTAAAGTAATAACCAATTTTGGTGTTTAAATTATTATTAAAGCATATAATCATGTTTATATTATCTTGTCTTGTTGATTTACATCAGAATTAATAAATGAAATTTTCTTTTAGCCCTTGCAACCAAAGGAAGGGGAAACATTCGTGGACTGGTTTTCACGCAATAAAACTAAATTAGAAAAGGATAATCCTGAACTGACACCATCCGAATTGACCAGGAATTGCGTAAGAACATTTAAAGGACTTCAGAGTAAAGGCTCTATGGAGAATGGACAAAAGAGAAAACTAAACGACAGTACTGAAGAATCACCAGTTTCAAACGCACCTAAACAGTCAAAGCTTAGTGCATTCGCTTTTTCTAAGAAGACATGAATTGAGTTTTATTACAAATACAAAAATGAAATAGATAGATAAATACTTTGAACCTTTGATAGATAAATACCGAGAATGAAATACAGATAAATACCGAAAATGAAATACAGGTTTTATTAACTAATAACTATGAAGCAAAAACGGTGTTATTGCAAAATCTCTTAGCAGACGATTATTAATTATCGACAAGTGTTTATAATAGAAAGTAGATAGTGAATAAAAACTATCTGGAATACCTATAGTCGATGCATCGGGTCATAACTAAGGCTTCGGGCTATCAAATCATATTTATCATTATGTCTCGCTCGTACTTAGAGGTCTAGTGATGTGCGTAAGAATTGTAGAGGTGCATATCGATCGCTAACTAGATAGTTACGATCTATCGATCGTATATGCCTGTTGTATCGGATATGCTTACTTATGTTAAATATTAATTGGAACAATTTTTTCGCTTATTCCACAAATCAGTGAAATTGAATCAAGCTTTTTTCTCAGGGTCAGTTTTCAATTTTTTTTATAACAGGAACACGTCAATTACAGCCCGAGCTTGAGCATTGATGTCACAGTTTCATTACTTCAAAACCACGTTAGAAAATAAGTTCCTCATTGTGTGTATAGCGTATATTTATATATAAACAACCACCCTTACTCATAACGAACACTCGAGTCAGAGTCAGTGTGACCTAATGTCACGATGATGCATCGACCCGTGTGCGCGTAGCTACGTATCGATAACGGGATGCATTGTGTGCACTCTTATTGTCAGTGACATTTATAGTCCGACGACCCGGTTTAAATTGCGTCGACTGTAATTGCAATACATAAATGAGAATATAAAAGTAAATCAAGTAATATAAAAAAATTTAAGTAAATTTCTAAAGTCAAGCCAATGTCTTTTACTCGAATACAACTTTAAGTTTAATTCGCTCGAGTCAACTGCTCGAACGAATTAGTTAAACTGTATTCTTTAGTTAACGTTGGTACTCAAGTTCCTGGAAATAAAAAATATCGATGTTTGATAATCGAAATGATTGCCCTGCATATCCTCGATTTTACGTTCGATTTTCATATATTTTTATTAACTGTTTCTCATATTCAAAGCAACGTATTTTGACATTAAAACAACAGGCTGCAACAATATGACTTTGTGTATAAAAAAAATATCGTTCGAAATTAATAAGTAGAAAATAAAATTTTCATTAAAATAGCATTTATATAATCTGTGCGTGGTTTTTATAGAAATTTTTGAAATTCAGACATAATTAATATGTAAAAAAACTTTAAATGGGTTTTTAAGCTAATATTGATATTTACTTATTATAAGGATTTGTTCAGAGTGCAAAAATACCCGAAGGTTTCACATGAAATGAAAAACATAAATGTAAGTTAGAAGTTTATTAAAACGATTTTTTTATGAATTCGAGTTGCTTTAGATTCAGACATTTTAAAGAAATATCCTTACATGTAACTGCTTTTTAACATTAACAACTTGTAAATATTACTTATCTTAAGACTGACTTGACTGAATAGAGAGAAGGTCATCAAAACTTAGTTTTTTTAATATGTAACCTTAAAATAAAAATGTACTGGTTACATTCTATTTTTATTAATAAATCATGTAAAATATTGTTATTAGTTATAGATCTCACGATTATGCTTTATGTCAAGAAAAAAGTGATAAATATTAATTTTCCTTATTTACTCAGATTTTGAATTACTTCTAAAAATTGTGACAAAAATAAAGTTTTGACATTCATTATTTTTTTTCTAAACATTGATGAGCTCTGCTTCATCAGGCTGTGGAAATATTCCCTTCTTGAACATGGACTGCCATTCGCTTCCTTGGGGATAAGAATACTTCTGCAGCGTCTCAGGGAACATTTGCGTACTGTATCCTGGCAACTGTAAAAAAGTTAAGAATAAAGATACAAAAAAACATCGATTGTTGAAGAGATAAAATTTTAGGATTTTGCATGTTTCTATAGAATATAATATTTAGATTTTTTGGTTGAACTGTTGTGGAAAAGAAGCAATCAACAAACGACATATTCAAAATAACTGAAAATTCGTTAACCTAAATTTTTTGACATAAACCTAGGTTTAATAGTTATATCGCGTACATCGGTTAGTGTTTTAGTGTTGTGTTGTTCCTCACCTTTGTAGAAAAATTTTTACATTGATGTAGTTTGTGGTTAAGAAGCATAGACATATCAAAATAATGTTCATCTTCGGGATAATTTATTCAAATTGGTAATTAAAATTACAATATAAGCAATATCAATCTGTCAACCCTTTTTATAAGAATAAAACTGAGCTTGCAAGTCATATACAAGGTGTTATGATGGAACGATAGTTTCTTAAAAAAAATACATCACTCAATTATTTCCAGCTTGCGTGCGCTCATTGATCAGTTCATTGACCCGTGCGTTCGAGTTTCGGTAGGTTTAAATTTAGTGTTTAATTACTGTTTTTTTTTAAGTAATGTATTTTTTATGAAACTATTATTTTATTTAGCTGTACTATATATGCTGGAGCGTAAATAATGCTAATAAAAAGGATTAAAATAGATTTTTTAAATCAGAATAATTTTTTCCCATCTCAATATCAAAGGTGTCGTTAGTACTATCGTCCGTCTTCGTATTCGGAAGCGGTCTCCTAACACTTGTATATACAGCGTTACCATTCAATAGTTTTATAAATACATCTTGGGAGCCACATACAGTTATGCACTAAACATGTTATGATTACAACTTACCTAGAGAGTCGTATATCCACCATACGTTTTATCAATGTAATTTACCTTAGGAGCGATATATCTGGCATTGTCCACTATACAGGGATCGTAAAAATGTTCGTGCTGTTGATCAACATATTCAATAAGGCGTCCCTCCATAGTACCTGAGAGGCTTGCATAATCCCACATCTGCAGGTGTTGTACCATTTCACAGAGACCAACACCGCCGGCGTGGGGACATACTTTCACTAACAAAATAAAAAGTAGCTACTAATAGAAAATCCACTAAATTATGGTTAAGTAAAGTGTGAGATTCACCATATACTGGGATATTTTATTAACTGTAAACTGATAGCAAATGGTGATACAGTTTCATAATATTTGGATATAAATTCACCACCAATCCATACGGGCATATTTGTAAAAGTATAACTTCTTAAATTTCCCGTTCCAGCTTAGAGTCTATGGTAATAGACCAAAGACTAGCCCCATTATTGCAGAGAGGCATTTAGGACTATTCAACATTCTTACATTGAAAGATAGAAAAAAGGTCACACGTGACAAGTACAAACTTCTTTGCATTTTCCTGTTTTCATATAAATATTTACAATATATTTTATATTATATAATGAAAATGTAACTGTGACGCCTTGCCCACAACATTCTCACTCCTTATTAATGGCTGACAATAGCCGAGTTTACTCTTATAGTCGTTACTTGCAGTGTGACGGTTTAGTCTCATTCAATACTCATACAATATTGCACAATGCGCTTAAAGGAGTTTTCACTTCAAATATAATAGTTTTTATACCTTTAAGCTTTTTAGCCATGAGATAAACAGATAGGATCTCATTCACACCACCAATGCGAGCGGAATCTATTTGGCAGTACTGCATGCCACCGCTTTGCAAAAATTGCTTGAACATTACACGATTGGCACACATTTCGCCAGTCGCCACACCGATACCATACGGCCTGCGAATAAATAATTACATTTTTATTCTATATAGTGATTAACTTTCGACAAACCGCTGCTTTTAAAAAAACCTAAGTTTACAGGAGAACCATTTGAAAATCAAACAAAACGTTTCAATCAACCAATGGCATAAACACATTTCGTAATATTCGCAATTTTTGTGGATTGAAATATGTATCTACATATCCGTTACGTATTTCCAAAAATTGGTCCAAGTATTGATTATAATTATGTATATTGCAAAATTAATTTACTGTAGTAACATACTTCAAAGCCGCTGCTATAGCTGCGTGACCTAAAATGTCATCGGGTGACGTTGGCTCTTCAATCCACATTGGTTTCGATGGTGCTAGTTTCTTCATCCATTCAATTGCCTCTCCTACACTCCACGCTTGGTTAGCATCTACCATCTAAAATACAGTTAGTAATCTATGTATTCAGACATTATTACTGTAAAGCTTAGCGTAAAGGTGAATTCGATGCATTCCTACAGAGAACCCGGGACCGATCTCGCATACTCGTGATTTTTACCGAGGTGGGTTTAGTGATTATAAGCCCATATAATTTGAGCTACCATTTCAAAGCCTTTGGACGTAAAGGTAAGGTAAGTAGTAGCCGTTTAACGTCCCACTACTGGGCCCAAGTCTCCTTACTCAGGAGAGAGGATTTTTAGAGCATAAACCAGGCTGAACTACTACGGGTCGGCTGGATTAGTACACAAGTATACTCTCTATTCCTTCAGTCATAGATATCTGACGCAGGACCGACGCGGTTGGTGCACACCGTTAACTTCTGGGAAAGACTGGAAATTTCTTAACAGAAAATTCAATATTGATATATGAATTCACTGCCTCATTGGTCTAGTGGTTAGCATGTTCGATTACAGACATGAGGTCCTGGGTTCGAGTCCGGGATCGGGCAAATTCAAAGAGTTGGAAAGTTGGCGGTGTAATCCATCCTCGTGCCTCGGAGAGCACGTTAAGCCGTCGGTCCTGCGCCTGATCTCTCTCTGGCCGTATCGCATTCATGTCATATCGGACTATGAGAGTGAAGGAATAGACAGTGCACTTGTGTACTATGCCTGCCAATCCGCAGTCGAGCAGCGTGGTGGGTCTATGCTCTAAAAACCCTCGCTCCTCGGTGTGAGGAGGCCTGTGCCCAGCTGTGGGACATTAATGGTCTGCTACTTACTTACTATATGAATTCGCCCGACCCGGAACTGGAACCAAAGGCCTAATGTGTATTGTCGAATAAGCCGACCATTTGACCAATAAGGCAGATCAAGAAAGTACAAATATATAATAGAAGTATCGTTTCTTTCTTGTCAGAGATTTCCGCAAAGTACTGAATTTGCGGACAAAGAAATCAATTGGTATTTTACTTTATTCAAGATTATTTCCCTTCGGTTTTAAATCGTCTCTTCGCACGTAGATACGATAATCAAATTAAATAGATAGCTGTTAGCTCAGTTATATATTTTATGCGTTATATTTATATATTATTACTAGCTGACCTTGCAAACGTTGCTTTGCCATATAATAACTAAAAGTTGGTGGTAGGAGAGTAAAAATTTAGGACTGAATGTATTTTTTAATTCCGCACTAAAAAACTACTTGTTCAAAATATATAATTTTTGTTTTTGGTAGAACCACCCGTAACATTTAGGGGTGTAAAAATTAGTTATAAACGTATTCTCCTACTGAATATATAAATAAAATTCCATCAAAACCGGTCAAGCCATTTCGGAGGAGTAAAAACACTAAAACTGACAAGAATTTCATATATTAGCCGTTTTGTTCTTACCAGAGTCTTGTCTTCGCCGATGCATTTGCGAACGACTTTACATCTTCGGATATCGTCTTCTAAATTAAGACCTACTTTTACTTTAAAGTGTTTGAAACCGAGACCCAAATATTTTTTGCATAATTCTTCTACAAGTTCGTCGCTGTAGCCCATCCAACCTGACGAAATTAAATTTAGTAATCATTTTTATATTGCGTATACATTTTATGACGCGCGACAGTAAACTACTGGGACGATNTCTCTCCGGCCGTGTCAGATTCCCGTCGTATCGGACTAGGAGAGTGCACTTGTGTACTATGCCTGCCAATCCACAGTGGAGCAGCGTGGTGGGTCTATGCTTTAAAACCCTCGCTCCTCGGAGTGAGGAGGCCTGTGCCCAGCTGTGGGACGTTAATGGGCTGCTTCTTACTTACTACATGAATTCGCCCGACCCGGAACTGGAACCAAAGGCCTAATGTGTATTGCCGAACAAGCCGACCACTTGACCAATAAGGCCGATAGAGACAGTACAAATATATAATACAAGTATTGTTTCTTTCTTGTCAGAGATTTCCGCAAAGTACTGAATTTGCGGACAAAGAAATCAATTGGTATTTTACTTCATTCAAGATTATTTCCTCTTAGCCTTCAGTTTTAAATCGTCCCTTCGCACTTAGATACCATTATCAAATTAAATAAAAAATATATAACTGAGAAACAATAACAGCTTTATTATTGTTTCTCAGTTATATATTTTATACGTTATATTTATATATTGTTACTAGATGACCCAGCAAACGTTGCTTTGCCATATAATAACTATTATTGACATTAAAGCATAGGCGTTGGTGGTGGGAGAGTAAAAATTTAGGACTGAATGTATTTTTTAATTCCACACTAAAAAATAACTTCTTCAAAATATATAATTTTTTTTGGTAGAACCACCCGTAACATTTAGGGGTGTAAAAATTAATTATAAACGTATTCTCCTACTGAATACACAAATAAAATTTCATCAAAACCGGTCAAGCCGTTTCGGAGGAGTATTTACACTAAAACTGTGACAAGAATTTCATATATTAGCCGTTCTGTTCTTACCAGAGTCTTGTCTTCGCCGATGCATTTGCGAACGACTTTACATCTTCGGATATCGTCTTCTAAATTAAGACCTACTTTTACTTTAAAGTGTTTGAAACCGAGACCCAAATATTTTTTGCATAATTCTTCTACAAGTTCGTCGCTGTAGCCCATCCAACCTGACGAAATTAAATTTAGTAATCATTTTTATATTGCGTATACATTTTATGACGCGCGACAGTAAACTAGTGGGAACGATTTAAATGAAACTTTGAGGCAGATTGTCTAGAGCCTCCGAAAGGACATAGACTACTTTTTAATTCTCGATCGATCAAAAGCTCAAAAGATCAAAAGCCTAAAAATTAATTAATTCATAATTAATTTTTAGGCTTTTGATCGATATAAATAAGTGGTACATTCAAAGTTTGTAAGAGTTTAACCCTCAAGGTTGTAAATAACAATCTTTACTAAAGTATCTGTCTTTCGCGCTATCACGCCAAACTTCTGGACCGATTTACATAGATAATATAGAGCCACAGAACAGACAATAAGCTCATTGCAGTGAAACACTGAAAATAGCTCATTGAAGTATTTATACTGTAGTAGTATCTTATTTGTAACAATTAGCCTAAATTTTTTTAAAACCTACCCAAAATACTATATGACGCGGGCGAAGTCGCAGGTAAATCTAGTATAGTATAAGATAGTATCGTGCTCATCTGGAAAGATTTAATAAATTGAACCTGAGATCTCTACTAGCTAATATTTGCACCATTACACTATGTCGTCATTTGTGTAGAAATAATTCTTTCAACGTCATTTAAAACGCATATATCTGTGTTATACAATCATAATTGTAGTATTTAAAAACATACAAACAAAATATAGATTATTACCAACTTGTGTCGTATAAGCGGGATAACCATTTTCTATCAACTCTTTCACTCTACCATCTTTTCCAACTAATTTATCTTTTAACAATTTAATAGCTTCATCTTTAGTTATCACATCGGTTATGTAACGAAAGTCTATTGTTGATACTAGTTCCTGCCAACAACAATATAATTTAAGATAAGATTGTGGGCCGTGACCTGAAGAACATTTCATACTTTAGTCGTGCATACACATTAATATTTTGTAAAGTTAAGTATAAATATAATTCGAATACTAAATATTGATAGAGATACTCTATATATAACAGTTGAATAAACAAGCATTCGCTATAGAAATGGAATTAACAATTTAAGGACCGACTATTGCATTTGTTAGAGGACGCAATTTTATTTTTGGGACATATGTAGGGGGTTAATAGAAGCTTAACCCCAAGGTTGTAGGGTTGCCGCCCTTACCCCCAGATGCCATCTTGGAAAAAGAGGTGCAAATATTTTTGTCACGATGTCTCGGAAACTATGCGTCCTACAAAAAATTCGTAGCAATTCGTTCATGTCATTTTGCAAAATTTTAGGTTAATCGCATAGTTTTGAAGATCTGATGAGAAAATGAGTATAGTGGTTTAAAATCTTTTTCTTTTTTTTAATGAAACCGGTTTGAGACATATCGGTATGATTGTTTCAAAGTCTATAACGGCCTTAGGTAAAATCAAATTTGTGTTTTATATACATACATAAATTTAATAAAACAACAAGAATGCATGTCCATCTTTTTTTAACGCTGACAAGTTAAGGCTTGACTGCGGTCTCATCTGATAGTTACTGATAATACAGAAGTTAGAAGCTTGCTAACCTGGTAAGGGATAATTTACCTCTTATGATTTCTACTCAGCATTGTAATGGAACTCAAACTTTTTGCTTGAGAACATCTCGTGGCTGGGATAACTAGCCATGTCCAAAGCTTCCCACCACACCAAATCCAGATAAATTAGAAAATAATATTTTTCAAATCCGCTCTTCCGGGAATCAAACCCGAGACTTTTGCAAGCAAAGCGAGTACTCTCACCAATGCAACATCAATGCCATCACGTTTACTTTGCCTGTTTTTGAAATATTACTAAATGTTTATTTACACAACTGTTAAAATTTGCATCATAGCCAAATATAAGGTTGTTGTTAAATTTAAAGCCATATATTTTAAAATAAAAACATTGCAATATGAAATGATGAATAGTTACCTCTGGTGTCAAATCAACTAGCAGTTTCCATAAGGGTTTGTTTTCTATTCTAGCCCACAAATCCCATAAGGAGTTTAATATAGCTGCCACTGCTAGATGTACAACTCCCTTTTCAGGTCCCAGCTGTGAAAACATTTTAACAATTCTCATGAATTATATATGTATACTAACAGACCCAGCAAACGTTGTTTTACCATATAATAACTATTATCGCTATAAAAACATAGGGGTTGGTGATAGAAAGATGAAAATTTAGAATTGTATGTATTTTTGTATGCTGCATCATATAAAAAAACAAAATTTAATTTAAAAAAATTAGGGCTGGATCGCCCTTAACATTTAGAGGGATGAAATATAGATGTCCGATTCTCCACCCTAGCCGATATGCAAGATTCACGTAAATCGGTCGAGCCGCTTCGGAGGAGTTCAACTTCTAACATAGTGACACGAGTATTTTATATATTAGATTAGATAATAATTATGGCAAAATTCAAAATGTAAATGTTCTTTTAATAAGTAATCTTCAACTCTCGTTACTGTCCTTTTGTGATAAATTTTTGACGTGTGACGTGATTTTACTATTTCTAAGCAAATATTACTCAAAAAACTTTTCATGATGATCGAAATTCTAATGAAATGGTTTAATTCTTACTGATATCATTGTATAACAAGAAACGCGATATTCCAAAAGTTTGCCATTTTTTGTTATTTAATTGAGAACATAGTAGAATTATTTTTTTTTAATAAATACCCATCTCATTTGCGAATCGTTAGTAATTGCGCGCCAAAAACCAGCGAAATCTTCATATATGTCCGCTGCATTGCGTCCTATTATGAATTTCTTCATAGCTCTTACTGTCAGCACCACTATTTCGGTTCCCCGGCCGCAGGTGAATGTCAATCCAAAACCTTGCTTGCCGTTCTCCGTAGTGATGATCACATAGGCACATGAATAGTTTGGATCTGTGTGCTAAACAATGAACATATGTTATGACACGACTCTTAATTAGATAAAAAAGACCGCTATTCTGATATCTTCAAAAAGGATTCCCGATTCAAAATTAAGTAGAGCCTTCGGCCTTGTCTAGTAACAAATGTAACTCCAAACAAAATACTTGTATTTCGTTGCATTGCTGTAAAGGAACTTTTTGGAGGTAAATTCTACTACAACATAAGATGCCATTATTTATAAGACAAGACGTAAACATTTTAGTTATTTGTCATAATGTTTATATTATGAGTTTACGGTTAAATATGCCCAAAAACGAAAGGAAAATAACTTTTACTGACTAAAGTTTTCTTTTGTTATATATGCGATATTGTGTAGTAATAAAATGAAGTAATTATAACCACTTAAACGTTTTTTCTAAGTACAAAACTTTTTCATGCCCTTTATTTTTTTCGAGTAGTTACGATCAAAAACTGTGTTGAAAGGTGAACCATGTAATAATCGTCAAGGTACACTCCCAATTTATCATATTTTATGATCTTTCAAGTCCTTTATTAGTCTTATTCTACCCATAAACTTTCAGGTATATCGAAAACACGTTTTAGGGTGAGCAAATGGACTATTTGCCGATCGGCAACTGGTAAGAATTTAAGTTGAATAACTTGTTTTGAGCTATGACCAATTTTTAAAACCACCAGCTAAGTACTAGAAGATAAGTGGTTAGAAACATTGGCTTAAATTTATTAGATTAATTGTGGCTTCATACAGTCACATAAATATAATATCAAGCAATTTAAAAAATAGAGATACCAAATTATTGTTTTCCAACTTAGCGGAGAAATCTACTTTTACTGTGCTAATTAGTGTATTCAAGCCATCTTATTGTTAACATGTATTAACATAAAACCGTTTACATGACAGATAACAAATTTGGCGTAAGAAAAACTAACAATGTAACGTTATTTCCCTTATACCAAATTTCTGATTTTTTAAGTACGTAGGTGAGTAATAATTTTAACAAATAATACCAATGCGTCAGATCCGTGTCCCCCCAGTGATGTAGGAAATCTCACATCTTTAACATCAATTTGAGTAATATTTAATCCGTTTCGACTTGGAAATGGCATCGTAAAACACGTCCGAATGCTAACGGCAAATACCTTGTACTAAAAACCATAAGTATGTTTTATCGCTATACTGTTTTTATTTTGTACTCCAGATATCTTAATGTTTTGCCTTTAAACATTAAATGTAAATAATCATATCAATGTTTTTATTGTTCTAACTATACGCAATTATATTTTATTCAGTTAATAATGAGTAAATATATTTTAATATATAATACCTATAAGTCTCCTGGAACAAAAGGTATAAACATAAATGTATTTCGGGACTTTACACAGGGCCGGATTTGGTGGTGGTGGTGGGGAGGGGACTAAATGGAGGACTTGTAGTCATTGCATTTTCAAACGCAATGATATTCATTCGGAAATCTTATGGAGTATAATTTTTAAGTTCATGGACGTGATTGCAATGAATTATCTATGACATCTTTGTCTATGTCTACAATACAATAAAGTTTGCCGATTTGGATGAGACGTTTATAGTGTTCTGCAAAATTTAGTAGCTTTCTCGGTCTCTTTCAGATATTTTTCGATAATTCTTGTTCCTAATTTTTTTTTAATCTGTTACTATGTTATAAAATAAATGTTTTAATTAAAATAAATGTTTTACGAAATAAATCGAATTCCTATTTTTATAGTCGAATCTCGATTATAAAAATAGGAATTTTATTTCGTAAAACATTTGTAGCCAAAGGGGGCTTCCGTTCGTCCTTTATGCCCCGGAGAGCCTCCAGACCTCTAAATCAGGCCCTGATTTTACATATAAGTTTTATGTATAGCAAAATGTCGAAGATACACGAAAAAGATACTTAGTTATATTATTTCGTCTTCGCCAATTTATACAATAGCTTACTTTGTGTTAATCACTTCATTCACATTAACTGTAACGATCTACCAAAAATCACTTTAACAGATTGCTTTTTACGGTAAACTATTTACTAGGTATTGTTGGAGGGTAGAAATAAAAAAAAACTTTTAATATATAAAATATCATATATTTCGCAAATAGTTCTCATAATACAATATAGAAAAAGTGTTTTTAATTTGGCATGCATTTTAGATTATAACTGATTCTTTATAATTGCATGACTAGATAAAATATAACAATAAATTTCTTTTAATAAAATCAAAAAATTGTCAAAATACTTATATCACAATTTGTACTTATTATACTAACTTATAAGTTAAAGTAACATATTGAAATCTACAAAATTGAATAGAATTATTACACGATTATAACAATTATACTACAGAGAATGAATCTCATATTTAAATGCTCAATCCATTTTCATGTTGGTGTTTCTAATTAATGTCACAATTTGGAACAAATTTTATTTGGATGGACTAAAACTATTTAAAACAAAAAAAACTGTTTTATTATTATTACATTGAGGTAATATTTCAGTCGAAACATGGAATTTTAATTTCAGTGTTTAAACACTACTGTAACGTTATTTTTTCAATTCTAACCTTTTACTGCGGCTGACGTATTATTAAGTCGCACCTATACAGGGGGAGGCACTTGCATAAACGATTCTCGTATTCGTATATAGAGTTTTGAATACAAGTCGCTGAATGAAACAGGGGAAAAATACCTATTACACACAGATATGTGATTTGCTAGAAGATATTATTTAAGTATGGCAACATGTTGAAACCACTTTTTGTCTATTTTGTTAAAAAGTGAAAGGTATGTCGCTGCCCATATAGTTCCACTGCAGGATACTAGCCTCGTCACTTACAGGAAATTAAATTGGAAAACTAATATGTAAATCTTGTTTATATGTACAAATCTAAAACTTTAGATTTCAGAAACTTAGAGCTCCCTCTAAGAAATAGAAAGATATGTTAGGAATTTAATTGTCATTAAAACATTAAGTGTCGAAAATAATACAAATAATTTATTGTAATGTCAAATGTCGAATTGTATATAAAATGCCACGTGTTTTTGTCAATATTAGAAATTATTAATTAAATTTTGTTTTATAACTTTAAAATTTAGAAAGAGATTTTATGAAACATCTTTATTTAAAGTAGTTTATTAAATTATTAAATGACTAGTGGCAAATTAAAATGCTACATGTTATTTGTAAAAATTACCTAACCTTCAAACGCATTAGTATAAAAAACGCTGCACATATTTGTAACGCTAATCACGCGTTTCATCCGTAAAAATTTTACCCTCATACCTCATAGGTTTTTAGAGCATAGACATTTGAACCCGCGATTTTTCTAAAGGAGAATCTACCGATTACCATTCGGTCGTCATGGATTTTTTATCAGGTTAACGTGACGATCACATAGACATTCCTATTAACATCTTGTTTCTAAATATTATTATTACTTTCTGTCATGTCATAAGTTAAGAAAATGCTAATAAAATTTGACGATTATTTATTTAGTATACACAAAAAAAATAACTGCCTATGGAAACACAAATTGTTGAATATGTAAATTGTTAAAGGAGGCCCCACAAAGTACGTACGTTTGTTGGGATATAATAATACGCCAACTGCAGTAAGCGTGATATCACACTACAGAACGATGATTAAAAAAAAATGGAGCCGAAGCAAAAGAGATAATCAGATTAACCACTACATATTTGGGTAGAGTATAATAATTAATAATTATTTGTAAATGTTTTACAAAGACAACATTTCATGTATGAATGTAAAATTATACTGATCTATGTATTCTAAATTATGGGCCTTAAAATTTAACTTACATAATTTTACAAAATAGTCACCAAGTCTTAATATAGCAGTATGTACAGTGAAATTTAGTTAAATGGGACCTGGATAAATGAGAAACCTCTACTATTGAGAGTTGCAATGAGGTTCCGGTAGTACTTTTTCATTGAACTACCTCTCCTAATGGAACTTTTCTAACCTGGTTAATTGGAACTGATTTCTACAATTTATTCCATGTTTACCTTTATAATTAGGACTCCTGTAACTCAATTCCCTCTATAAATGAGGCAAATTAATCAGGATGGGACAGGTTTGTCAGTACTTTCTCAGGTTTTAACATAAAAACAAGGGAGTAAAAGTGTACAAAGTGCCCAAAGGTAACTATAAAACATTATCAATATCTGAAACTTCTATCAGATAGGGGAATATAGCATACTCAAGTCAATACTGAGTAGAATTATTCAAAACACCGAAAAAATTCGGTCTCAGTATATTGATGGAAAAGGAAAACTCAGAAGAATACGATCAGCAGAGTATTCTGAAGTTGAAAAGTGTCTCTCAGCGTGGATAACGCTGGTACAGAATAACAACATTCCAATGAGTGTGCCAATGATTTGAGTTGTTCAAGAATTTGCAAGTAAGCCCCATATTAATAATTTTTGTGAGCCTCTATAAATAATTTTAAATCTGCCTAATTGTAAAACTCCATTAATAACCCTCAATAAATAGTACAGAATTATTGGTCCCTTGAGATCCCAATTAACTAGGTTCCACTGTATTAAGATATATTTCTTAATATAATAAAAAAATATTTTGTATATATAACATATCATATATGCTAGCATATGAACATTTGTAAATTACTAAAAAATGTAAAGTCTCGAAAAAAAGTATTATAATCTTTATGCCAATAAGCTCCGTAGGGGTATAGGGGGAAACAACACTAGACAGATATTTGGATCAGTTTAAGGTATTTTTAAAAAATCAAAATCCTATGAACCTATAGGTCATAGATCTGCTTTAGTTTGTAAATAAATGGAAAAAATAGAAATGCATAATTTTTTTTTAAACAACTCTACTTTCATAAATGAAATTTGGTTTCATTTTAGACTCTTTAATTAGACCAAATAAGTCAATATCTACATAATAATTCTTTTAAAACTATATTATTCTGGATGTTACCAATCCACTATGATAGTTTTAAACTTAAACTTTTGTGGTTAAATAACATATAAAAGAATGTTATAGGTTAAGTGAATTTGTTACCACAATCCAAGTAAATGAGTCGAAATAAAAAATATAATTGCTATTGTGGTATGTAACCATTAGTATATCACAGTTTCTCTGTGATAGATTCTTTTTAATTTTGATGGTATTTTTTTCCATTTGTAAATTTACTAGCAGTGTTCATAGCTTCAATTTTTGGCTGGACACACGTAAGAAATTAGTTTTTTCTAATTCACCTAAGTCTAGACTGGAGATAGCCTTTGGCCATGGCTAGTTATCAGACTACCAGCAAAGTTGTGCCACCAAGCGTAAAATTTGCTTTTCAGTATGATCCTCTGAAACCACAATTGATCCAGATATTCTTCTAGTATCAATACACTCTATTTATCATTCTACATACTTTATACAATGTTTTTTTATTTGGTTTTATTATACATTGCTGCCATTTCTTTAACAATCTGTCGCTCACCATCCTCCCACAGAATGTTTGCTAATTTGCCCAATGTACCATCACCATCATTGCGTATCCAATCCAAAAGCAATTTATAGCGTGCCTAAAACCCACAAACACATTCGAATTTATTTCTTATAATTCTAATATTGCGCAAATTTACATTAAAATATGTACCAGTTACTGGTATGTCATACTAAAGTCTTCAGTGCAACAGGTTAATAAAGGATGTTCCCTCAAAAATTTTATGGAATAGATAATTTCAGCAGTAGATAGTAAAATAAAAAGTACAAAATCTACCTAAAAAGGTAAAATTAAACTTTAGCCTCTTATGTAAGGTCAGAAAATTGTTAATAATCAACAGTTTTCTTACCTCAGCCACACCATGTTTGGCCATGTCAATTTCTGCAGTTTCAATTTGTCCCTGTTTAAAACCTAATCTTCTGAAGAAGCTATGCCAGTTCTTACCCAAATGTTTTGATATGTAATCTATGTAGTCATGTTCTGGCTGAAAGTAAGAGCAAACACTTTTAGAAAACAGAATAATGAAAAAACTTTATAATTCAAAGTAACAGAGTAACTTTTACAGATGGTGATATATTAATAATAATAATTTTTTAGCAGGAGACCTGTAAACATGTATTTTGCATGTATGCATACATGTACGTAGCAAGTAATAAAATTTATCAAGATTGGTTCAAGTTTGATTTTAATTACAACCTTGCTGCGGAAATCCTGGTAATACTTGCTTCTCTAGCAGAGGTTCTCAATTCCCAGTGTTTGTGATTTACAAAATTACATTTTATAATTTGTCAGAGGCCTATGCTAGTTGCTACCCTCCCAGCAAAATATGTGCTGTCAAGCAAAAAAATTGTTTACCAGTAAAATGCTATACAGAAAACATAAGTGGTATATTAGGTCTTACCAAACTAGAACACCTCCACCTTCTTTTTTTTTAAATTGCTGACAGATTAGCTCTTGACTGTGATCTCACCTGATGGTAAGTGATGATACAGTCTAAGATGGAAGGACGCTAATCTGTTAAGAGGTGATATACCCCTTACGGTTTCTACACAGCATTGTACTGGAACACAAATCTCTTTGTTTGGCGGTGCCTTAGTTTGTATCATTACTAAATAAACCAGATATGATGTGCTTAGTAAACAATATTATTTTTATACACTTATTACTTAATTACCTTATTAGTTGCTTCCAATAATAGTGCAATTAGGTTAGTCTTTTCTACAGTTTCATCTTCATCATATGTTGAGGATGTCTTTGTGTGGTTGTTATGCCCATAAACAGGACCCATATAATAAACAAGTTCATTTCCACAGCGGACATTTTTTGAGTTTACTATGTTGATAACATTTCCAGTAGCTAATAACAATAGATTATAGTAAATTATATGTCTTTTTTTTATTATAATTTTCAATGATTGGATGGCAGTTTCAACTGTGACTTACGATTTCAGTTTTAAATAACTATTGAACAAAAACTTTAAGGCAAACAAACATTACCTTGAGTGTGAACATTGCTACTAGCATTACTTCCTCGTCGATCTTCCTCTGGCATCTCGGGGCTCTCCCTGTTTGGCTCAGAAAAAGACTTATTGTATTTTGGTTTCTTTTTATCTTTTTTACGGCTTGTTGTCTCAACAAATATTTCTTCTTGATTATCCGAAAAATCAACATTTTCATTTTGTGCTTCTGTTTGTGGAGAATTTTCATTAAGTGATTCACTTTGTCGCGGTGGTCGCGGTACAGCATCCGACTTTAAATTTCGGAATATTTCAAAAAATTTTGCGCTCAACTTATTGCTCATTTTTCACTAAATTTGTTAAATTCAAAGTGGATAATTAATTCTCGAAATTCAAGTATTATAAATACAAACAAGGTAAAGTCAGATCTAACCAGTCTATAGATATTATCTATGGTCAAATCAAATGTCAGAAAAACCCAATGACGTCACAGTCGTAAACATTTTTTAATAATATATATAACAGCCATGGTTACAGATTAAATTATATTAATATATAAACTATATTACATTAGAATACTATATTATTATTTTAGAATTGATTGATCTACAAAAATCGACAACATGCTTAATTTTATACATAATGTACATTATCGACACCACCATTTGGTGGAGTATTTTGCCTCGTATGTCTGTTATGTAGAAAAATCCGGATAAGGTAAACCACTAGCGCAAAAAAAAACAGTTAAGATTTTTGTTTTCTTAATATTGTATTATAAACCTAGAGACTTATAAACTAACCTTAAAAAATATCACTTTCAAAATAAGACATTCCATTTATGAAATAATATCATTAAAATTGAAAGCTCTCTTGACACTTTAGTTTTGAGCCACATATTTTATATTTTTATACAGCAATAATAATCCTTATACCATGAATACGGAAAATGTATCAAAGTATTATATGCCTACACTATCGGATTTGTTAAGGTTAACTAAAATAGAAACTATTTATGCTAAATCCAATCCTTGTTCCGGGAAGAATAGTCCTAGAAAAGATAGCCTTACACCTTGTCCAGATAAAGCAGGCGGAGGAGATGCACCACAACCTCATAAATGTACTTGTCGAGTTCCAGACGGAAACAAGTCAGCCAGTGATCGCGGAATAACGGGAGCTGGCGTAACAGGTTCTCGCACAGGTCGCATTTGCGAAGGAGATAAGGAAGTAGCTCTCCCATCCGGGGCAACTAATCCAGGATTACTTCGACATATACATAATGCTGCAAGGTATCGCCTACCGCAATGTTTCGAAGGCGCATGTGTATCAGTAAAACAAAGCTCGAGGAATAACTGGGTACTGGGACATTCCATGTCATTTAGTTCAGTAACACCGGGTGGCTATAAAGTTTTGTTATCATATGTTGACAAAAGTAAACCGATAGCATTACCTTATTTTGTAATGGAAGCGGCACCTGGAGGACAAATGAGTTGCGAAATTCGTGTAGGACCCTCGCAAGGGACCAGGGCCACTGTAGTAGCGCAGATAGCTGATGGGGAGTTCTATAGCTTTGAAAGTATTCTCGATGCATACTTTAATACTTTTACTGCATCTATAATTGCTGTAAACCGAGAATTTATTGCACTACATTACTTACAGGTGAAAGTAATTTCTTTAAATAACGTATGCCAAAAAGTATATTCAATTTGATTGTTTACAATAATTTAAGTTAACGAAACTGCAATGTCTGATATGTGTACCCGCAGTTAGCTTGGCTTAGATTCCCGGCAGGGAAAATTTAGAAAATCACATTTTTTATTTTAACTGGGTCCGAAGTGTTGGAGGCTTCGGTCGTGTCTATTGTAATTGTCGTCCGATTTATGTCTAATTGCAGAATTTTAGTTTATAATTAGCAAAATAATTATAACTAGTAGAAATAAAAGTATTCATATTTTTATTTCTATCTATGTATATATGTAGAAAATGTGTATATTTGATAGTAATGATGGATTCCTGTTGACTGTGTGATTGAATTTAATTGAAATTTTGAATGGCTATGAAGTCACATGATAAAAATTTAGAATTTTTTTTACCGACTTCAAAAAAGGAGGAGGTTATCAATTCGTCCGTATGTTTTTTATCTACAGTAGGTTTTCGCTTGATCTCTACCGCGCCTGATGAAAAGCTATGATAAGATTAAAGATGGTACGTGCTCGCCTAAAAGGTACATATTCACCCTTGTCTTGAAATGATTTGGGTTGTAGGATTCGGGAAACACAGAACATGGCGAAGTATTGCACAGTTTTGCAGTTCGGATCAGAAAAGGGGTTTCGAAGCGTTTCGTGCGAATAGCTAATTTCTACAATATGCAGGAATGGTGGAAATCCTGAGACCGCAATTTTTTTTAATCCGGGAAGGTTGTAAGTTTATAGGGAAAAATCATAAACGATTCAAATTTGTTAACAAGTCTATTTATGTATTAAATAGACCCTTTTGAAGTTATATTTATTTTGGCGCGTTAGGGAAAATTGAAGTGTAAATTTTTACGATACGCGCGCACTCTGTCATAAAAATCTGACACCCTGAAGTTAGCTATAGTCAACATTTTGATTTTTTGAAAAGATTTTTATCTTGTTATGCCAAAGAAGTATAACTTCTAACGCGTGTACACACACACACACACACACACATTTTTTTCGCTGGGAAATGCTTTTAGGCAGGCTAACCTAACCTAACCCCGACCTATAGGTCAGGAGTATGGTACTCAGAGAGAGAGAGCAGACCTCGCAATTCCCACTAAAACCTAGCGGAACCCCATTCATTCATAAGTAAGGCACCAGATGTTCAACTTACGCATTCGTCCCTGGATGTATTAAATAGACCTAAACTTTTAATGCGAATCATTTTTGACGTCAATATTGTAAAACCTATATTTCCTTTCTTTTATAAAGGCTATCACAGATCAAATATCTCTTGGCGCTGAGGTCGTAGCAAGAGGACATGCGGCAGAGTTGAGCTCAGCATCTGGAGCCGCCCGTTGGGTTAACGAAGATCACTCTGTGAGTGCAACCCTCGGGAACAGGGGCCTGGATTTATGCTACGCTCGAGCTATCAAGCCCTTTCTTACCGTCGCTGCAATGCTTGAAGTAATTAAAATATTTTGACACAATATATTACATAATTCAAAATTAAATAAGCATTACCTTAGCCATATTACATATGACACTTATCTATGCCAGTATTGCAATGGAATTGCACTCTGGGAATGAAAGGGCAAAGTTAAATTAATACATTCAATGGAAATTCAGACAAGTTACATGTCATCTATCATATCAAATAGGTAATGGTCGTCTCTATGGTCGCGTTGGGTTTGCCGGCCCCTGGCACTATCGGAGGCTAAAGGAATGGAGTGGGCTCATGCGTTTGCTTATACACTTGTGTACTATTATACGAGGTGTGTTCAAAAAGTATCGCGAATTTTGAATTTTCGCGGGTTACGTATATTCGAATTTCGAATTTTTTGTGGCGTTATGTTGGTACTCATGTCTCTCACTTATGCCGACAAGCTCGGCCATTTTGAATGTTCATTTAATTGTTGACAGCTGCTTTGCTTGCACGTGTTTTGGATCGTCTTCGATTTTTACCTATTCAAAAAAATGGATCAAAGAACCTGTATCAAATTTTGTGTGAAAAACGAAATTAAGTGCGCGGATGCATTCCGAATGTTGACTGTGGCATACGGAGAAGCTACCTTGGACCGAAGCAACGTTTATCGGTGGTACAAAATGTTCTCAGAAGGCCGAGAAGATGTGAACGACGAAGAGCGTGCCGGACGCCCGAGCACTTCAACAACAGACGAAAAAATTAATGAAGTGGAGAAAATGGTATTGGCCAATCGTCGAATCACCGTTAGAGAAGTTGCTGAGGACCTAAACATATCGATTGGCTCGTGCCATTCGATTTTTATCAATGATTTGGGCATGAGACGGGTCGCCGCGAAATTCGTACCAAAATTGCTCAATTGTGACCAAAAACAGCATCGCATGAACATTGCTAATGAGATGTTAAACTCTGTCCGCGACGACCCAAATTTGCTCCAGAGGGTCATAACTGGTGACGAATCGTGGGTTTATGGTTATGACGTGGAAACCAAAGCTCAATCATCTCAATGGAAGCTGCCGCACGAACCAAGACCGAAAAAAGCGCGCCAAGTTCGATCGAATGTGAAAGTTTTGCTGACAGTTTTCTTTGATTGCAGGGGCGTGGTGCATCATGAGTTCTTGCCACAGGGAAGAACGGTCAATAAGGAATATTACCTGCAAGTTATGCGCAATTTGCGCGAAGCAATCCGCCAGAAACGCCCGGATTTGTGGAAGAACAAAAATTGGCTTTTGCACCACGATAACGCCCCTGCTCACACATCGTTGCTTGTGCGCGACTTTTTGGCCAAAAACAACACACTAATGATGCCACAGCCACCGTATTCCCCAGATCTGGCCCCCTGTGACTTTTTCTTGTTCCCTAAACTGAAGAGGCCCATGAAAGGACGACGTTACTCTTCTCTTGACGAGATAAAGACGGCATCGAAGGAGGAGCTGAACAAGATAAAAAAAAATGATTTTTTGAAATGCTTCGAAGATTGAAAAAACCGTTGGCACAAGTGTATAATATCTCATGGGGATTACTTTTAAGGGGACAAAATAGATATTCATGAATAAATAAACAATTTTTGAAAAAACACAAAATTCGCGATACTTTTTGAACACACAGCGTATCTCCTGTCCAAATGGATATTCTGTACATATTTTTTTTAATTGGTTGATCAGCTGCGATTGTTACACCTGATTTTAAGTGTTGATGCCACCTAGATTGGAACGCGTTTATCTAAAAAGTGCCTGTTCACCCAAACTTTTAAAATATATTTGCCTTTTAGGACTCAGGAAACACGGATTCCAATACTAGTACCACTTTATTGCGGTGCGGGTCAGTAACGATTGGTGAAGTAGTCGTGGATGTCCACTATGTACGGATGGCAATCGTTTCTGTGTTTAGAAGTTGAAAGTAAAAAGGCGACGATCTTACAGTTCCTGCGTAGGCTTTCTGAAATATATTCTGTAGAACACCGTCAGGCAGGCGACGTTACGTTGATACTGCAGGCTTGCTATTCTTCAACCGTATTCTTCGTCGCCTTATGAATTTCCGGGCCCAAAGTGTATCGAATCAAAAGTATCAAGCTGATACTTGAATGAGCTGTCCCAAAAGTGGCTTCTGTAATCCATGCTCAACTGAAATTGAGCTTGATAAAGACTCGAAAGCTGTAACGGCGTAAAGTAACGTTTGACCTTCCAACCGATACCAAGGCTGCGTCATGGTGTAAATTTCATTTGGAGAACTTTATTAATATGTGTTGTATTCCTCTTAAAAACATTAGTGCCATGTATATTTAAGGTGGGATTCGCTATACGACGAGCCGTCGCAACGATGGCTTACGAATGGCATACCGAGGCATGGACTGTACGTGGTTCCGTGGACTCAGACGGGCTCGTGGGTGCTACGCTTCAAAGAGCTCTGGGAGGCAAAAACGCGCAACTGGCTTGTGCAGTATCAGCTCTCCTTAACCATCCTAACGATAAATTCCGCCTTGGATTTGGAATAACAGCTGCTATTATTTAATCATTTCGTATGTATTAAAAAATAGAAATATCGAATGATTAAGTATCTAAACGATGTTATTACCTATATGGTCTCTTATGAGTAATGTAAATTGAATCTGCGGTTTATCATAATCACTAAGAAGAGAGAATTTATATATGAATGTAAAATACTCGTAAAAATTTCACGCAGATTAAACATTAACTCGGTACGTATTATTTGGAGGTAGAATCAATTACAAAAGAACATAAAGGTTTAAGGTAGTTTGTCCCCGTGATATTTTTTAGTATATTGTGAAATAGGTTCCTGTTAGTACCATAATTATGTCTGTTCGATACTATTGTGATAAGATATAATGGCTACTCTATTAGTCACCCAAATTCAAGCGTTTGCATTTAATAATTTATTGAATATGAGCAAGCAGTACTTTATCTTTGTATAGATATAATTATACTGTCTATAATTTTAGAGTGTTTTGTTTAACCTTAGATATTAATGGGCTCAAGTTGTTGAATTCAAGATGTTGTATCTTTGTATATTTTAATAAAGTTTGTCAGCATATGTTTCGTCTTTCATATTTTAACAATTTTACTAAACTCGCCACTCCAAAATCTATTAATGTTTTCCGCATCGTTCTTTCGTAAAGTTACATTATAAAATTTGTATATTATTCAGTGATGATTATCATATTTGCATAACGAAGTTTATAGGTTGACATAGATGTAACTTTTAGCAATGTTGCTATTATTTAGGGCAGAGCTCGGCGACCTGTTCTTAAAGAAGGACCACGAACGTTAGGGGGATTGGAGTGTACTACATTTCATACAACAAACACTATTTTGTTTAGAAAACCATTAAAAAAATTGACTATATTTATCGTTACGTTCATTTGTACGATAATTGCTGGCGCGGTCCGCTAGTTGCTCTGATTTAGAGGAATATAATATAACCCAGATGAACTGGAAAAATAAAATTTAAAAATATCAGTGTGGCATAAGTCTGAGTCCAATGACTTTCTGACATTTTTGCCTTCGCATGCATATTTTTCCAATTCACAAAATGTTACCTAAGATTTACGTCGGTATACAACACAAAAGGACTGTATAAAAAATTCATTTCCAATATAACGATAATGTAGGCGTGTATTATTCGCCGTCGGCAACTTCGGTCTTTAACGTTTCGTACGTAGTAGACCGGAGTAGGCGCCTGCGCGAGATTTGGGCGGGGTTTATTTTCCGCCTTCGCTGAATACCCATTTGAAAATAAACCATGTATGGCTTCAGTAGGGTTGCGTTTATTACGAATTTTGTATTCGTGTGGTAATGTAGGCGTTGGAACCGCCTTCGTTGCAGTGTGTTCTGTAGACCATAGCGAGCGATGGCCGCGCGTGCGGTCGCGTGCCTGAGGCAGTAATGGTGATGGAGCGGCTGGCGGACTTCGTCAGCAAATCGCTCGAGGGTGGTGATGTACCGGCACCGCCACCAGAGCCCGGGGAACCGGAGGACGTTGATGAGGAAGTTGACATCACCGCATTGGAGGAAAAGGCACCACCTGCGAAACGGCCAAGGAATTGGCTTGTTTCTCCAGTGCCCCTTCAGAATTACAAAAGAGAGGAGGAGGATGACGACCATAAGCATGGTAAGCGTGTGTTAACATTTAAAACTTAATAGGATACTTATTAAATCTCTTATAATTTGGTTTAGCTCCTTTAAGTTGAGTCCTTATCTTGGTATTCTATTTAAATCTAAACAATGATAGTTATTATACCCAGACATATCAAAATCTCACAGTATAATTAAGATTTATAGTATAATGAGTCCACCTATAAATTATATGAAGGAGAATTTTCATTATAAGAGAGAATATATATTAGTGAAAAAGTATTTTCATTACAGTAGTATTAGCTTATAAAGTCTTATTTTTGTCGTACATATAAAATATGAATTTGTACAATTGTTATGCCTTTCTTTATTCCAATTAAAAAATAATCAATCATATTTTTTACATTCTTTTAAAGGATAACATTACTTATAATCAAGATTTATACAATTTCTTATTGCTTATGTTAATGCGCTTATTTAGAATGCTTTTAATTAATTCATATTTATAAGCAATGAAATATACATTTTTCTGTTTCTGCCTTAAATAGTTTCATAACTTAAAATTTTGCTAAGAATACAATTTGCAAATTCCGCTAGATGCCTGTTAGCCTTAGCAATAAATGTGAAACATTATCAGCCGATGTTTCAAATCTCTAAACAACCAAAATTCCTAATCAGCCCCTATAATTTTACTAATATTAAATGAGGTATTAATGTCAGCTCTCTAAGCGGTTGTTATAATGTGAACTTCTCATTTTTGATGAGGTGAATAAAAACTGATGCTTCTTAACTGTACTAGGGCCTCAGGTACGCTCTCTATTTCCTCCGCGGCGCGACGTGGTGTGGAGCCGACGGCTAAACGTATTTTCTGAGGCACAGGGGTATTATATACATGTATGTCTCACATCATCTCAAGTGTGAACCAATTATGAAAATTTCTCGCCTGAATAACTGCAGACTGACAGGGATATAGAACTTTGCCCTTATTGTGAATCAACGACAAACGAACCTGCCATAGACTATTTCTAAAACCTCAATATTGAAATATTACCGCTTTCCATGACATTCCTATCCATATTCTGAATAGACATAGGCAGATTTATATTTTTGTAGTGATAATTTCTTAAATAGAACGCCGGTTGCTTGCACGATTCTCATTGTCGCGTTTCGCTTGCAAACGAGAGCGCGGAACAAACGATAGAGATGCACGATTGGCCTAAGCGTTCGGTTTGTGACGAATCTATCGTGCTTAGCTCTTAATGTAAGATAAAAAATGTATATCAATATTTTCTTATGATGTTATCACCTAAAATTATCGTTCCTACACCGACTTTACATACAAACAATTTTTTTTGTAAATTATAAATAAGTGCCAATCTAATGTACGTTATATGTCATTTTTATTGTTATTTTGATTAGCTCGTTATTTTAAGAAGGTACTTTAAATGGACATAAGCAAGAGGTGGTTTTATTAACAAGTTATTTGTAACAAATAATTAATCTTGGCCTCTCTAACTCGCATTATCAGCTCCTTAACGTTAACGCAAAATATATTGATAAAATGCCTCGTTAAGTACTTAAATCTGGGTACTTCTATCTGAGGCTTTCAAGCTCTCTCTTAAATAAGATAACCGCCTCCAAAAACGAGGCTACAGTCACCTCCTTTTGTTTGAGGAAACAGTGTCGTTCATAAGCAGCACCTTAGTAATTCTTACCAAAGGATACCTCTTCCGATCAATGACGTCAAGGGAAACTTAATTAATATGAATATTATTTAAGTTGTGTAGGTGTTTCTTCAGAAATTCAATCTACGTGGATGCGTGTTCTCTTTTAACAATGGGAAATTGCAGTCAATTTTAAATGACAAAAATCAACACGATGGAATATCAATTTAAAAGGTTTTTTTTTTATATTTGTCTTCAGCATTTTGAATTTATTTTATTAATTGGATGCACAGTTTATCTTTGTCTTCACAGTCTTTGGAAAGGATTTTATATTCCAATAAATCAACGAGTATTAAATGAAATGGGGTATTTTGTACATCGCCAAACAATTAATCACCTTCCGCGAGTCTTAGATGTCGAAGGAGTTAAAATGCCCTCGGGACGATAAGGGAGAGGGTGTGGCCCGCAGCGCCGCCTACGTTTGGATAATCCCTCCATTTACATAATTGCCGTATAAAAAGAAGTGCTTCTCAATTTGCTAAATTGCTTCAATCGACACTATTGAACTTAACACTCGCTCGTTCGTCAACGATTCAAACTTTCCTATGCCGTTTGCATGCTGCACTGAAGTTCAACTAGATGCAGAGCGGATTCTTCTGAAACATTTATTCCATAATGACATTCAAAACAATCCTTAAAGAATAATATGGAAGGGGGATTTTAAGCTCCTACTACCGGCTTTTTAGTCGTATTAAAGTTTTTAATCGTATTGAATATTGATAAATTAACTTATGTTCTTGGCTCCCCGGTCGAATTGTGAACATGAACATGGGCCAGAAAGAAACCTATCTACCTACCTTTAGAAAAACATTAGCAGTGGTTAAATCTAAGAATAAACGTAATAATCTGACGGTGAACCTTCGGAAGCGAAGAAACACACGATTAAGAAGAAGTAATTTAAGGCAAACAGAAAAGATAATAAAAAATATAAACTATAGATTATAAAAAACCGAGATGTGTTAATTTTATTTCTTATCGTTTATTTTTATTATAATGAAAAAGTTTAAATAGATGCAGTCGTTGTTAACATTCGGTACACACAACTTCGCCAGTCATGTGAATTGGAGAAGGCATGAAGGAGATTTTACGGTTTATAAGATTTCAAACGAAATTTTCGATAATCTACAAATAATTGACACCTTATTGTTATTTAACACCACCTTTAAAAAATAAAAAATTGAGAACGGGGACCAACACTATGTAAATACACAAATTATGAAAAACTTAGTAGATATTTTTGCATAGCCCATAAATTGCAAATCGTAAATTTAAAAGTCTATCCAATTAAAACTATCATGTAGAATATATAGCTAGAGATTAGGATAAAATTGTTCATAAAAATTTCGTGCTTGGGTACAGAAATCATGTAGCCGCTATGGATGAATGACTATTCATAATAGTATATACAGGTTTTGGATAGTGGGACTACACAATCCAAAATCTGTATATACTGTCAATATATCTGTCCATATTGGGAAGTTTAAATTAAGCAGTCGGCTATGCGTCTGCATGCTTACTTTTAAAATCCATTCCCGAAAATGAAGATGTCAATGTAACGTTTTGTATTCTTGTGAACAAAATCACCGTCAAATGTTTTTAATATAACTATGATGAATAAACTAAATATTGCAAAGTTATTAATTTGCTAGAAATAATAGTATGTCCATAAAATCCGTAGTGTTTTGTCACCTGAATTAAATTAAGTCGGGATGGGATGGTATTTGAAATGGATTACAAGAGTAAGCCAGCTGATATCTCCGGCCGTATGGTATTTAACGTCTATAAGGTCTATGGCCTTCGACAAGGTGTGGCATGCCGGCTTGATTTACAAGCTGGACCACCTCCAAGTGCCAGATAGATTCGTATTTTTATTACGAGACTATCTATCAAACCGTTCCTTCAGGTACCGCGTCGAGGGCACCCTGTCCTCATCGCGCCCTCTCAGAGCAGGAGTCCCCCAGGGCTCGGTGCTCTCTCCAATCCTATACACGCTGTACACATGTGACTTTCCAAGCACAGAGCGTGTACCTGTCTCTTATACCGCGGATGACACCGCTCTATTCACCACCTCACGTGACACCAATCTGATCACCTCGAGACTTCAGAAAGCGGCCAATCGCATCGCCGAATGGTTTCGCAAATGGAGAATCGAGGTGAACCCTGAGAAAAGTGTAGCAGTGCTTTTCACAGGAGTGAAGAGGATTTGGGATCGCAAACTGCCTAACATTAAGCTTTACGACATGGACATCCCATGGAGTAAAGAAGCCAAATATCTTGGAGTTACCCTAGATAAAGCCATGAACTTTAGTAAGCACATTCGCAATGTTCGTGGCAGAGCCGCGTTTGTGCTTGGTAGATTATCCCCTCTCATCTGCAAGAAAAGTAAAATGTCACTTCGCCACAAGGTGACACTCTACAAAACTTGCATCCGCCCCATCATATCGTACGCCAGCATCGTCTTCGCACACGTGCCAGCCTATAGGCTGGCCCGTCTGCAGACGCTGCAAAATAAATTCATGAGGATGGCCACGGGATGCCCCTGGTACGTCCGAAATGTCGACCTACATAGGGACTTAGAACTCCCCACGATAAAGAGTTATTTTAAAGAGCTCTCCGAAAATTATTTCGAGAGAGCCATAAATCATAGGAACCCACTAGTGGTTAACGCGTCCTCTTATAGGATCCGTCTTAACGTTCCGCCTAGGAAGAGACGGCCTAAATATGTCCTTAACGACCCCGACGATACGATAACTATCGACAATCTACCTTACCAGGTAGGGACAGACACATACACAAGCGATACACAGCGATTCCGCCGGCGGAGTNAGTTCGAAAAAAAAAAAGGTCTATGAGAGAAGCAATAGATAAATGGTTTATATGAGAGTTTGGCCAACATAGCCCAAATTCAAGGATATTATGGCTTTTCATACTTATTTATATATATTATTTTCTTTAGATCTCACGGAAAAGTCAAACGGCGGTATTAATAACAATAACAACAACGCCGGCAAGCAACGCCGGTCGCGTACAAATTTCACTCTAGAGCAGTTGGGCGAACTTGAGAGACTCTTTGACGAAACGCATTATCCAGACGCCTTCATGCGCGAGGAGCTCAGTCAACGCCTCGGCCTCAGTGAAGCAAGAGTACAGGTAATATCTTCATTAATTTCGCAATACAGTCCTTCATTGTTACACACATATATCCTTATCCATCCATTTCTTATAAGATCAAATAAATATAAAATCCATTGTTGGCTGTAAGAATAGTAAGTTCGCCTGCTAATCCGTAATGGATCAACGTAGAGTCTATATGTTCTACAAATTCTTTCGTCTGTGAGTGAGAAGGCCTGTGCCCAGTTCTGGGACGTTAAAAGACTGTCCTTTTGTTTCGGGTATAGAGTTGTTATGTTATTCCGACAATTCAATTAATCATCACATATCAAATATTGTTACTCATATCGTTTTTACCATCCCATTGTGGCGTCCAACCCCGTCCCGCCCGCGCCGAATATGCAATTGGGTAGGGATAGGGTCTATTGCAGAACTAATCATAGACTAACTAAAAAGTTCACAGATACATTACTTTTTTATAGTTAATAACATAATATCACGATCAACTATTATAAAAGTAGTCATACTCCGGTATGTACTCATTATGCTTGTTTCTTAGATTACGATTTACCTTGGCAAAAACTCATTAAGTCTAACTTACCAAGAAAAACTGTAGAATCGCTGAGATTCCGGTACAAACACCAAACGAATTTTGTTAAATGGGGCGACGTCGCCTCTCGTGACTTTAGATTCGAATGTGGCATTCGTCAAGGCGGGCGTACTTCTCCAGACCTTTTCAATCTTTATGTGTCTAAATAATATCAGCTATGCTGATTACGCACGACTGGTGACATGGTGCTTCTAAATCAGGGGCCTTAGGCATCTGCTCAATATCTGTAAAGAAAAAAAAAGGTTATGGTGCGGAGACGATACCATCAATTTTCTTAAATGGAATGTGTAAAGAGGGAAAAGCTTCAAGTACTTGGGACACATTTTGACGGTGTATCTGCGAGATGACGAAGATGTTAAACGAGAACGTAGGGCTCTGGCTGTTCGTTGCAATAAGCTTGTACGTCGATTCGCCCGTTGCAGTGATGGAGCAAAGTTGACACTGTTTTGAGCTTACTGTCAATGCATCTTCACGTGTCAACTTTCGGCAAATTTCACGAATAACTCACGTAGTAGCATCAGAGAATTGTATAATAAAATATAACGCATTTTGATGAGACTACCGAGATACTGCAGTGCTTCGGGATGTTGATAATAAGATCTAGAATAGCGTCATTTTGAACTCGCATTCGTAAATTTTGGAATTCTATTCTCAAGGTGTGTTCGAATTGCCCGAGGAATTTCATTCTATTGGCTTGCCGTGCATCATGACAAAAATAAATTATATATATATATTAGTTTCGTACGATCTATGGATGTAGTAAAGATTGAATATTTCAAGATATTAGTCCTTAACCTGCAGTGGAATATTCATTTTAGGTAATTATTAGAGTAAGTTTTACATTTGCATAGAATAAGGTGGTTACTTATGGACTTCACTCTTAATAAGTATATTGAATTGAGAACAATTAAATTTACATAATTAAAATGAAATTTTAATTTATTCAATTTGTCATTACATCGAATTCAAAAAATTTGAATTGAATTATCTGTTTGAACCACAGTTTTTTATAAAATGCATATAAATGTTTACACCATAGACAAGGAATTATTAAAAAAAAGTTTCCCATTTGATTAAATCATTGCAACCATTGGACTGCGGCATTTTATTTTTTAGGTGTAGTTCATAATTAAAATTACAGTTTTGTCACAAAAAAGTAAATTAAGAACGTTTGCATTGTTTTAACAGTTTTGGCACAGTATTGGCAATGTGTTTCAATTGCGCCACAATGCATCATTACTGACAAATTACTGGAACAATTATTAGCTGATACTGATAGTCTATAGTCGTCTTCTTCGGACTCGATTAAGAAATAGAATATTGTTATTTAAATAATAAAAAAAACATATTTTATTGTTAAAATAAATGCAGTACAAATAACTTACAAAGGCCCCTGTTAAGAAACCCGTGTTTCTGGGTGCCCCGCTCATCCAACTAGTCAACCTATTAAGCTTCCTTTTTATGTATTTTTAGAGATTTTGGTTCAATAATGCGCAAAGTCAATAAAATAAGTAAATATTGATTTAGACTTTGAATTCTTGTTACAAAAATAAAATAAGTTACAAATAAAAAAATATGGTTAATTCTTGCTTAAAATTGTTTCAACACAGTGTCATCAACTACGAATTTATTTCAATTGAATGAATAAAAACTTATTATCGATTCGCCAGAACACAGCAAACTGTGTATTTCCATATAATAACTATTATCGCTATTAAAAAATAGGGGTAGATGATAGACGAGTGGAAATTTAGGGTTGTATGCATTATTTTATTCCAGACCGTAATAAAAATTTAAAAATGTCAAAAAAATAAATTTAGGGGGGGATCACCTTTAACATTCATGGGGATGAAAAATAGATGTTATCCGATTCTCCATCCTAGCCGGTATGTACGCTAACATTCACGAAAATCGGTCGAGCCGTTTCGGAGGAGTTTAACTTCTAACACGAAAATTTGATTTATTAGATAAATGGAAATCAATTCATCTAATAGAAAAAATTGAAAAATCTTAACGAAAAAGTTGAATACACATGAAAACAAATCAATGCAAATGAAATTTTCATCACATCGGTCCATCCGTTTAGGAGTTCAGTCACAAACACGCGTTCCGAAGAATTATATATTGATATTTACTGGTTTAATAAATTTACGTTCGGGACTTTATCTCAGTAATAAATATGTATATTTTATAATAAAGGAGGCGACACTGAATTGCACTCTATGCAGACAACTGGAGATGTAAATGTTCTTTTAGAGTGTATTAAAAATCGGAGAGAAAGGCAATCTGATAGCTCGTTATGGTCGCAATTGTGTTGATGTTGCTCTTCTGGAGAGCATTCTGAACAGTCCAACTTCAGAAAAATTGCTGTCAGTGATTTATTTTAAAGCGAAGTTACGATCAGGCTGAAGTAAAGTCCCTAGAACACTCATTTTTAAAATATATATAAGGATTGGGAAAAAGGTTGAAGGAAAATATTTTTCATTCAAATTCAGTAGGGGATAAATTGACTAACATGTCACACAAACGTACTAAAACAAATGCTCTTCACATTATCACGTGCGATATCGATTAGGAGGCGCTACCCTCTTCCAATTTGACTCATAATGGTGCAACCTTTATTACAAATGTTCGTAATTACACACATAGCAGGTACTTCATTGCCTAATATACGAATTTATGTACTTACAAGTACTTTGTTACATATATAGATTTGCGATTGACAGATTTCACTTAATAATGTACCATATCACTTAATATATGAATTTAAATAATGAGTAGTGATGATATACTTTTAATATTGACAGTTGCAGGGTCCAGCCTTAGGCAGAAACTGTCCAGGCTGGGGAAGCAACATGTTTACCAGAGTAAAGTAGCAACGTTCGTTGAGCCAGTGAAGGTATTCAGGGGAGTTAGGTGTAAGAGTGCTTACAAAACCATCCCTATACCCGAATGTGTTCAAACGTTTGGAACATCCCATTACAGAAGTTTCAGAATAAAAGTAATATCTTATAATATCAAATCTGTCTGTGAAAATCACATTAGCAATCTGCCGAGCCGTTCCAGGTGTTACTAGGTACACACAAACAGGAAGACAGAAAAAAAAGGAAATTTTTCGTACAAATAATTACACAATTAAATTTATTTTGTCTTTTTACAAAACACACCAATGTTATGTCATCAGAAACCATAAGAGGTTAGTTTCCTCGTACCAGTTCAGCACGTTTCCATCTTAGACTATTTCATCACTTACCATCAGGTTGTGATCAAGCTTACGGTCAAGCGCTAACCTGTCAGCAACAAATAAAAAGTAGTATAGCAAATTACCTCCTACGTTCTTTTACTTTGACTTTAATTCAAAGAACTTTTACGGAGTATTATTTGCGATAATTAGAGTTGCGATTCTTAAGGGCATTAAATATGTACAATTTCCCACATAAGACGTTACTTTAATACCCCTAACGGTGTTAGATTTAATCTAACAAGTGCAAGTTTATTGGCGATATATTGCGATTAGTGAGCGATCGGCGTTAAGTGGTGTCCGGTCGTAGGGGAAAAAGGAATAAATAGATAAAAGCTCTGACCCCAGACACTACGTCTTCACTAGTGTCAAGTGAAGGTGTTTAGAAATACAACATCTTCTGCCCTATTAAAGCTCATTTAGTGTGCCTAAATGACTAGTAGTTAAAGTGTTATATCAAGAACATGTAGTATGACATAATTTAAGTCAATACCTAACTCGTACGAAGTTCTTAAATTTCTTACGTAGAAGTAAAGCTTCTAAATGTGCTGTCATACAGTACAATGAATTAATTAATTGATATTTGAAAACAGTTCAAATATTATTCGGTACACTTTCTTTTAAAGTAATTAACGAATTGGTTTAAAATTAACTTTATAAACGATTGAAAATTTGAACAATATTTATCAGAAGGATGTGAATTAATATTAGACGTTAAAATAAATTCTCTTTGTATTTAGGATTTTAATTGTGATACTTAAAAAGGGGTATAGATATTGTAAATATATGCAGCAAAAAAATTACATTGAATATTTGTAATTAATTCAAATGTCGGATGTATTGTTACTCTTAAACGGTAGAACTAATTTTGATGAATTTGTTATTTAAAATCGGTAGACTTTTTTTTTAATATAGGAAGGGTATTAATGTAAGTTATTTCATAAAATTAATAAAATATTATTTGTTTTAAAACCAACCAGCGAACTTACTTGATTGTCTTTTACTACAATAAGAGTTTATATAATTAAAGCTTTGTACATGATAATAAAAATCAAATTATATCAAAATCGTTGTCTTTCAGAATATCTTTTGACCCTGCTTTGTCTAGTGGTGCGTAATAAATAAAATAAAAAATCTATAAATTTGAAGTAAATATATTTTGATAGAGTTCAGATATTCTCAACGTCTAGATTATAATCAGTCTACAGGACTTTGGCTTGAGCATTTAGAATAATTATAGATGTTACTTTTTACATAAATACTAAACCGTGTTTATAAATTATTCCGGCAAGAAATCAAAAATTCTACATCGATTTATTCTTAAATCTCACTTGAATTGTATTGTAAATGAGGAAATTCTACTCTAGTTACTTTGCAATATATCACATTCCTGGAAGCAATTCTACGATATATGTATCCTGAAGTATATAACTCATGAAGCAGCATGGTCGGTACAAGTTCTAAACTATCTCTCCTATGACGAGGCCTGTTTCATGTTTATATATATCACTAATTAAAAACGATTATTGTTAGAGAGCCCTATTTATTATACGCATTGTTTTACTCTCTTGTATAAAGAGCAAAGTATTCCAATATATAAAAAATGGTGGCTGCTTCAGATCGACTACATGACAGAACACAAAACTTCCTAAAAGTTAGGTTAAAAAATTACGCGTACAAAAGATACACAAGAGTTAAAATGCATCCACTGCCTTAGCGGGCCTCACTGCGAAAAAAAAAGGTAATAATATAAAATACAAAAAAATACATATAATTGTATAAAAACAATTGTCAACAATGTATTACCAGTAATGTTTTATTAAATAATGCATTGATTCTCACGCTTCCCTTAGTCTACGAAACTAAAGATGGCTAAATTAATAATTGTGAAGAAGTTTTTTGTATATTACAACGAATTTTATTCTAATAGAATTATGGTACATTTAAAAAACAAAGTAGTAATAACAGTAGCTGATATTTTATAATAGTATCACTATCTTGATTATTTTAAAATATACTCTAAGGTCATATGACTTAGGTTCAATTTATTTTACAATTATTTCAAATATCTAATTTTTAACCTTGCCATCGAAAGAAGAAAGTTTACTTTACAATTTACACAAATGAGCGTTACATAGCCGACTGTTGTAGCTTGGTCTCATTCCATATCAACAATATAAAACACACAGGATGGTTAAAGAAGTTTCACTTCAATAAAAGTATCAGAACTATGGAAATTTGAAAACATAATTTCAAATTTCCACACCCGACTAGCGGATCGCAGGTCATAAACTTAATCAAATTATATCGGACTGGAATATTTAACATAAAATGAAGAGGTATATTTACATGTTTGCTTGCTATTTAGTCTGAATTGTCTAATGTAATCAGAGCTAATGAATTCTCCCCTAGTTAGCTATCGGTCGTCGGGTATAGACATCAAGTTTGTTTTGAAATAAGCAGTCATGTAAACATCTGTGTATTGATTTTAGCAAATCTGTATTTATCTTTATGTTTACTTGCATAAAACACAACCAGTAATATTTTAACTTTATAAATACGCATGAATCTTCTGTACATGTTTATATGATTGAACACCTAAACGGCTGCACCGATTTTGATGATTTTTATGGCTGTACATGTGGATTTAAAAATGGTGTACGACAATTCGATTCGATAAATAGGAGACATCTTCATATTTCCGCAGATCGGAAACTTAGCGCATGACACCGCCGAACGCGGCAAGTAACATATAAAATACTAGCAATGCCCCGCGGTTTCACCCACGTAAATACCGATCTAGTGGCAATGGAAAGTCTACTTATTTTCTTTAGTCGGACTTATTTTCTTAGATTGACATTTTTAAATTCGTTATATCTTTTGATTGCAATTATTAAAACCGGTTTTAATAATTTAAAAATAAATTTACAGGTATTGAAATGGCCTTTAATAAAATATCATTACATAAAGATTAATATAGAGGTGTGAAAAATATGGTTTGATTATTGTAGGCACTTTTATTAACTTTTAAAATCTAAAAAAATAGTTACAGTTGTTGGATATGTGGTATCGCGGACTTTTTTATAGATATTAATACATTCTATAATATTGTAGAACATTTTTTCGTTCGATCATCAATAGTTTTCGCAGCGCACGCGACAAAGGATTTTTTGTTTTACACCTTAGGTTACTTTAATGCATTTTTCTTAGGGATCTCTATTTTTTGAGAAAGTAATATAGCCTCTGTCGCTCAGTGAAAATGCAGCTTTCTAATAGTAAGAAAAAATTTAAACCGGTCCTATAGTTTTTGCTCGAATACGTAACAAATATACATACGTACACACAAAAACACAAATGTTTCCTCTTTATATTATCACTTTAGATTATTAAAAACTACTGAATCACCGCTATAACAACGTAAAATCGAGTACTATTTATTTAAATAGTTTACCTCGAATCAATAGTAACATTTTTTCGGATTGTATTATGATATTCACAATACTGGCTGTTACGTCATGTAGATGTGAGACTGAGTTAGATTCTGTCTTCAGGTCGTCGCACATAAATCAGATCGAAATCTGGAGTTATTATGAGATTTGTCAAACTCAGAATTACTTAAAGCCGTGGATACATTGGATACATGATTAACTTAATCCCGTCATAATGAAGACTATGTTTTCTTTCTCCCGTTGTAAATCGTTAACCTTTTTAGAAATATTTAGTTGGTTAAAATGTTTTAAAGTTTCATGAAATATGAAACTTAAAACATTTTTTTAAATATTAAAACTAAAAAAATAATGTAGACTTGTTACCAATAAAGTATTTATCTTACCATTACATATGGAAGAGATCACATATAACATCTGTAAGTTACGCTTCACTGCAATATGTAAATAGAATATTATGTGTATGATAATTGGAGTTCTCACAACTTTTACGGAAACTTTAACAGCATCTAGCGACAATTTAGTCTTCAGTCGCAAAATACACTTGAAATTGAAAAAACTTCTTACCTTGTTTTTATACTTCTCTTATTATCGCGGATTACTTAGCTGAAGTAAGCGAATGAATGAAAATCAGCTTAGCTGAGTCTAGTCTAATTATAAGTAATTTAATCTTATTTTGTGTTCTGCATTATAGTGGTGACGTTTTTCTTTTATCTGTAAACTGGCATTTGATTTTATGGAGTTAAATGTTGAAAATTTCATGACGCTGTTAAAAAACTCTTTTTTAATCTAGATTATAGGGACTGTTGTCCACAAGACACCTCAGCCCCATCGTAACTTCGCTTTAATATATATCATTGATAACCTGCTTTGATATTATTTTAAAATTCCACCGCTATTTCTAACGTTTGTCTACTCAGAATGCTCTGCAGTAGGCCAACATCAAAACAATTTAAGCCATAACGAGTAATTAGTGATTGTCTTTCACTCGGGTTTCAGATACACTCTAGAACATAATATACAACTTCTAATTGACCGCCTAAAATGCATTTTGGTGTAGCCGCTTTTTTTAAATAAATCGGACCGTAACTTGAAAGCCACCTTAGTATGGTTTCTACTTAATACAGCGAGTCCAAAGCAGCGTACTTGCGGAGGTTTGCTTTGGATGGTCATATACCAGAACTCTGACATTCTGAATTTTTCATCAAAATACGATTTTGATATATTTCGTATCGAATCGGAATATCTTTCGGAAAAATCTTGAAATAAAAGCGTCTTCCAACTCTTCATTATACCTTTATACCTATATGTGCTGGAACTCATTGCAGCCTTAACATTCTGCCATTCCGGCAGAAATCATGCATTTGCTGCCGATTATTATGAACTAAAAAAAAATTTAAAGTGCGTGCGTACAAAGTACACATGTCAGAAGTGAAACTTCTTTGGGAAACCAAATTTTAAGTCTTGTTTATATTTAAACAAATGTAAATTTTAGATTTCCGAGACTTAGAGCGAGGGAAAAAGGAAAATATGTTAGGAATTTAACTGTCATTAAAATATTAAGTATCGAAAATTAATACAAATAATTTATTGAAACTTCAAATGACGGATTGTAAATAAAAATGCCACGTGTCTTTGTCAATATTAGACAAAAAAATTGTTTTTAAATTTAAAATTTATAAGAAAGGAGTTATGAAATATTTTTATTTTATATATTATAAAATAAAGTATATTGAATAATTAATTGACGAGTGGCATATTAAAACGCCACATGTGATTTGTAAATATCAAACTACCTAAACTTAAAACCAATTAGCTTTAAAAACGCTGCACGTAATCGTGACGCTAATCACGCGTTTCATCCATTAAAATTTTACCCTCATGCGCTAAAAGAAGTTTCACTTCAAAAATCTTATGAACATGATGAGTTATGACCAAAAAGTATCTACATGTAACAAAGCAATATATTTTGTTATCGTACGTTACACTTTATACGTATTTGTATAAATATGAGGCACCGGAGTCACGACAGTCCCTGTCTGCAATCAACGCATTGCATGACCTCTTCACTAATGTGGTTTACCGTGTTTGCCTATTTGTCGTGTATACATGCATTCGATTGCTGGCTATCTAAGTACGATCCTCGTACTGTTTGCATTTAACATGCTGGGACACGGAAGTAGGTACTGGACGGCCCTGCAAGTGGCAGTGTACTAACTGTTCTGGCATTTACCATGATACTTATCTAATAAGAAAATCATTGCAAAAAACTACTGTATTTGGCAATTATTTACTCATACTGGAAACACATAGAACCCTTTTTAATCCACTTAGACATTTGTAAAAAATATCAAGGACATCCATGTTTCATTTTTAAGTAGTTAAATATCAATTGCAGTGTGTTATAAAAAATAGCGATTTATAATATAAACTTTCACCTACTATTCCAAGCCTGGAAAATTCATGGATATTAGTTCTGCGATGTTAGCGTGAAAATGTAATTATCAGAGACAGGGATAATGACATAGTTACTAACATTTATAAAACGAGAGACACATTTTAATAAAATTGTAATTTTAGCCTTTGTCTTAGGTGGATTCTTAAATCACAAACATCACCCTTCTAGGCAAAAAAAAAGTAAAAAAAACACCCTTATAAGTTTTGACTAAAGTTATAAAATCATCTTTTTAACAATTATTTCTTTTTAGGTGTGGTTTCAAAATCGTCGGGCCAAGTGCCGAAAACACGAGAGTCAAATGCACAAAGGTGAGATTAATTATTACTTTATTTTTTAAGGTTTGCAAGCGCCATTTTTACTGTCATATTTATATTTTCAATAATCATGTTGTTGGTTAACTCATTTATAATAAATATAGTGTAAAACTATTTTGAGACGTGACAATGTTAAATTACAAGTACCTATATGATATTTTCCAAGTAATATTGTTGATTCTTAGTCAGATAATAACAATATATCGTAATGAAGATGTGTGTCCATATATTGAACATTGATTTGATTAGCATATAAACAACCAACAGTAATAGCACAAAAAGATTGCATGACAAATTTAGTTAACGCCGGTAATGACAGTTTTAATGAAAATAAATGTTCGTATCACGTATTATGCTAAATAAATTCCCCGCTTAATGTAGTCGAAAAGTAGAAATTGCAAATGATTCTGGCAAACTACTACCCCCGAGTTGGCATCGTTCGCAGCGCACAATAACATTTATTCGGGTGGAAATTTACACTGCCCTAAGAGTATGTTTAACTTTTTAATTTATTGCGTGGTTGCAGACTGATTTGATTTCTATATAAAATGTTTCACGTCTGATAACATTGCTTGTATAAGAACCTGAATCATGTGAGAATGTTTGGCTTAAAATTCTTCAGCAAATAAATTAGCTTTTTCTGAATTTTGACTCAGCTATAGAATAATAGAGAATGCATAAATACAAAGTCAAAAAAATGTGTGTTATGATTTAACAAAAAATATACAAACAGCATAATGAAAGTATTTCATATTAAATTTTCTAAACCTCGCTCAGTTAATTATAACTTAGTAGCTGTTTCCCACGCAGTTCTTAATTCCGTTGGAATAACGAAAAAGCCGTTATCAGAATAAGTTTACATTGTGAAAGGAACATATTTGACGAATCCCAAATCAAAGGTTGAATGATAAAGAAAATGTTTCAATACCTTTCATTTATGTCCAGATCCCGGGTAAATATGGGGAACCACGTTCTTAGTAAGAAACTACGCCGCGAGAGCATAATGTGTTGAATTTCAAATTTGAATCGGTTTAGTCGTTTTGGCACGGAAGTGAGAAACAGATAAAATTATTTTCGCATTTATAATATACAACGTATAGCAATAAAAAGTAGAAATATTTTGAACGCCAGACAATATATTTTAGTAATTTTAAAATCAATAAACCGATCTCTAATTAAGATATAAAAGTCACCATTACGTACGATATCAGCAATTTTGATGAAATATGTCAATCATGATTTATGTTAAATCGGAGACATAAAAGCTTTCAATTATGGTTTTTGGATTGCTTACAAATACCGTTTAGTAATAGATAAAAAATTCAGTGTATTAGTATTGGATCATAAAAAGCAAGTCTGGTTATCACATTATGCATTCTCCATCATTCCGTCTAACTTGATTACAGTTCCCGCTGGCGCGCCGGTCGGACTCTAACAGTTTTTTAATTCGACCATAACTCACACGGATGAATAATTAAAACGGGCCGGCGGGAATCGCGCGAATCAGTAAAAAACTTGCAAGCGATACACGGGAAGCGATAAATTTAGGGAATGGACCAACGCACTTAGCGATTGACTGATCCTGGTATCCGAAAAGTAGTTTTCTTACGACCTCCCAGTATACGAGATATTTGGAGGTCGTGAAAAACTATTTTTCGATTTTGCAGGACGTTCTTTCCTTGACTAAAATGAAACCCTTGAGTTTATGATATATACGAAAATATGTCATCTGAATAAACGCATATACAAGAAAGGTTAGATTTTAGATTAAACAACACAGCTATGGCAATAGACTTCTTGAAGATGTGAAAGAAAACGTATAAAGTAGAATTTCTATCTTATGAAAAGGTTACAGACTCAGATCCACAGATTGGAAAATAATTCGTAGCACGGCTTTCGATCTCGTAGCTCCAGCTATAGTAAAGTTAGTTGTATCCAAACTATTACGAGGAGCGTTTTTTATGTTAATTAAAAATTTACTTTTATAATTTTAGCCTTACTTAATGCATTGCTGTCGGTTAGTCTCGCTAAAAAAAATTTAAATTGGAATTATTTGTGGAAGTCCAGAGATGGTTTAAAAAATGAGTAAATATGAAAGGAAAATGCTTGGATAATAGTAAAACCAACAAATATGTCGATACACCACGAAAGTTTCAGTTTAAAAAAACAACAATTGAGAAATTATTCCTACCTGTCAAACATTTGCTTTTCATCCCGGCAGTCAGATATCAAATAAATATAAAAAGATTTTTTTTACATTTGACATTGGCAATTTAAAATTTCTTATCGCAACTTATTTTATGGACTTTGGGAATTTGGGTGTAACTGTTGCGTTTTTTTATAAAGAGAAACTTTTTTAGGCGCATGTGAGTAATTTTTTTGCGGATGAAACGCGTGATTAGCGTCATAAAGACGTGCAGCGTTTTTTTATGCAAATACGTTTGAAGGTTAAGTAGTTTTAATATTTACAAATAACATGCGGCATTTTAATTTGCCACTCGTCATTTAATAATTTAATATACTAGTTCTCATAAAATATAAAAGAAACATATTTTATAAATTTTCTTTTCTAAATCTTAAATTCAAAAACAAAGTTCAATTAATAATTTCTAATATTGACAAAAAAACACGTATTTTTTTTATTTACAATTCGTCAATTGAGATTTCAATAAATTATTTGTATTCATTTTCGACATTTTCAATATTTTAATGACAATTAAATTAATTAAATTCCTAACATATTTTTCTTTTTCTCTCTCTCTGAGTCTCGGAAATCTACAGTTTTACTTGTATAAATATAAACAAGACTTAAAAATTCGTTTGCTAAAGAAGTTTCATTTCTGACATGTGTATTTTTTACGCACGATCTTTCAATTTTTATTGATTACTAATTGTTTTTGTTTCGGCTAAGTTTTTACCACATTTTTATTAAAGTTTTAATATTCGCCATTATCATTCGGTTCAGTTAGCTATATGTATAAAAATATTTGCAAAAAATAATCTTTGTATTCTTGTAGAAGAATTGTGTAAAAGCTCGTGATTGTATTATTATTGTATCCAATTTGCGGCGACTGCTGTCCCCGCTCGTGAGAACCAGTTAACAAACCGAAGTTGACAGGTTGCTCCGATGTCCCAAGATCCCACATTTACGTGATTGCAAGAATCCCGAAGAACCGCTAAACGGAGCGTAAAGCGGAAAAAAGCAGCTCTCCAGAATCGAAATAAAATGATTCCCCGCGGGAGCCATTCGGACGCAATCCCGCCGTCCCCTGCTAAATGTCTTATTAACTTATGTGCCCCCTCGCCCCTCACGCCGCCGCCTAACACGAGAACAATCATGTAAAGTGAAATGAAACGGTTATTTGTTATGTTTCGCCCCTTTACAAAGCGCTGAGATTCCTAATGTCATTATTGATTCATATTTACACATTTGTTTGTGGTTTAGCTTAATATTATTGTTGTCATATATGGTTCTCTCATCAATTAATATGCAAGAGATGTTTATTTTTCGGTTTTATCGAACGTGCATACTAATATTCTCAAGGTGTGTTAGGAGTGCCCGAGGAATCCCATTCAAAATTATTGGCTTGCCTTGCATCATGACAAAAAAAGTAAATAACATAGAAATTTGTACAATGATGTGGAGCCTTATATCCTTAGATTTATTTACTACTTTTATTTAATTTCATTTTAAATGTAATATTATTAAAAATTATTATTATTACTAATTTTAATTTAAGTTTTGTTTTTTCTTATTCTGTGTTTGTTTTGTTATTTGTATTACAATCTATTTACTTGTAAATTTAAAGTGTAAACTGTAGTACCTTTTAATAAAAATTAATAAATAGTAAAGTGACGTTATTTGAATAATGATATGCTTGTGGTGATTCTGTTGTCTGCGTTTAATAAAGAGATATGTGTTATTATATCATAAATTTATTTTTCGATTAGAAGATGCATTATATAACTAAGCCTATTTCCAGCAGCTACCAAAAATAACAATCCCTGTGAAAAATCTTCATAAAATTAAGAATTCATTTTTAACGAAGACATAAATCTCCACGAAGCGGCACCGGGTATAAAAACAATAAGGGCAGCCGTAAAATTCAAAAGGAAAAAATACATCGACGCCTAATTGTTCCCCTGTTCATGAAATTGTAAAGTTATTCGCGCACTGCGAGGGTGGCGATGTTTTATTGCGCAGAAACCGCTGTAAAGATGTTCCGAACGCTTTAAAATAAGCGAGAGCGAGGATACCCCCGCGCCGGCTTACCTTGTAATCCGATTAAATTAAACAACTCGAAGTTAATCAAATAAATGCACGGCGGTCGCAGGGTGAAGGGCGACTCACGGCGGCGGAGGAGGCCGCCGGACGCGCACCCGCTCGTATTTATGTCGGCACTTCTCGAAAGTAATTCGGTGTCAAATATGGAAATAACTCATACGCGTGGGGAGCATCCATTTTGATAATGTCGACGGGCGACCGGAGCTCTGATTTACACATCGCTTCGGTCCAACCCGCTCCACATGTACTTGATTATGCGCTATAACCGACTTCATAGCTATATGTATGCTTATCATAAATACAAATAAAATTCTATACTAACAACGGTTAATATAATAACGCTGCCAACAATAATTTCATTGCTATTTACGAATAAGTCTTTAATGCAACAAATGATAAGAAGTAAACTCTGCTATCTACTGATAGAAGTAAAATATTAATCAAATAAAAATTTAAAAAATGTGTGTGCATTTATGTACACGCGTTAGAAGTTGCACTTCTTTGGCGTAACAAGATAAAAATCTTTTCAAAATAATTATCTTTCGCCTTATTCTACGTTTGTAGAAATAATTAAGGTATTATAAAATATTAAAAAAACTAAAATGTTGACTATTTGTTAACTTCAGGGTGTCTGTTTTTTGTGACAGTGTGCGCGCGCATCGTAAAAATTAACTCTCAACATTTTTCCCTAACGCGCCAAAAGAAGTACATCTTCAAAATTATATTTAGTAAATAAAATCGTATTTTCCTCAGCTGTCATTTGTTACATGATTTAATGTCCTTTTGTGTAAATAATGTTTGGTAGCTATTTAAACAATTCATTTTAAATCTTCTGCTAATAAACGTAACTGTATAATACCGGAATAAATATACGGTATTACGACATTGAAATATCTTTATATATATAATTCTTATACGCGTGTGTATGTCTCTGAACTCTTAAAGGCTGGACCGGTGTTGTTGAATTTTTTTGTGTGTCTTCCGATATATGTATGAATGGTTTGGATTGATAATTCGATTTGATAAATAACGAATACGCGGGTGACACCACCGGGAAAAGCTAATATCTGTATAAAATTATACTTATTAGAAGCTAACGTTTGTAACATTAAATACAAATTTCAAGTAGTTACATTGATTGAACTATGGACTTATAAATGAAAATTAAATTAATAAACATCCACCGAACACCTTAAGTCGGGTAGATCCGCGTTAATTTATTAATTGCGTACTTTGCCCGGAGAGGGCTATAAACAACGAATCTCTCTTAATTTACGAGCAAATTATGCTTTACTTAAATATCAATTTAATTAAGTGGAGTTCGGGAACGGATCTGTGCGGATTTGCCGTGCGTCGGCAATCTCGTTTGTCTCTGCCACTCGAGGTGGATCAATGCAGTCACTTGATTTGCATCGATTAAAATTTACTGGATTTGTCTTTGTAGAGTTATATTTATTTTCTGTTACTTGAAACAATTTATTCACTTCGAAATTATATTGTATATACATATACGTTTACACATGTCACATTGGACATTAGCTAATAGAATTATACAATTGTTTTAATGAAAGATTATTTGTAATAACGAATATCTATAATTAATATTATCCATTATTGACTTCTGTTACATAAGAGATTTTATTAGATTACGATTTCTTACGAACGTCTATAGTAAAGAAATATAAATAAAATTATACAAGGTGTAAGGAGACCACTTCCGAAAACGAAGACTGACTAATGACATCTTTGATTGCGGGACGGAAAAAAATCGAAATTTAAATTAAAAGTGCGTCCGTACAAGTATATATTTCTGAAGTGAAACTTCTTTGGCTAAATAACTTTTAAGTCTTGTTTATATTTATACAAATGTATAACTTTAAATTTCCGAGACTTAGAGGGAGGGAAAAACAAAAATATGTTAGGAATTTAATTAATTTTATTGTCATTAAAATATTGTGTGTCGGAGATTAATACAAATAATTTATTGAAATCTCAAATGACGAGTTATAACTACAAATGCCACGTGTTTTTTTGTGAATATTAGAAATTATGACTTAAATTTAGTTTAAATTTAAAATTTAGAAAAGAGAATTTATGAAAGAATTTCATTTATACTTTATGAAAAATAGTATATTAAATTATTAAATAACGATTGGCAAATTGAACTGGCGTATGTTATTTGTGAATATTAAAACTACTTAACCTTCAAACATGTTAGCATAGAAACGCTGTACATCTTCGTGACGCTAATCACGCGTTTTTTTTTTCAATGTAAAATGCTGCTCTCTGTGTTAAAACTTTATCGACGTATGTTTTTAGGTCTACTTGTAGGCGGTGGAGGCACGCCTCTGGAGCCTTGTCGTGTCGCACCTTATGTATCAGTGCCACGTCTAGCAAATTCGACACCACGGACTGCTCCACCACCACTGCCACTCGCACCACACCCACCACCAACAGCCTTCGCACCGTTTGACTCTGCTTTATTATCAGCAGCGGCACATCAGGTTAGTTTTGATCTCAATTTTTTGCATATCCTTTACATACTTTTTTATTGTATTGTATCTGAGAAGTCACATATCACATATCATTTCACAAGATAAGTCCATAACTCCAAAAAACGATAATAATCTAAGAAGGACTAAAAGGGCTTTTTAGAGAAATCGCCAAATAGACGGTAAATTAATGTAGGATGCTGATTAACACCGACATTTTTTGTGTAGGATAATTTGTCGATGTTGTTTTAAACGCATTTCAAATGCAAAATTGTATTTATTTAAGTAGGCCTAAGGAGCGCTCTTGAATCGACAAATCTGACCCGTTGGTTTGTTCTGTAGAGAAGATAGCGACAAGAAACTCAGCAGTTATTCTTTTTAAATATAAGTTTTACAATAATGATACTTTACATATAATACGATTAAAGTTACATATGAAATTGGATTAAGATCCAAGATGTCTGTCATTTAAATATTTTTAATAGTTTATAAAATGACATCCATTAATTACATGTGACATAAAAGCCTATATATATATATATATATATATATATATATATATATATATAAATTTACACTAAAATAAGTTCGTTGCAAAAATCTTTGAGATTTCGTAGGGAACAAGAGAATCGAGCTTAATCTCATAATATCTAATCCAACTTCGTAGTTTTCAATAAATTTCTGATCATCTATTAACAATTCCTCTACTATAAACCTCCATAATCGTGTCACTGTTACTTACTTCTTTCTTGTAATTTGGAATAATACTGATGTTGGTAAAGACGAGGGGAAGATCGAAAAATTACCAAAATTATCTCATAATTAATGAAATAAAACTTTATTCAAAGCGTTATATGCGATGCTTGTTTTGTTGATCTCACTGAGGAGCAATAAAATAAGCTTGTGAGACTTCAAAATTTATGTATTTATGTAACCAACATCACCGTTCGCAAGAAAAGTTAGTTTAAAAAATTCCTTCGCACTCTACCTCTTTTTTTTTCGAAATCGTTCTCAGTTCAAGCTGCTCGTCCTTGGAATTCACTGCCTATCAATATAAAATACGCTCAGTTCCACAATTTATTTAATAATATTACTTCACTACATTCTGCCTTATTGGTCTAGTGGTTAGCATGTTCGACTACAGACATGAGGTCCTGGGTTCGAGTCCCGGGTCGGGCCATTTCAAAAATCAATATTGAGTTTTCTATTAAGATTTTCTCAATATTTGCCCGAAGTTGGGAAGCTGGCGGTGTGATCCACCCCCGTGCCTCGAACAGCACGTTAAGCCGTCGGTCCTGCGCCTGATGTCTCTCCGGTCGTGTCGGATTCCCGTCACACCGGACTATGAGAGTCAAGGAATAGAGAGTGCACTTGTGTTCTATGCCTGCCAATCCGCAGTGGAGCAGCGTGGTGGGTCTATGCTCTAAAAATCCTCTTTCATGCGAGTGAGGAGGCCTGTGCCCAGCAGCGGGACGTTAATGGGCTGCTACTTACTTTTTTACTTTACTTGCTTACCAAGAAGATTGATTAATTGATCAATTGATACTACTATTTACTATGAGTATTATTATTATTATTAGTTGTAAATAGATTTAGTACACCTTTCTCTGCTTCTTTTTTTGTATCCTTTTATGCATTTTTGGTTGCTTGGAAGAGATTAAGGCCGTCAATTGTACTCCATAATGTATATGTCTTAATTGTATTGATGTAGCCCCCTACATGTAGGTACAATAACGGGCTTTGTATTGTATTGTAAATGCGATAATTATACAAATAAATATACTAATTAATTAAATAATTGCACAGCATTTAAATACAAGTTTAACTGCTGTGCAGCCCCAAAAGATATAACAGCGCGGCGTAAGCCGTGTGGGACAAATATGAGACACAGCACCGATATCCAGCTGCAACGTTTTGTTCTCACGTCTCGGGCAAAATATCATCGAACCCAATTTCATCATATTTAAAAATATAATATCTAATGGACTTATGGTTTTATATTGTACGTTATCAGATATACTTTTTTACTGCCATATAGTATGCCACTGCCGCCGCAGCAGCTGCGGCAGCTCTATGCCCTCCTTACGCGGGACTGGCAGCGTTGGCAGCTCGATGTCGTTCTTCCTCTATTGCGGATTTGCGGTTAAAAGCACGGCAACACGCGGCAGCACTAGCAGCTGCTCGAGGTCATTCACCCTCGCCTGCTAACGCTTCCGCGCCGTCTCCCGCCTCAGCACCCACCGACACATAACCCATTACGCTGTATTATCCAACGAGATTTCGAAAATCATTTTATGAATAATATTTTTGAAGTGAAACTTCTTTAGGCGCATGAGGTTTAAATTTTTACGGATGAAACGCGTGATTACGTCACGAAGATGTGCAGCGTTTTTATGATAATTGAGGTTTTATGATAATGAGGTTCAGGTAGTTTTAATATTTACCAACAACATGTGGCATTTTAAATTGCCACTCGTCGTGTAATAATTTAATATACTATTCATAAAATAAAAATATTTCATTAATTCTCTTTTCTTTAAATTCAAAAACAAAATTTCAATAATAATGTCTAACATTGACCAAAACACGTGGCATTTTTATTTAGAATTCGTTAATTTGAGAGTTCAATAAATTATTTGTATTAATTTTCGACACTTTTAATATCTTAATGATAACTAAATTCATTAAATCTCTCTCTGTCTCGGAAATCCAAAGTTTTAGATTTGTTGCCCAGAGAAGTTTCACTTCTGACATGTGTACCTTGTACGCACTTTAATTTTTTATGATGAGTTTGTTTCTAAATCTTTATTTCGTTATAATCCATGTTTTAATTAGAGCTTCAATGAGAACTCTACGTCAGATTAAGTGTAAGGCGATATTGGACTTGCGTTTAAATTTAGAATTTGACCAATGAGTATATGTTATTATACATGTAAAAAATATACGCAAAATTGTAAATTAATTAACTGTGATAGAGAATGAGAATTCGAAAGGAAAGACGATGATCTCATTAATATAATTTTAATATTATAATGTAATAACTATTTGTATTTTAAGCTTCGTGTCATTATTATTGTTTTACTTATGCTAAGACAAACATTGTAAATATAAAGAAAATTAATTACCTTAAGATACCATTTGATATATTATAGAAACAATAAAAATCAACGCTCTGTTTATAGCTGTGTACTAATAATACTAATAAATAATTATACAATTAGAAAAGAACATTTGTTTCTTTTTTTATAGAATTAAGTTACTCTAGTAACGGAAATATTTTGGCAAACAAATATCGGCCGTAAAAAAAGTTAGCTGTCATATATGTGTATATAAAGTTGTTATGGTGCAATTGCTTGCGCGGTTTTGAACTGGATTGGATTTCACCAACGAGTTATTTTCCTATCCTAGTGTCTTTGCAGTGTCTTCCTAAGTATTATAAGTTAATATAAATTAACGTGTTATAAATGTATCTAAGAGATATACTCGTATAATTAATTTAAAAATTCCTAATAAGTTGTTTTATAACAAACATATAAATATCTAATAAGGAATGGAAGATTGTGGCTTTGATATCTCTAATTGAATTTACTAGAATCTATAATTTTAACATATATTAAAATGATGACATGGCGTATTTTCAATCAGTAGTGAAAACGTTAGGGCTGTCTACTAGTTTCAAAAAAGACTTACCAATTGAACATATTGCAAATTTTATATTCCGTACGATACGATATATATATGTTTGCTCAAAACAGCGTTTTTTAGTTATGAGCATATTGGCCTTTCTTCGATTCCTAACTCATATGAGATTAGTAAACTTGTTTTCGAAATGAGACTGTAAAGGCACATTATATGCCTTCTTACCAAAAATATCTTTTCCACCTTTTTTCTAGTTATAAAATAAAAATACACAAACTTTTATTTCGGTTACTTATAATTTAACTTATTTTAAACATTTTTAGTAGCTATTCCTATATCATATATATGTTTATACATTTTTAACCATTGATGACGTAAAACTACTTTACACACGTTTGACTAGGGGAGTAAGCTGGTGGATGCGTGAGGACTGTGATTTGGCGAGATGAAGTCTGTCAGTCAGTCCTGTGGACTAAAGGACGCGTTTTTTTTAAACCTGTATATTAGTAACAGTTGTCTATGTGATATAGTCCTCTCTCTTGCCCTTTCCATCCATTTCGGTCCGCTTTTCTGTCCATCTTTTGAAAGGTTTCTTATTTTTCTCTTTGCATTTCTTGGCAACGATTCAGTCTATCTGTTCCTCCTCCTGAATAAATGTCCCGTCCAGTGTCACTTCAGTATTTTGATAACATCACAGTACATGATACATTGTTATGATTGTGTTGTTAATTCTATTTCGCAGTTTCACACCCAGCATACTTCTTTCCATTTCCTTGGCAAATGACAAGTCTTTCTTCTTCTTCCTTTCTTAACTGCTACGTCTGACAACCATATATCAGTCAAGGTAGCACTGTCCTTAAATTTATTTCTTTTCCTCTAGTTACTACGTTGTAAATAAATATCTCAACATTATTGTTAACATACTATATTCGACTTCATATCAACAAAAACGTCCAAGTAACCTTTGTTTATACATGTAAAAAAAACGACGGTTACATATTTAAGAAAAAAAGTCATCATACTCGAGAATCTCGAATTTTTTTTTCTTTGATGTGTAAGCCCTGATAAAAAGTTCATCCGTAGTATTCGTAGCGAGAATTGTTTATAGATTTGCTACAGTGATAGATGACGGTCGTCTCGCCTACTTCACGGAACGGTTCAGCTTCGACCCTCAATTGCTCGCTGCCGAAGCCATCGAAAACTTGGTAATGAAATCTTACTTATGTGAATAAACAATTTTATTTTGAAATTGTATCTCATTCATACGAAATAATGTGGTCATCATTGTAACTAAAAATGTATAGTGTTTGTAAAAGATGTATACTACAAATACGACTTGGCACACTGCACGTGTTTGAAATCTTATTACGTTACTAGCAAACGTTGTTTTGCCAAATAATTACTATTATTACTATTGAAAATAGGGGGTGATGATAGAAAGGTGAAAATTTAGAGTTGTATATATTTTTGTGTTGCTGTATCACAAATTTTGTCAAAAAAATAAAAAAAACAAATTTTGAGGTGGATCACTCTTAACATTTAGTTGTTTGAAAAATAGATAGTAGCCGATTCTCAGACTTAGTGAATATAACTAAAAAAAATCATAAGAATCACACAAACATTGTGTTGTAAAGCCTCGTTTTATTAATAGATGTCATGATTTGGATTCCCGCAAAGGCAGATTTAAGAATTGTAGTTTCTGAATCTGGGCTGGTGGGAGGCTTCGGCCGTGGTCAAGTAACAGCCTACCAGTAAATACATGCTGTCAAGCAAAAAATTGCATTCCACTAAGGTGCTATATGTTGAAACCATAACCATAAGATTATGAGTAAATTACCTTTTACCGGGTAAGAGCGCTTCCATCTTAGTTACTCTTCAAAGAACGAAAACACGTTTTCTTTTTATATACTGTTACACTCAAGGATACTCTTGAACCCGTAATACGCAACTTAACTTGCTTTTTTTTGACGCTGGGAAATACTTTTATGCAATCTGGGGCGGGACTCACTGACAACTCGGTATACCCACTAAACCAACGACATGTTTGGGTGGAGAGCCAGAGGTTCGCCTACACATTCCGTTCTCGCATCCCAGGTGCAGCCGGCTCATGTCCATGATTCACGGAGGGGTAAGGTAATGCGTAAATCCACGCTTCTCCGTCTGAACGGAGGAGCGCATACCGCCTTACTCTCTCCGATGTCTCCTTTCACAACAGATTTACAGAAGTAGGCAACTGCAGCCGAAATGAATGCAAACAGAACAGACAAGCAAAATTCACATGTTTATCCAACGAAATAGATAAAACACTTGATATATATACCTTGACACATTTTGCATTAAAAAAAACGTTGACTGCATATTAAAAAAATATTATGAGGACACAAAGATATCATTACAACTACTGACATAGAAATTAAATAAATAGACATTAAAAAAAATTAAACAGGATAATTCCCAAGCACATAAACGTACATATACCCGCAAACTCACAAACACGAATACACACACATGCACCCACTCACACATAAAAATACGCTCCCAGACACGTTAAACTATAAAAACAAAAGGGGACTACTAAAACAAAAAAGACTTGATACTGATACCGTATCTAATAGGATAAGGAAATTTATATAGATTTTTAAAAACCTAAGACATGTATCCTCGTTCAATCCTATCCTATTGTATTACTGTCTGGGGAAGAGCTTAGAGCAGCCCAAACTAAATTTCTTAGATACGTCTAGAAAATGTCACTTTAAAATATTACAAGATTTGAATTAAATTAACTCTCAATCTCTAAATTAATATTAATTTTATTTTATGTCAATTAGATTTGATTCGATAATATGTTAATTTTGTGCCTGTATGCATTTTAAACCTTATAAATACCCTACTGAAATACTTTATTTCGACTCCGAATTACTCTCAGTTAGAAAATTTATTATATCAAACATCATTCTAAGACTGCACAAAATGTTACCTTGTATACCTCTCAGTAATAGGGATAGATATATCATATCAAAAACAGATTTCTATAGAACTACTTTTGCTCTAAACTAGTACTGCTCATAATCAAATTATTTGTATAATATAATTAATAGAAAACTTAAAATTACGCGAGGCCAAAGATATTGTATTGTAATAAATATTTATTACCATTAATTAATGACGAAGTGGAATTCTTATTGAAACATATAGTGTAAAATATAAACTGACATATCTACTTTAAATTATATTGGGAATATGTACTTAATTCTATTTATTTATTAAGATCTATCATACTTACACGACATGTACTGTACATGCAAACGCATACATTTACACTGCGTAATCGAAAATAATTATATACTGTATTTCCTTGTAATTTTTCTTTATTGTCGTTGTTTATTTCTTCAATTGTTTTTGTCATTGTTAAGGAGATCATTGTTAAGTTGACTTCCACACTTAAAAGAAGGCTCTAACCTTTTTATACGTTCAAGTGCTGAAGTTAACGAAGTAAACTATTTTTATTACAATGCCTGAAGTAACAAGGCTTATGTTTTATAATAATATGACTCTTTCGTATTCACTTTGTTTACGAAATCCTAATTCACGTGAGTCGCGTTCCGTTCGCATCAGGCTCCGGCAGGGAGAAAATGTTTGCGCAAGCTGTTAAAAAAGCCCGCCCTCGTATCGGGGGTGCCCAATTAGGGCGGCGACGCTGCTGATTGGGCGTAATCGTGTTAGCATCGGAGACAAACATCCCGTGCCCGCCGCATGTCGCGTTGCCGACTCACCGCACGCACCGCTTGGATTCTAAGACAATGCAATATCCCTATGGAAGTGAAGGACCTTTTTAGATATACAAACAAGTTGCTAAGTGAAAATCTCAATTCCTTTTTTGAAAACCAAAATATTCTTTTTCATGTAGGCTCCAAAAGCACTTTTGAATCGTCAGTAGTCTATCCGTTGGTAACAAATTAACCACCAGTTCGGAAAGTTGAATCGGCTGAGAAGAAACTGGCAAGAAACTCATCTGTTATTTTTTTATAAATATAGTTGTGTATGATACAATGTGTAATATATTGACTCTGTGAGCAACTACAACTTGTAAAAGGATGTTTTTGACACATGAGCACTCTAAGCCGTCGGTCCTGCGCCTGACCTCATTCTGATCGTGTCGGATTCTCGTCACATCGGACTATGAGAGTGAAGGAATAGAGAGTGGACTTGTGTATTATGCCTGCCAATCCGCAGTGGAGCAGCATGGTGGGTCTATGCTCTAAAAAGCCTCTCCCATATGAGTGGGAAAGCCTGTGCCCAGCAGTGGGACGTTAATGGGCTGCTACCTTACTGTATAAGTAAATATTATCACACATATAGAAGATTTTATTCAATATACATTGCGACGGTACTGTGATAATTGATATGTGTTTGAATTTACCTCTAAGAGAAACACGAGATCCTAATTGACATATGGCACATATTGTTCTTTTTTCTAAAAAAATATTGTTTCAATGTCCGCTGTCTTACCCTATAACAGTCTGCCGGAAGACATAATTATATGAAACAAGCGAAATACTCCATTTTGGCAGTTTCAACATCAGTGTGTTGTCTAACTTTTCTAACAGCAAATGTAGCGGAACTAAGTTAACTTAATATGGACACCCCACCGAAGCCCCGAGTTTAATGCTAAAACACTACTTTGCAATAATACCTTTTTTTACTCTGGGAAATGCCTTTATGCACCCCGATTAGAGTAAGATCTTATCGGGATTGAGGGACTCGCTAATACCTCCTAACAGGACATAATGCGATCGATATTGCAGCTAGATTGAGAGAAGTGACCAACCAAAAAGAAGTTTTAAAGTTGTCCGAATTGAGATTATGCTTGAGGTAGTACCATTAAATAATTTAATTTGTTATTGTCCAATATATCGTAAGTTAATTATACAATCGCTTTTAATTCCATTATAATTGCAATCGTAAGTTGCGTATTCGACAGTTAACGTGTGCAAAAATCGTATTATGATAACTATGACAGTGAAGGCAGTGGTTTTTCACTTATTATTTTATCCCAATTTACCCAATCGATGCTGGGAAGTGAAGAAAAATATTGTTTAAACAAAACTTCAGGATAATTCCGCTAAAATGAATCTGTTTTGCAATAAAATATAAATAGTGTTCAAAAATGATAACTGTAGTTGTTAAATAGGATTTTTTTTAATTTTCTTAAAAGTTTTTCTATTTTGATGGACAATTTTGGATTTTTCGGGACCTAGTTGACTTCCAACGTCTATATGTACTGTGATTATTAGCAACTCCTGCCCATATATTAGACAACAATGGACTATCTAGGATTTCTTACTTAGGATTAACCTTCGTACAATGAGGTTTAACTATCGCACGGCCTGAAAATTTCTTCAACAATACAACTAGTATATACTCAAAGTAGTGGTATAGGTACTAAATCTATGGATACAATTGGAAGCCTCTCGGAATCATTAGAAATATATAAATTAGCCAGAACATATCAAATATGCTTATCGTTAGTATAACATATCAAATATGCGTATCGTAACATATGTAGTCGAACATAATGAGACACTGAAGTGCCTCATTATGTTCGACTACAGACATGAGGTCCTGGGTTCGAGTCCCGGGTCGGGCCAATTCGAAATAGATATTGAGTCTTCTATTAAGATTTACTCAATATTTGCTCGAAGTTGGCAAGCTGGCGGTGTGATCCACCCCCGTGCCTCGGAGAGCACGTTAAGCCGTCGGTCCTGCGCTTGATCTCTCTCCGGTCGTGTCGGATTGCCGTCACGTCGGACTACGAGAGTGAAGGAATAGATAGTACAATTGTGTACTATGCCTGACAATCCGCAGTGGAGTAGCGTGGTGAGTCTATGTTCTAAAAACCCTCTCTCGTATGAGTGAGGAGGCCTGTGCCCAGCAGTGGGACGTTAATGGGCTGCTACTTACTTACTAGCTGAAGTAATTAGAATAGTAGCTGAAAAGTGTCATCACATCAGATGGAGTTATTATATTACTTAGTAGTTTATAAAAATTGTTATAAAACAAATAATTTTATAATAACATCATTTGTAACACCGTTTTCAAATCATTTTTCCCAGCGTTTAGAACATTGTATTGCATGTTATCATAACAGTCTTATGTGGATACTCGATACAGTTAAACAAGTGTGAAAGTGCATATCAAATTGATTTTGACTTAATATTTTAAATTAAACAAGTATACCATACAGTTTCAAAATAAAATATTAAATGATGAAAATAATTTTATACATTGTGCTTTATAATTTTTTTTTTTTCCTATGGAAAAGATATATTTGATACTGGGTCGTTTCTTTACTTCGCGTATGGTAGCAACCTTCTTGCTAGAAGATTACATATTAATAACCCATCAGCTACATTCTTTTCTACTGGAAAATTAAAGGTGAGTCTTTCCTATGTCTCCTATAATACTCGTAATTTAATTCCATACATTTTTAATGAAGGAACCGAGAAACCTTATTGAATATTCTACGTCAAAATCGTTACGCTTTTATATCAAATATTTAAAGTTATGCGAAGTGTCAGTGAGTTTATAAAAGCCAATATTTTTACATTATAGTAACAATGTGCGGAGACAATGTTTTCGCTATTTTGAATGATAGCATTCAACATATAGGCACCCTTATGTGTCATCTGACAATGTTATATTCCAGTAGAATTTGAATACATTGGCTTACCACCTTCAGTTATGAATTGAAAAATTCCCGACTCAAACTTAATATTGAGACCCACGACATCATGATCTATAGCTGAACAAACTAACACTAGACTAGCATCCCGTAATGTAGTTAGTTAAGGATGACAATAAGTCTAAATATCCTTAAATTTAATCATAGAAGATTGTTAGTAATTGTAATGTCCTTTCACGTCGGGTATAGAGTTGTTATTGTTTCGGTAATTCAATTAATTATCCTATATCCAATATTGTTATTCACGTGGTTTATTTCCTACCCATTGTAGCGTCTATCCCCTCCCCCCCCCCCGCGCCGAAGCTGCGATTGGGCAGGGATAGGGTCTATTGCAGACTATCTCATCAGAGACTAACTACAAAGTTCACAGATACAGAACAGTAATCATAAGTTTTCAATTGTAGGGATACAGATTAGATTTCAATCTGCATGTGAGATCTTGGAACGGTGCTGTTGCAACTATTGTAAAAGATACAAAACACGATGTCTGGGGAGCGCTCTGGATGATTGACCTCAAAGATCTTGCAAAGTTGGATGGGTAAGAAATATTTTACAAATAGCTTACGATATTTCAATTTATAATGTAATTCGGATGCGAAATTCCTTTTTTCGTTAAACTCCACAAACACACCTAAAAAGACGATAAATCTATTGAGATACTGGTCTAAAAATTAGGTAAATAATGTAAGATGGGGCAACTTCTGACGAGTATAAAATACAGTGGAGTCCAGCAGGGTGAACTGACTTCTCCGGATCTTTTCAACCTCTATGTAAATGATTTGAGTGGGAAACTGAGAAACTCTAAGTTTGGATGTCAAACAGGAACCACTTGCATGAATAATTTAAGCTATGCGGATGGTATGGTCCTTTTTGGCCCCTCGATTAAAGGCCTCCGTAAACCGATAGGAACTTGTGAACGTTATGAAGCATCGCGTGGTCTAAATAAAATACAACATCTAAAAAGCTATGGCTTTGAACAAAATGTTCTAAAGATGCAGTTAATAACATCAGGGTGCAATATAAAAATGAGTATCGTACTCTGATGAGATTTTTATGTAATCGATCAGATGGCGTATTGCAAATTTCTGGGATCGGATTCGAGCCTCTGACAACATTATCCTTAAGATGTTAACAGAAATTTGGTCCGCTTCATATTTAAGTTTTCGCAATCCGTATACCACATTCCCAATAAATACATTTAGATTTCGATTTTCATTATTTAACTTTTTATTAATATTGTACAAGTTTTTAAAATTGTAATTTCTTGTTATTAATTTATTTAATACAACTGGGACTGCATTGGGCGTACTGGGTATTTACATGAGAAATAAAGATTATTATTTTTATTATAATTTATATGTAAAGCATATATTTTCAAGATAATATATAATATTTTAGTGTCAAAAATTATCGCCAAAATAGATTCAGCTATTAATTTCAAAGTAACCTAAGATATGTTACCTATGTTTGAAAGTTCAGCTTCTATCCTCTTTAACTATTCATATTTATACACATGCACTAAATGTTGAATGTACATACATTATATAGCGAGGTCAGGGTCAAATTATTTGTTTAAATCTTAGAGGTAAAACTATTTTGTTCAATGGTATTAGTGAATTTCAAAGTAGGAGTAGTTTATTTAAAGTTATTCTCACTTTCTGTTATACGCTACGATAATAATTCCTTAATCAAGGTGTATATAGCTTTGCTGGACAATGGATACTTGTTATGCGATACAGTGACAGCGATATCATTTTTGTTTTTTTCTACTAATTAGGCAAGAAGGCATACACGTAGGTCGATATTATGTCAAAAATATAACAGTAAGAACACCCGAAGGAGTTCATTACACGGCAAGGACTTATGCAATAATGGAACAGCCTCCACAAGTCCCAAGTTATGAACTACCACTGGAAAGGCGACCATCTGATACTTATATGCAGGTTTATATTTTATAAAAAAATAATTTTGTATTAAAAATAACGATTAAAATAAAAATTCAATTGTGACTGCAGGTAATCATTTATGGTGCTTTTGAATGCGCTTTGCCAACTTATTACATGGGATTTCTTTTCACTTTTCCCACAAATGGAAAACTTGCATCGTGGGATCTACGGCAAATACTCGGACGCCCATTCAACGAAACAGAATTTTATTAGAATTAAATATGAAATGATTTCCGATTACCGTGGTAATGTTATGATTTACCTGTATCATCTCATCAAGGCGTACTCATAGTAGCAAACGGGGGAGGAAGACTGCAAATCGTCCCAGAGACTGAATTTTTAACACTATATAGAGAATACTAAGTCAAGCTTATGTATCAAGGATAATAAATATAAACAACATTTTAACTTTAGTAACTTGTCAAAAATAGTTTAATAATTTAATATACTAGTTCTATTAAAGTATAAAAAAATATATTTCACAAATTTTAAATTCAAAATTTAACAATTTCTAATATTCACAAAAAAACACAAGGTATTCGAGATTTCAATAAATTATTTGTATTAAATTTCGACACTTAATATTTAGTGACAATTAAATTCCTAACATATCTTCCTTTTTCCCTCCCTCTATGTCACGGAAATCTAAAGTTTTAGATTTATATAATAGATAAAGCAGACTTAAAAATTAGTTTTCCAACGAAAATTCACTTCTAACATGTGTATTTTGTACGCACGCGCTTTTAATTCTGATATATATATAGATGTCAACACATTAAAAAACGCTCTTTCCCTTTCTGCAGTAAAAAAAATCATCAGAAGCTGTTTTAAGTTGTAATATGACAATAAAGAGAATATTGTTCTAAGGGGGCAGCAACTATAGGGTAGCTCTCCCTCTGACTCAGTTTCGTGTAGTTTAGTCTAGGGCTCACCTAACTCTTCAACAAAACTTCTGAACTCGCAATCTATACTGACGTCGCGATCAAAGCATATACCATACCGCATAAACTTGAAGATTCAAATTCCAAATTCCTTAAGATCATTTAGAAATACCTCTATAAATTCAAACTTATATATTTCGATATAAAGTATATTTAAAAACTAAAATAAAAGATTAACTATGATTCTGATAACTTATTTCTTAAGTTTCATTTTATACATACAATTATTTGTAACGAGTTGAAATTGTAAGTGAAATTTAATCGTAGTAATTTTAGTCTAGAGTACATAATAAAATATCCAAAACATCAATAACACTCTTAGAGTTGTAAAATATACCTTAATTATGAAATAAATAATGAATCTGTCCATATTTAACCAGTTGTCATTGTCAGCAAGTTGACAGTCAAGATTACGAATATTTACAAACTGTCAAAATGAATTGAACTGTGAACTTCGAAATTCGAATTAACAAAACATTTTGAAATTTGTAGTATTTAGGTGAAGACTTCAATTCATAATAATAATGGATTGTAGGTACAAAATAAGGAATTATATTTGAATACAAATTTAAAAATAGAATTTAGTATGTGTTTTACCTTCAGTACAAATAACCGCGGTGCTTTTCGCTGTTTTATATAACGATTAGTTATCGTTACATTCTTTTAAATATCACATATTCTATATTTTTTATATGTGGATTGTGTGAATAATAAAAACAATCATGTGAAAGAAATGGTTTTAAAACGTTTAAAGTATACATTATGTCTATGAATTATGCCTTTGGATTTTCATTATTTCTACTAATTCTGGTGGCATTAAATATTTATTTTTTCTATACTCTTAACACTGTTGGAAGAAAGTCTCCGAAATTTAGTGTGCCAAGTATTAAGATAGATTTTGCATCTGTTATGGTTAAAGATGTATATAATTACCTCAATTACTTACCAACCCAGTACAAAAATCGAAACCCAAAGTTTGTGCCCATAAAAGACAATCTTATACGTTCATTCAATTCAAGTGATAATATTAATACAAAGGAGGTGTGGAGTCAAACAAAAAATGTATGTATCCTGTCTATTAACCATACTATTACATTCATAACTTATATACTTATATTTCACCTTTTTCAAAATATCTATAACTTCTAATCAGATCTATCTTTTCCATCATCCAAAATCAAGAGGATTAAATATTTTAAAAAACTTCTATTGAGAAGGAGAATGTCTCTAAATTCTCAAAATAATATGTTTTGTCATTTAATTATTATGATTGAGATATTTTTTATTAAGAGTAATAAAATTATCAATGATCATTATATAGTTTAATAAAGGGGGTGATATAATAAGTTGACTGTTTATATGTAGGGACTATCAATATATATATTTTTTAATATATTGTGTTTCTATAATTTTCATTCCACACTTTTCATCTGTAACTGATATTTTCAGTGGAACAGTGAAGAGTCGTTATTTCCACATACAGATGGAGCACCTGGTAGAATATTACAAGCAATGCAAACTTCACAAATAGCTTTGGTAGACAATGCACCCAAAGGAACTCAACTGAAGTTACTACTGTTACTTGAAGTAAGTATTACATATAATAAATAAATAAATAATAAATTTAAGGTATAAATTCAATTTATATTTAACTGCTTGAGATCAATATTATTAGGCTTGGGGATGTTAAACTCAAAGATATAATTGCTGTTTATGTACCTTAAACATATGCTTCTTAAAAGAATTATTTACTCCATTTATTTTGAGTATCAGAACTGCTAATAATATTATGAATAACTAGCTGACCCTTGCAGACTCATATAACTATAAAATGCCTATTCATGTATATACTATATATATACATTCTTCTTTGTCAGTTCACTCTTGTCAGAGTGGTTGTGGTTATCAAGTACCTGATGCAGACAGTACTCACTTCACAATACCGCACCACCTCTGCCTATTCCCTGTTAATCAGGTGCATTTGTGCACGGGATATACTATATATATAAAGAGAAAGATACTGAAATCAGTTAAGCTATTTCAGATGAGTCTGATTACAAAAAGTGTGACATAAGGTTGAGATATATATTATAAGCTTATAATTTTGCACCTAAAAAGGTATTAAGATAGTATCAACATATGGAAAAGTGTATTAACATATATATATATACAATAGCATTACGCCTTATTACCATATAGGTATGCAGAGATCCCATCCTTCATCCCACATATGAAAATTAACATGGTAATCATTACGAGAATGCTTAGTTTTTAGAAAGTTATTCAAATAAATTTAATTTTTAAAACTCTCTAGTTAATAATATTACTTTATTAAAACTGCATTGTTATTTTAAGGGTAAACAGAAGATTTATTTTAAACCTAAACGATACAACTTAAAACATATCATCAATGGGGAAATCTATGCCGGGTTTGATCGACACAACTCTGAAGTATTTGCTTATTATCTAGCAATGGTGTTAAATTTTAGATGGATTCCACCTTCAGTTATACGACGTATACACATACATCAAGATATAATTCCTGTTGCAACAACAGGTTTGAAAAGAACAATGACAAAAAATGGTAATTTTATATTATTTAAAATGCATATTAATTTGTTTTAAAGGCTAAGATAGTTTGAGCATGGTTTCAGTGAAGTTTCAGTTTTAATTAATATTCTTATTTGAAATCATTGGTAATTGCAAAGTAAATAAAAAACGTTATACACAATATAAGGCAAAAAATAAAAAAATATCCCAAGAAAAAAAATTATAAAATAATGAAAAAAAATGAGAAAATACATTAGGTTAAAATTATTGACAACTCATATTACTTTTTATATCGTTACTCACTTAAACAATTTCACGTCTTATTTCCAAAGATACTATGTTTTAAACAAAAAAAACAACTAAAAGTAATTTATTTTGTTTTTCCTTCAAAATTGGTAAAGTGGAGATGGTTAGAAAAAATTATGGACTTGATACTTTTGAGAACTAGCGTTTCTTCACAAAAAGAAGTGATAAAGAAGCCTGGTTATCAATATAATGTTTTTTCTTCACCTCAGGGAGTGGATCCGTATGTATTTATGGAAAATGTTTTTACTGTAAAATAAATGACACAGTGTGTCCTGACAATAATGGTGAAATTGAAGGTGCTGCAATTCTATATTTAGATAGACAATTTAAGGTTTATAAATCGCCTTGGAGAAGATCATATAGTATCAAAAAAATGGAATGGGAGACTAATAATGATTTTTGTAAGTAAGTAAATAACTATGATATGTTTAAAAGCAAAACGCAGTACTTTTATTCGTTTATCTTATAATTGTTGATGCTATCTATCAATGTACACAAAAGTGCAATTAGTTAGCTTTATCATTGATGTTAATTTTGAAACAAATAATTATACCTAAAAATAAAAGACTCTAAATCATTTCGAGCTATATAAGCTGAGGTTTTTTTATAGGTTTAAAATGAAGCCAAGACATAAAAAAATAATAATAATAATATAAATTATATATAATTAACAGAGTAAACTTAACCTTAAATAAATGCGCAAATAGTTTTTGAAATGAAACTTCTTTAGGCGCAAGAGGGTAAAATTTTACGGATGAAAACATCACGAAGATGTGCAGCGGTTTTTATGCTAATTCGTTTGAAGGTTAGGTAATTTTAATATTTAGAAATAACATGTGGCATTTTAATTTGCCACTCGTAATTTAGTATACTATTTTTATATAATAAAAATATTTCATACATTCTCTTTTCTAAATTTTAATTAATAATTTCTAATTTTGACTAAAAACACGTGGCAAATTTATGTACAATTCATCATTTGAAATTTCAATAAATTATTTGTATTAAATTTCGAAACTTTCAATATTTTAATAATAACTAAATTCCTAACATATCTTCCCTTTTCCCTCCCTCTAAGTCATAATCAAGACTTTAAAATTAGTTTGCCAAAGAAGTTTCACTTCTGACATGTACTTTGTACGCGCGCACTTTGTTTTGTGTGTTTTAGAGTGTATGTGTGTTTATGCTTTTTTGAGTTTGTGTATATGTATACTTCAGGGTGTATACATATGTTTGTTAAAAATTAATTTAGAGTCATCCACCAGAATTGTGCAGTCCAAAAAACCCTTGTCCTGTTAGGCAACAACCCCCAAAGTCGCTGAATTGTTTTTAAACTATGACAATTCAGAAAGTTTTTGAAGAAAAACGTTCTTTACGCACGCTTGATTTGAAGAGACAGCTGGTGAATGTGACGAGGGCGTTACGTTTCGAACACTAACTTTTTTTTATTGATTATCTGTATAAAGATAATTACGTATTTTATTCGATACCTTTGTTTCAAAATATTCATTAAAATATGCTGGCTTAAATAAAACATTTGGTATTAAATTATTCATGTATTTTATATTTTTATAAATTTTTACTTCTATCGGCAATCCCTATGACTTTTTTCTAGGAAAGTAAAAGGAGTGCTTAGTACAAAAAGGCTATTGAACCTTATTGACGTTGCTATTTTCGATTTCCTCATACAAAACGGAGACAGGCATCGCTACGAAGTATATAAAGATCAAATTGTTATACTCGATAATGGCAAAGGATTGGGAAATGCAATGGTAGATCAGATAGATATCTTAGCACCACTCTATCAATGTTGTATGTAAGTTTTTATTTTCTTACGTGAACAGTATGAATAAATTGATGACTAAATAAAATTCTTAATAATTGATAGATCGCGAAATAAGCAAATCATAAAAATAATACAAGTAGGCTTTTAAAGCATTTTGGAATATTCTCACATTATTAAAAATGTAGACTAACGATGATATTAAAGATAGACTAAAATGTAAAGTTACGAGGTTTCCTCTGTCTGCTGTTCAGAAAAAACCCTCAAGAAATACCGCTGTCCCTATTTATCATTATTATTACAGTTCCATTTATTAAGTTAAAGCAGGGTTTCTTAAAGTGGCGTACACGAACCCCGAGGGGTTCGCTTATGGACAGTAGGGGGTTCGTGGCAAGATTTACATATACTGAGAGTAGTTAAGAATGAGTTTTCATGCCAGGTCATAATAAAAACTAAAATACAAAAATCAACTTGATACCGATTCAGTTTCGAGGTTAAAATTGTCCAAAATTACTCCAAAAATTGAGTCGATTTGTTACAAAAAAAACAAGCCAACAACAATATTAATGATATTAAAATATTGTATATGTCATATTTTATTGAAAGAAAGCCCTTATTTTCTTTAAACGTCGTTTTTATTATTACTTGTTGGGGCGTTTATTCACTTAAGGTGTTCGCAGTCATATGGAAATATAAACGGGGATTTGTATAGCCAAAAGTCTGAGAAACTCTCGAATTTCAGCAATTCATTGACTCGCCCCATTTTTTTCGTTTATCTGCTGGCCTCGTATAATTACGATAGCGTGGCGGTTGAATTCCATTTGAACAATTAAACTTGTTTCAGCCTAACGGAATCCACTTGGAAAATCCTCGAAATGGTTTCCGGTGGTAGTTTAACCGAAACAATTAAACTGTTAGGAGCAATTAGAGGTCACCAGTTAGCCTCTGATGATCATTTCAAAGCTGTGGAGAGACGATTATTAAAAGTGTATGCCACTGTGCGTTACTGCATTGGCAAACATGGAAGATCGAAGGTTTTAAAAGCTAACCATTTTAATGATTTCTAGGTCTAAAAGTATCAGTTTCATTAAAAACACGAACCTAGTTCCAATTTGTAAGCAATAAATAGCCTTGTGCCATCTTTGTGCCAGTGACAACAAAGTTTTAATAAAAGTGATTACAACGTACAAACACAGGCTTTTATTTTTATTCTAAATCTTCTATGCTATATATAAATTTAGTTTTAGAGAATTAAGCAATCGTTTAAAATTTGTTGCAATAGGAAATCATTTTATAGATAATAAATATCTTTATTTTTACATACATTTGTGAAAAACAAAGTCCTCTGCTGCTTCTGTTTGCAATAAGCTATAAAACCAACTGAACGTATTGTAAGAAGGTTTTAATCAATAGGTAGAAGAATGCTTTACGAGGAAGGTTAAGGTATAAAATTAGACTGTATCATCACTTACCATCAAGTGAGATTCCAGTCAAACGCTAATCGCTTAATGTTACCAGAATCAAATGAAAAAGTAGAGTAAAAATATCGGTAATTCAATATGCAAGTTGGTCATTGCATTTATAAGAACAACGTTACCAAACAGTTCATAAGGGAGGAAATAAAATACAGATACCCATTTGGAAGTTGCAAGTAGCGCAATGTATGACAATATGGAAATACATCGTATAAGATTAATGGGTAAATTTTATTTCACTCATTTGCCAATACGCAAATGTACATCCTCAAGGGACAATGTGCATTCAATACTTTTAGGAGTCTCATCATGAGACTACACACCCATGGAAAAAATTAACCAGTGGAATAAACCAACGTGAATAACGCTTAGAAGGCTGTGACTATAACTTTGAGATCCATGTCGTCATTTCTGAGTGGTACAGGTCATTAAATAAATATCTTTTATAATTTTCGGCTATAAGGTACAACGGTAATATTAAAAACATTATATAAAAAGTATGACCTCGGCGGATTGCAATGAGTATAAGATAAATGATAGGGATATTAGTATTAATGAGATTATAAAAGAAATTGAAATCAGGTAAAGCTGCTGGGTATGACAGAGTATCAGTCGAGATGCTGAAGGCTGGCCGCGGTGTTGTGGCAGCTCAGCTGTACTGCCTTTTCAATATATGCTGGAAGGTCAAGTCCCAAGAGATTGGAGCAAGGCCGTAATTGTCCCTCTATATAAAGGAAAAGGGTTACAACAGGAGTGCAAAAATTACCGCGTTATCAACCTTCTTAGTGTCGTCCGCAAATTGTATGCAAAGATATTAATTGAAAGGGTGATTAATGAAACTGATGAGAAAATATGGGATGCGCTAGCGGGATATAGAAGAGGAATGGGATGTACGGATCAGGTCGTTTCTTTTCGCTGCATAACTGAAAAAATTTTGGCTAAACACCAAAAAGTTTTATTTATTTAGATTTAGAAAAGGCGTATGATCAAGTGGTGAGGAATGATCTGTGGTCAACGTTATTTACGTATGGGGTGAGAGGTAATCTGATTCAAGCATTGAAGTCTCTCTATGAGGGTTCTAGTGCTTGTGTCAGAATAAACGGAGCGTACACGAAGTGGTTTCCTGTCGAAAGAAGTGTTCGACAGGGATGTGTTGCATGACCATAGCTGTTCAACCTATTCATGGATAACTGATAGCACTTACATTTGTCCCGTGCAAAACGTCAAGCGGGGATGGGAAAAAATGATGCGCAAGCTACGTCATTCGAGCAAGTGTCAGACGAGCGCGAGGAAGATATGAGGCGGAGGCGCGTAATGAGTAGAGATAGCAAGATTAAACCCTCATACAAATATTTGTAAATAATATGGAACCTACATGCTCTCACTTAAAGCACATTTTATAATGTCGAATACATCAAAATTACAATAACATTAACAGATAAATTTAAAAATGTATGTATTTAACCTTGAACCAAGTAAACTCAGATCCCTATTTATCTACAACTATTGGTTAAACTGCTAAAATTGAAACTAAAACAAGACTTCCTACAATACGCCTCGCCACATTTAAAATGGGACCTTGTGCTGGCTCAGTACAAAAAAAAACTACTCTTACAAATTCATTTTCAAATCAAGTCCTACTGAACACCGCTGAAATCACAGTTAGAGGTGGGTTATAACACGACATACAATACCTGTTATTACTAATACTGTTATGCATTAATAACAGGTATATTTTTAAAATAAAAAAACATGTTCGAGCTGAATACATACTCAACAATTTCCTTCATGTTTTAAAACAGGCTTAGGACTGTCAGTTCATTAAATTCTCAAGTGGTAAAGAAAGAAAAGAATATTATTTTGTGTCTTGAATTGGCGCATATAAGTGTTCAATATATTTTATATACATAATCGCTATTTACAGGAATAACTTACAACTTAGAAATGTTGCATTGATTTTCAGTTTAAAAAAATCGGACAAATTAAATCAGAACAATTTAACAATACACAATTATTACTAAAAATGGATACAATGGGAACCTCTAATTATTTTATTTACTATTGCCATAAAACGATCTATTTTTAATTCTACGTTCAATTTAACCTAAAAGTCGCAAACAGAATCTCTTTGCTATAATTTCTCAATCGAAAGAAAATTTTCTAAATCAACCGAAAAATATGATTCATAATACTAGGTGCTTCTCCTTTTTTACAACGGTCTTTCAAATAGGTGTGAACGTGATAGATTAAATAATTGGAAGAATAGGTAATACGATTAAGAATTTACTAAAGAGAATTTGTTCTTATGAAATGACTTACTTTAAAATTGTTTTATTTCAAATAAATACTAGGTGTATCTCGTTTTAGCTTATGAAAGATTAAGAAAAGACAAAGAGAAGAACTAGTATTGAATACTAGAGAGTATTGAATACTAGGAAGTGTTGAATACTTGGAAGTATTAAATACTAGGAAGTATTGAATTCTAGTAAGTATTGGCTCTTTCAAGTTATGATGGTGGCCGGTTGCTATCGATTAAAATAGTGAATGTTGACTAAACGATATTTGTTAACAGGTATATTGGCATCGCAAAAGCAACTGTTAGCTGGTCTTTTCCAATATTTGTGATCAATACCTGTTATGATAAATACGCCTCACTCCTAATTACAGTAAAGTGCTGCTGTAAACATTTTCTGCTAAATCAACCATATTTTAATAGATGTAACAAACTATAGTTATGTATTTTTATTAAGTATCACAAAATACGTCAATAGTAAAACAATTATCACGAGGCTGAATGGTCTTGAAATAGGCATTATCTATGGTCTAGAAGCATTAGTTTTGACATTAAACTTAAAGGGATAAATAACAAAATAAACAATTGTCAAATGTTATCATTGTGATTGTGATAACAATCGAAATAGAATATTTAAAATTCACCATGGCTAAACAAATTAAAGATACTTTTCTTTACTTTGCCTATGGCAGCAATCTGCTTAAAAAACGAATACACATCAACAATCCTACTGCTGAATTTATTGGAATTGGAAGACTTGATGTAAGGACTTGGTAATTCATTTATCAGCTCGTAATCTTAGTTAGTACTTACATTGCCTTTTATTGTAGGGACACCAATTAGATTTCATAAAATATTCTGACCATTGGAGAGGGACATCAGCGACAATTGTACCGACGGAAAATATAGGAATACACGTATGGGGAGCAGTGTGGAGATTAAACAATTGTGATATGCCGGCATTAGACAAGTAATTATTGTCCAATCTATATATATAAAAATCACAAACATTGTGTTTACCTTTAATGGGTACAGTTTATAACAAATATCCAACTGATATATACCAAACAAGTTATATGACAAATTCCTTCATAAAAATGTTTGCAGATTAATAAATTAACATGCTAATTTAAAAGAAGATCTTTAAAACCCCCCCTAATTGACTCAAAATTTACCAGACACCATTGCAAATATAGATAGATTTTCCTATATGATTAGAAACTACATAAACACTTTATTTACAGTTTCAAATGTGAAAGTGCATAATTTATTGCATCAACTTATTATATGATCTTCACCAGCTTTATACCTTTATTGTTATTTAAATTTAAACATCAAATAATTAAGAAGTTGATTGGATTTGAAAGTACTTCCCAAAATGACACTTTTTTTTACTTTATTGGTAAACTAAATATGCCATCAATTTACTTGCTCTATTTATAGTGAAGAATTACCTATTTATTGGTTTTTTGTTTTATGCAGTTAAATGATTGATTATTGAAAACTTCAAGTATGTACCTAAATACCAATCAAGTAGACTAATTTAATTTAAAAATTAAATTTCATATTGTGTTAAAAAGCACATGAGTTGTAGTATTAAACAAATTTACCGGAGCTTGTTATGTATAAAACATTAAAATTTTCAGGCAAGAAGGTGTGGATACAAATTGGTACTTTGCTAAAACAGTTGAAGTACTTACTCCAGATGGAGGAAAAGTACTATGTCGAACCTATCAACAATCTATTAATCCTCCTCTAAGAAATCCTGATGAAGAATTGCCACAGGATAGAAGGCCATCAATAACATACTTAGATTGTATTGTAAATGGGGCAATTGAATGTAACCTGCCAAAAGAATATGTTATAGAATTAAAGAGAATACCTAACAATGGTCAAAAAGCTTCTCCTAAAATGATTGAAAAATTGAATATGATGTAAAAAATATTCCTGAAATATATTTAAATATATGCAAGTTTATTAAAGCCTGCCTGTGATGTAAATTTGTTTATTTGTATACAAGTTGTAAATATTGTATTGTTTTAAAATAAATGTTATTTACTGTTTATATACAGTTTCTTTTATATGATACCCTAGCTAGCTACATTTTCAGATAAAATCACTCATATACAGGGTAATTTGTAATTCAAAATATTCCTATTAGGTGATAGGGGTGACTATTTGCAAAAATTTTTGTTTTTTCAAAATAATTTAAAATTGTGTCTTAATATATGTTACAGTAAAAGTATCAATTATTTCTTCAGATTTATATGGACTACTACTAACAATAATATTAAACAACAACTATCTAGTATACTACTAACCCTAACTAATATTTTTTGACGACACCTCATGAAATATAAAACTGCAAAATGAAAGCTTTTTATAAATTATTTGAATGACAGTTTATATAGAAATAAGCTGGCAAATGAGCAAACACTTCACCTGTGAATTTTAAATCAATCCTGTCGGCTTTGAACTGCAGGTACCTATCAGATTAAGGATGTCTAAATCACATTAACCATATGTACGGCAGGGTAAGATTGGACCCCTTCCCCTTTCCCCATTCCTCCTCATACATGGCTCAAATTTGCAGAATCATTGCTTATTATTAATGTCTTGCTAGTTGATCAGATTCAAAAAGTTTTTTTTTGTCAACACTTTCACATTCCAATCTCGTTAACTTACAGATACCACGATAAAGACGAAGTATTAATTATTTTAAGAAATAATTGTTGATTAAAAAGATGGAGAACATGATGCATTTACGTTGGCAGGTAGCAGAAAAAGATGGTTTTATATCTTAATACAATACTAATTTGGACTATATAATTCATTGGAATGTCAAAAATAAAGAATAATGGAGAAAACAACCTACAGCTATTATAAGAAACTATACTTTAATTACATTGCAATTTCTCGTCCTTTTATGATTGACAAAGATACTGTAACAAATACAACTGGCTTGGAAGTCTTAAAAATCGTAAATTTCTGTCAAATTTATTATATATATATAGCGACAAACTATTACTTTTTTTATAATTTTCGTCTACACTATATATATTTTTAAACATTACATCTTATAGAGTAATATAAATTTTAAGCTATCTTTTCAAATTAATTCCAAATATGTTAAAACATCAAATTCGTAAGCCCGACACATTTTTATATTTCTCTTATGGTAGCAATATGTTATCATTTAGAATTTATATGAACAATCCTAGTGCGGAGTTTGTATCCATAGCCCGTTTGGACGTGAGTATATAATAGCACTATTTACTTTAACTATAGTATCATTATTTCAATAAACATAGAATTTTTACTATTGCCAGGGTTCCAGTATCTGTATTTTTAACTATTCATTTTTACTGTTTTTATATAATTATATATCAAATACTTATTTACACAATTACACAATTAAATCAGTCAATACGAACAGATCATTCATACCATATGATAGAAAGATTCATAACGGTATCGACATATGCTTATGAATAGGTACTCAATTCAATTAGAACTTCAATATCAACACACATTAATGTTTCTTTTAGGATTATAGATTAGATTTTATAAGGTATTCAAAATTTTGGGGCGGACCAACTGCGACATTAGTGGCTACTGCAAATGCTCACGTCTGGGGAGTTATCTGGAGATTGGATATTGATCATGTCGCTACACTAGACGAGTAAGTATTATAAATAATTGTTATTTGTTGAAAATGACTACGGTATAAAGTTTAACAAGGTATCTATTGTATTACGACGCTAATTGCACAGCCTACATACATAGTATTGGATCTATTTTTAATATTATTTAAATGATGACTTTCTTTCTAGTATATGGCTGTTCAACTGCAGACATAAGGTCCTGGGTTCGAGTCCCGGGTCGGGCCAATTCAAAAATTAATATTGAGTTTTATATTAAGATTTTCTCAATATTTGCCCGAAGTTGGGAAGCTGGCGGTGTGATCCACACCCGTGCCTCGGAAAGCACGTTAAGCCGTCGGTCCTGCGCCTGATCTCTAGTCCGGACTATGAGAGTGAAGGAATAGAGAGTGCACTTGTGTACTATGCCTGCCAATCCGCAGTGGAGCAGCGTGGTGGGTCTATGCTCCAAAAACCCTCTTTCATGCGAGTGAGGACATTAATGGTCTGCCAATTACCTTACTTATACGGCTGAAGTATACTCTACAGTAACGATAGGAGTTTAATAAAAGACAAAATGATATATGCAAGAAAAGATAAAATTATACATACATATATACTTAAATTGTATCAATGTTAAGCAAGTGACATTTTTGCGACATATTTTATTGATTATCCAGCAACTCATATGCCTTAAATGTAAAATTGTCATTAGCCTTGATTTAGAAATTTAATGTTTAATATGAAGTGTATTAACAAATTCAATATATTATTTGTATTTGTTATATTGTAGGCAAGAGGGGGTAGACAGAAAAATATACTATCCAAAGCACCTTCACGTCCTAACACCTTATATGGGCACTTTCAAATGCCGGGCTTATATACAAAAGGTTAATCCGCTACCGAGAAGCGACAACGAGGAAATACCCATCGAAAGGTGGCCGTCTTGGACTTATAAAGAAATTATTATATTAGGTGCAATGGAGCACGAGGTGCCTGGTTATTACATCCAAATGTTAGAAAAATTGAGAAACAACGGAGAAAGAGGATGTTTGAAAATGTATACGCTTCTATTACAATATGCAAGAGAAAAGCCCTGTATATGTGCTTTACCAAAGAAGAAAGAGAAGCCACAGATTCTAGATTTACGAGAACTTCGAAAAAAGAACCAACAAGAGTAATGAACCCTAACTTTTCTACCGAGTAATACATTTCAAATTAAGTACGAGCTTTTATTAATAAACCACTGTAATATCGAATACTGCATTGTAAGACTTTAATTGTGAAACTAAAATCTTGAGTACACTGATTAAAAAAAAAACTATTTAGATTTTGAATCTGTAAATAAGCATGATTAAATTGTATGGGGTAAAATATAATCATAGGATTTTTTATGAATTCACAAATCACTGTTTACATTAATACTTACCTAAATATATAAAAATTATAAAATAAACAAAAAAAAATTAAAGATTAATAGGAAGATAAAGGAATTGTGATTTTAATATTTTTTAGAACCAAAGTTCAATCTAATCTCTGAATTAAAAAATAAAAATGGCTTCTAAAACAAAACAAACAATCGAATTGCTTAAATGGCATTATGAATAAGACAACATTTCAATTAAAAAACAAATTTTATTTTAAGAACGTTATAGACCTTGTTTATATTAACTTGGTATAAAATATATTTAAACAAGGGTTATTTTTAGGATACATCGATATTCAAAACTATTTTATTTTAGCTTGTTTTTTTGCTAATTTATGTAACATTATAATTACATATAAATATTAAAATTATTATTAATAGGTACTCGGTTTTCATTAAATTAAATATAAAAATTATACACTATCTTAATCGTTTGGTGAATTTGTATCTAAACTGAGCATATAGCACAACGCCACCCCGACACTATATTACAATAAACACGCACACAAATCACACGAGGAACACATCGATTGGAAATTATTTTATCAGTCCACAATTTACTAATAACATAAACACTAAATGAGGTAAAGTCCATTATCCAGATGGAAATACTATTAGTCTTAGTGATGAGGGTTATATTACAAATGTCAAGGAATTACCCCGTAGGTCTTTATGTAAGCCAACATTCTTTAAGATTTGAAATAAACTTGATTCGACTTTCTTGTTATATGTGAATAGTTGGCAGGTAAGGTGTTCAAAGTCAATTATATCGACTCATTTATAGCATGGGTCAGGAATCTTATTCATCTCTTAGTCTTTTCTTATAGAAGGGTCACAAAATGTTATAAGAATATTGGTGAGGACCACAAATGTTATGAGGATATTAGTGTAGGTCGGAAATGTTATGAAGATATTAGTGAGGGCCACAAATGCTATGAGGATATTGGTGAGGGCCACAAATGCTATGAGGATATTGGTGAGGGCCACAAATGTTATGAGGAAATTGGGGAGGGCCTCTATTATTATGAGGATATTGATAAGAGCCTCAAATGTTGTGAGGATATTGGTGAGGGCCACAAATGTTATGAGGATATTGGTGAGGGCCACAAATGTTATGGGGATATTGGTGTGGGCCACAAATGGTATGAGAATATTGGTGGGGGCCACAAATGTTATGAGGATATTGGGGAGGGCCTCTATTATTATGAGGATATTGATAAGAGCCACAAATTTTGTGAGGATATTGGTGAGGGCCACAAATGTTATGAGGATATTGGGGAGGGCCTCTATTATGAGGATATTGATAAGAGCCACAAATGGTATGAGAATATTGGTGGGGGCCACATTTTGTCCAATTAACACAATTTTCTTAAACACAAAAAATTGTTTTTTTTTTTCATTTTAAGTATATTTACTTGTTCTCATTTGTACGCCTGCGGTCCCCACGTAGAGGCTTACGGGCCCGTGATATATAGTAAAGACGTTTTCATTACAGCAGTCTAACAATATATGGAAGTGCTAAACTATAACACAGCTGCTTTCACCACTAAGACGATATAGTATTAATTATAAATACCGATGGAAATAAGTGCTTCGCCATATTTGGAGAAACATTTGGTTTTCATTCTGCTGATCTTCATTATACTAGAACGATAAGCTAATTCAATACAAACCGTTGATAGACATTAGATAAGGGAACATGAGGCCAATATAAATTATAAAATCACACTAATAAAAATATGATCAAAACTCATCGAAACGTGTATAGATACTACTATACCATATTAGACTTTTATTTTGATGTCATGTGATATACTTATACGTTAAATGTACACAAGATACATAGCATTTTAAGTTTTACATTCGGTGAAATTATTGAGTGGGTCTTCCTACATCTTACATAAATAACTGGAAAAAAAATAGGGAAAAATTTAAAAAGTGTTAGTGGTCTAGTATAAAAAAGATAAGTAGATTTGAATTTTCATTTAAATATCACCACAGTTCTGTATACTTGAAACAATTAGCATACCACTCCAGGTGCCAACAGGTAAAAGGTTTATATCGATACTAATGAATATATATATACACAGTAAAATATATATAGTGCGTAAATATTTAATGTACATTTTAATTCTACTATAATATCATTATAAATATACTTGAAATTCAAATTCAACATACCACCTTGTTTCTTTGCAAATAATTGGAATGGTATTGAATTGAGTTAAACATATGTATTTAAATATAATATAAGCGCAGTGGCGTGCTTAGTGAGTCCAATATAAATATAACTACTTAAAAAAGCACTTTGAAATCACTTTATAAAGCATGAAATAAACAGTTTTAATTCAGTTCGAAATGTTATATGTTAGTGTATATAAGTTTGTAGAGGTATTGGGAAATAAATAATATGTCACTGAATATATATATATGAAGTCAGTCGACAAATCTAATTTTAAGATAGTCATATGCGAAATAAGAAGTTCAAAAGAAATAGGTCACGTAATCTTTTATCTCCTTATAAAAATCTTCTAGTCAATTCAAGTCAGTTAAGCTAATCATTTAAAATATTCCAGTCAATTCATACCATATAAATTAATGAACCTAATTTAAAATTCCGTCCAGATTAGAATTTAGATAGAGAATTCTAAATTAGGTTCATAAATTCTAATAGATATTAGAATTTATGAATAAAGTATCATTTTGTTAGTGCAGCCGCTACATAAGGTAAAAAATAGAGGTCATGATAAATACCATTGATTTTTTTACTGCAGTACTGTTTACATCCAGTATTCCGAAATGTAAAATTTAATTCACTCTAAATTACGTATGGATTTCTCAACCGTCGGTAAGTAGGAGTCAATAAGGGTAATCTCACATCCTGGTAATTAAGTAAATATAAAAATATACCATAGATTTCAAATCGGCTCTTTATTTCAATATTCCGAAGTCCAAAAAACCATGTATAAACTTACCGGTCCTTGTTATAAAAAAATTACGCGTGATATGAAAAGTAGTACCAAAATACCCCACTTAATTGGTATAGAAAATTTGAAAGTCATTGGAACCGCTCACACGGTTGCGCTTCCGCGTAAAAAGCGGCAAAAACGAAAACAGTGCAGTACATTTGTCTCGCTCTTTCCTTACGGCGGTACCGAATTTGTTTGAGTGAGACAAATAACATGTCACTAGTAGACTAAAACAAAACGAGCTAATAATAGGAATGTAGATGTCGCATATAAACTATTGGGGGTTTTTGTTTTAAAAAATAAAAATTTTAAACGACTTGCTCTTTTAACCATATAAAAGGGGAAAGGTTTTTTTTTAAATATGAAGAAAATAATTCTTTTAATACTCTACTTATTAAATTAAAACTTATCCATGGAGGACGTCAAATACCACGCTTGCAGCAATGTTAAATTCTAGGTAGATTTTGTTTTTCTGAAAAACGTGGTACTTTTTACAATCTTAATAACGAATATATTACAAATTGACGACAAGGAAATAATTCGTTTCGACGAAATATTTATTAAAAATAAAAATTTGTTTCGCAGAGACCAAATAAATGAAGTAAAGAGGTTTTATAGTCTATGGAATGCACGCCACTGTCTATGAACACATGTATATTTAATCTGGACTGCATATAAAACATCTTCCTTATGATATGCTTAATAATATTAGAGCTTGCAAGAAACGCTGTGTGAGGCAACGTTGTGCGAGATTGCGCCACAGCCACTCCACGCAAACGCGCCCAAATCGCGCTTTAAGCTGCTCTTGTTATGAGTAACTATGACGTCATAAGTAACGACACTAATCTTAATTTACCCCTTAATAGCTATTAAGTTTTGCGTATAAAAGAGCGGTAGTGGAGTGCCCCGGCTGGCTTATATGCGTTCGCATAAGTATTGAGTGTTCTTACGACAAATTTCTTATTGAATAAGTCGACTTTGCATTTAAAATATCACGGTCATATTTCAACTTTCAAAATCCTAAAATAGCTGAACATTTGTTTAATAAGTCTGAAATAGCTGCAGATTAATAATTAATGATATGTTTTATTGCACTGTTAAAAATATCCCTAAAATATTTTTTTGCCGAGAAATGGAAACAAAATTTCTCAATTTAAAATTAAACACATTTTGATAGTAATTATAAGTCATGGTATTAATAAATTAATGCATTGAACCAATTTTGTTTAAAATAGATACGATTCATAAATTTACATGCAGTAGTTTTATATGAAAACATATTCGAGTTTACTACTGATGTTGGCATTTAATTTTATATTTATACGAGTAAATACCCATATTATAACAGAGAATGTTAATGAAAAATTAAATGAAACTATTAATATAACATAACAGATATATGTGAACTGTATTTTTATGACAAAAAATCATAGACAATATTGACTTTATTGTTACACCTATTATTTAGACAAGGTAAGTAGTAACCCACTAACGAATCATCGCAGTACACAGTTCTCCTCACTCATATGCGTCATGGTTTTTAGTAGTATTGGTAGTTTCCTGACGAAGATTTCTTTCACCGAATAGCACAATGATGGTTTGGAAATAACAGACAAACACGTGAGTTTCATTTTTATAAATATAACGGTACCTACCTAGGATTTGAACCCGCGATTTTTCTAAATGAAAATATACGAGCCTCACCACTAGGCCGTTATGGCTTTTTATATATTATAAGATGTAATATATAATTATTATATATTACTGATTGAAAAACCTTTTGTATATAAACTGCGGTGTAATTCGACCACCCAATACTTATTCAAGTCGCATTAATAAAGAAGGTATATTACTCTAAATATACTACACACCAGCCAAGTTAGCTCCCTATTACCAGTGTTAAAAAATATGGTTCTGATATATATGGCGACCTGTATGTTTCACTTTTGTAACGAGCTTAAGGCACTATGCAATTTCTTAGCCGTCGATTAAACTACGTTACAACGTATGTATGTCAAACTGGGTTACATCACTGGTATATGAATTATACGAAATGCAAATGCGCCGCGAGCCAATTTACATTTAATAATATGTGCATTTCATTAACTAATGCGAACGTCTACCAGTAGATTTACAACACATATAATTATTTTTAATTACGTTGCATGGATCATATCCAAATATCAGACGCGATTTTACAAAACGATGTATATAACATACGATTACTACCAAATATTTCACATCACTAAGCCCCATCTCGTTGCTGCTGCTTTTACATAAACTAATTTTGCTGCCCCAACAAAAACAGAATATAAGAAACATTAAAGTTAGTTTGCTGTGACTCGTTACATTAGCTGTTACTATTTAAAATTGATGAAAATTTTAAAAAATCACGTATATGTGACGTCACAATATTATATATTTACGAATATATAAACAAAATCTGAAGTTTTAATTAATTAAATTCAAGACAACACGCGAGAAATTAAGATTGTGACGTCACACGCACTCGGGTTTGTTCGGATACTATCGGCATGTTTTAGATACTCAGTTCAGAAATTAATTTTATATTTAATATAACTTTTGAAGTACACACCAACCCAAAAATCACTATAGACTTCATATTTTCGTTTTATTTTTTAAAAGTGATTTAAAGACAGGTGATGTAGCGAGTCACTTTACAAATTAAATATAGAAAACATAACATTCGTTTATTCGTGTCATATTCCTCTTCCAATCAACAATCCTGCATTCCAATGAAGGCTGGATTTCTGAAGGCACTCGTTTATACCCTTAAACCATAATAGTTATCAAATATCACATTGGACCCGCCGAATGCTAGGTCCAATGTCCAGGATTGTTGTATAATGGAGTCTAACTTTGGTTGAACATACAACTATTGTAAAACTCACTATTTCATAATCATAACATACAGTGTGTCTAGCGTTAATTTTACATAATAAAGAATTCTATTAAAACTTTTAACTAGATTATTTTATTTCAAAAAAATTCAAATACGTTAATCTAATAAATTATTTAAAAGCATCAAAACATGCTTCGACGTCACTCCACACGTAACTCGGTATACGTCCGCTACTAAGGATAATAAATTAATTAGTCTATATAACAATACGAGCGCAGTTTTATAAATAATGCGAGTCCACTTGTCAGTTAAGTATATATAAATGTCTTGCAAATCAGCTAGACTTTGGCTATAGAGTATAGATAATTCACACTACGCAATAACTTGTAAAATTATCATATATATATCGACTATGTAACAACAATGGCAGAATATCTATTGCATTGTAATTGATACGGAACACATCGATTTCAGTTTCGTCTTATGTACTCGAGGGATCGTCGCCCGTTCGAGGGTTTCTACACATAGATACAAAATAATACAATATCTAAATACAATATATAATAATAAAAACCTTAATTTAGCGTTTTGATTTGTATCAAGTCTTTGGTGGTTAAATCCGATCTATGAAAATTATTTCCTCATTATAAAATAGAAACGACAAACGAAAACGATACGCCGATCGAGCCATGAGTATTATCAACGGACGCGACGGGCGCCGGAGCACGCCCGTCGAGCGACGCGCTCTCAAAATGAGCGGTGCAACAATAACAACAACTCGACACGGCGCAAGCGACGCCCGCTCGCACGGCGGCTCTACAGCTGGCGTGGACGAGACACTTTAAGACGATTTGTACACTAGCTCGCCCACGACGCCGCTATACACACTTTACAGCTTACACGATAAACTTAACAATAATAGGCTGCGTCACAAATGACATCGATACAACTATGTTACTGAGGTAAACTATATAGGATCCGGCTCGCCCGCGACCCGACGGAACCCAGTGGTTCCGAGCATACCATTCGCGCTATGTTATCAGTATCCATCAAATACGCAAACAATATTTTTCAGTCATATATATTAAAATTCCAGAAGAAAAAAATAGCAGCGGGTCATCGAGGTTCTACCATAACGTATAAAATACAGTGATTACTTTTCAAAAAGGTTAAAAAAAACGCACCATATGTGCGTAGAAAATAAACACCAATGCAAATTGAACGTTGAAAATGTGTTTGTTGTGTTTATTTTAAACTGGTAAACCTAGCGCTGAGAGCCGTCGGGTACGGACGAGAAATAAATAAAACGACGCGGCGATTCACTAGCTACGCTTACATCTAGGATTCGAAGAGCCGGGCGCGGGCCGCGGCTTGAGGTAGACAACGGTGCGGGCGGGGAAGGGCAGGGCTAGCGCGCGGGCACGCCGTTGGGGCCCCGCGCTTTGAGCGGGATGGCGCGCGGCTCCACCGGCGCCAGCGGTTCTGCTGCGGCGTCGTCCGACCGCGAGCGCAGAGACGACAGCTCGCGCACCCACGACGCGAGTCGCCCTGATACGCCGAACAAGTTCGAACCCGAGCCAGTCGCCACTGCGCCCACGTTCACCTCCGCCGACTCACTCTCCTCCTCCACTGCAAAAAAATGACTTTAATCATTCGGTGTTCTGCAATATTGCGCTCACATACTAAATGTTATACATCAAAAGCTGCCAAAAGCCAATACAACCCATAAAACAAGCTTGTTCGTCGGTTTTGAAGTATTTTTACTTCAATAACGACAAACAAGCTTGTTCTTCTTTAACCGCGTTCTTTTGGTAGGGGATTAAAACTATTGGATCGCGCCACCGACATACTATTGATCCCACATTGTGCGACACTATTGTTGTGAATATCTTTACAAATAAAATGCAATAGACCTATTTTTTACAAAGCTATTATTTTATATTTAACTTTATTTTAAACCCGCGCATTAAGATACTTAACACTATAAAAAGGTGAATTTTTAAAGTAAACCTAACGGCATCATATTAAAATAAATATTTTTCTGACTTAACCTCATAGTTATTCCCTGTATAACTCGTAAAAACTGTTCAAGGCACGCAAAATAGGTATTAATTTTTACAGACAATTCTTTAAATCCACCTAGTTGAAGAGTCAATAAATAGAGCCAAGATATAAGTGCTCTAGAAGAAACTGGCGCAAATAGGTAATCTTTTTAGAACTTATGTTCCTTAACCAAAATCCGATTCGACAGAACATTAGTACAGTATACGTCCACAATTAATATCTGTGTCCAATTTTAAAGCTATTCTAATAGTTACAAGCAATAACATAAAGCGAGCCTACAAAATATATTTTTTCATATGAAAAGAACGACAATCAATCATATTCTCTAATTTTTCAAATTGAAGAAGTAGTTTAATAAAATAACTAAATGTCTTGGTAAATTTTGTGTAACTTTATGAATATGACTGAATATCGCTGTGCTATCTACACTACAATGACATTTGGTCACTCAGAAAATGATAACACAAGAAAAGTGATCTAAATCTGAGTACAACATGCAATTAATGACCTTTACTTACAGTGAACAAAGTGCCGCCTGCTCGGCACACACTTCTGTATGGCACGACCGTGCAAAACAAACAAGAATTAAACATTACTACATTTAAAACCTCATTAAACTATTACAAAATCATCACTTCTATGTTATCATTTACTGTAGCCAACCATGTTCAAAGAGCAATGTTAAAACAAATATGAAATAATGTTAGATACTGGGCGAAAACGATGAAATAAGTATAATACAAATTATGAGTATTACTCGCCGCATACTATTATGGACCTAGTTTAACTAACATTTAAGCAGCCTCTGTGTATTTACAGATGGGTCCAAAGATTGCAATGCTTCAGGTGTGGCAATCTTTGACATCCAAAATAATAGTCATATTAAATTTAAATTAGATCAGTCACATTGCATAATGACTTCAGAACTCATTGCCATTTCTGAAGCCTTAGTTTATATTGAAACAGTTAATTCCAACAATTTTGTAATTTTGACGGATTCTAGGAGCGCCCTGCAACATTTGGCTCGATGTAGCTCGACTTTTCGAGGCACACCGATAGCCTATAGAATTTTGGAACAGTTGTTATCTTATACTTCTGGTTCCAAAACTGTGTATTTGCAATGGATGCCATCTCATGTGGGTGTTATTGGAAATGAGACGGTCGACGATCTAGCTAAAGAAGCCTGTATTGATGGCGAGATTATGCTATTGGATCCAGTTTTTTCAGATATATTTATGCAAGTCAAAACCGATTGCTTTTCTCTTTGGGCCGAGTACTTTGATAAGCGGTCGAGAGAGAAAGGCATTTGGTATAGGACTATGCAATCGCAGCCGCTGAAATTTTGTTGGTTTGAAAGGTGTAAAATTAATCGGATGGACTTAAGGATAGCGTTAAGGCTTCGTTCTGGTCACATTCCATCAAATAAATACGCATATTTAATCAAAAAATCGGAAACTCCTAATTGCTCCACTTGTGGGGTAATTGAGGATATTTACCACGTGGTGATGGAGTGTGTGCGGAACGAAGCTTTAAGAATTGATTGTGCTGTGCAACTAGGTTATAAGTTAGATATAGGGGAATTCATTACTTTATTGGCATTTCCGTACAGTAATGAATCAAAGATTATATATAGATTAGTTAAAAATTATTTTAAGCGTAGATAGATAATAAGTGAGCGTTTTATATGATTGTTTACCTTACGGAGCGACATAGTCGCATAGTGACTAAGCTCCATAAATAAAGAGATAAAAAAAATGCGGATTACTTGTATTTCATTATGTCTGTGTAATTTTGATTATTATATCATACCACTTGTCAACCTAGATAGTTTTTTTTTAAATATATAGCTTTAAACACAAATGCTTAAAAATTCGTATTATTAGTACAACAGGTAGTACAATAATAAATAAAAAAAATTTTGAAACACTGTCACACAAAATTAGGATTTTACACTTGACTCTTTATACGAAGGGGTCGTCGATTTATATAAATAGCCCAAAAATCTGTAAATTTTCTGTGTCAGAGTCTAAGATTTATGAATAAATGAAAACATGACTTAAATAGTAAGTCAGTGAATGATACTGAAAAGTTAATTTCTTTGAGTACATGTTACATATGAAATTTTGTTAAACATGACTACAAGAAAACAAATGATTAAATCTATAAAAATAAGTAAAATTGGAGTGGCTCTTTTAAATTTAAATTAATAACTTTTCACTAAATGCATATAAATGTATTTACAAAATACAATTTATAAAAAATTTGTCAGTTTATATTTCTTTTTGTTCCAACTAATTTGGAACGGCTGGACCAATTTTGATGAGACTTTCAATGGCGTATAGCTTATGTTTTATGGTACTACTTACTTAGCCTAGTTTCATTTTAGAAAAAAGTACAACACCGCGGGTAATGGCTTATAGGACTAACAAGGTATTACTAGAAACACTAAATAAAATAACTTTAAAAGCAATTTGCTTATTCTATAAAACTAAGTACACGAAAACATATGAAACAAAATATATCTCATCACCGTAGCTTTAAGAACTTTATATAGGATATCAAAATAAATAAAAACAATTGAGTTAGATATGTAAAAAAATTGTAAGCATTATATATCTTCCGTAAATATTCTACTATTTTTTATTATATATTAATATTTAATCAGGGGATATGGTCCGAAGAGTGAGAAGAGTACGTGTTTCCATGGATAAACGAATGAATGACATATGAATTTACATTTTATGAATGAAACAAAATAATCGATATTTTAATTAGAATATTACAAATCAATTTATATTTGGATACAATAAATGCAACATTAATAACAATAAAAATAGTGGATTTATATTGTTGTGGCTTGATGAACGCCATATTGTATACTAGCAACAATTAAAAAGATTGTCTTTACTTGCAAAATATTCATACTTCTAACCTATTTTGATCATTATAAAGCCTTAGAAATTTCTGGAATATTGTACAAGAACTACACCAGAAATATTGTAGTACAATTTTTTTAAGTTTATCTCTAACAATATTTTAATGTTCATCTTTATTTACATTTAATATTGGAAACTTATATATTGTCCTTCCAATATTCCCGTATCCAAGAATAATACGAATCTCAAGACAGTTATGTCGTAATGGCAAATGTGTATGAAAAAAATATATTTTAACACTGAAATCAGCTATGAAATTTGGACAATCTGTAAGAGTCGATATGAATTTATTAAGGTATAAATTGCAAAGGAAATAATATTTTGTATTTAATCCTTATTATTATGTATATTTTAATCCTTAATTAAAATAAAATCAACATTTTCACAAGTTAAGATCGAATGCAATTTTTTATACGTAATAATTACTTTTAATGGAATACGATCGGAGATAACTTGACTATGGTTGAAGATGCTTGGGGTTTTTGCTGAGGGCAAGAATATATCCCATATTCTTATGGGGATACATTTCAAAGGATTCGCTATTGTAATTGCGTACAGTAATATGGCGTAACCATGCCAGTATTCGTTTCGTTTGCAGTAATTTTATGTTTAGTTTCGCAGTAGAACCAATTTTGGAATTCTTGTTTTTAATTTGGATCGGTTAGAGGCTTCAGCCATGTGTTTGTATTTGTACTCTAGTTTATTTTGTTCTCTCACATGTAACGGTGACCGAGCTATTATGGCTAGTGTGAATTCACAACACGGAATATATTCTATGATCACAAATATAATAGACTCAGTGGAAAATCACAGGCAAATTAAAACATCCATCTATTTTTAACGTTCTAAAAATTGTACTCTCGTCTTTGGTATCGCGAAATACACACATAAACACACACACTCAAGATCAAATCGCAGTTTTTTATTCTCTCTTTGAATCAACGCCTGAAATACTACTACTAAGATTCTGAACACCGAGCTCCTCAACAACTGGACTCGGTTCAAAGAATCACTTGTTTGTGTCTGTGGTGTTCAATTGTCTTTGAAATTTAGAGAACGTTACGAAAAGGTTGTTTTGCTTAGTTTATGATTTTCCACAACTGCAGTGACGTTTGTGACTATGTCTCTCTCACTCCTTTTCTCGAAGAATCGATCTTACTTCACAGAAATTACAAGTCCCGGCCCCAAAGTTTTCACTGCAAAAAAATGCGTAACCATTTTGGAGTGGATATATATTAAATTTAAAGTAATAATACAACTCACCCACGGCGGTACGCTGTAGCGCATACATCTCCTGTCCCTGTGGTGAATGGAAGAAGGAGCGATGTCTGAAATAGGGCTGCGCTGCGGGCGCCAAGTTGGCCACCAGTTGTATGAAGCTAGGCCTTTGGGCGGCGCGATGTGACCAGCACGCTCGCATCAGCTCGTACAACCGGTCCGGGCAGTGCTCGGGCCGCTCCATCACGCCACCCTCCACCACGTATCTTAACACTTGTTCGTTTGACAACCCCTGGAAAATAAATAATCGCTATAGTCATTTAGCGCAAACTTCTTAAACTCATTATCTAGAAAGAAGCCGTTTAACCGTAAGAAAGCATTCAATAGATGGGCGCTGTACAATTTTTTCGCAGAAAAGATTATCCATTACAAGTTTCAAACAATATTTAAACTTCAGAAGATAAATAAATACATTCAATTAACGATGGGAAATGTAAACAAGATAAAATAAGGTTACAAAAGTTTAATTTTAATATTAAAGAAGATAAAAGAGTACATCCTTTTATCCAAAGGATTTAATGATACCATAGCTGAAAATAAAAGAATGCCTTACGCTTTAACATAAATCAGAGACATTTTAAAAATAGTTTACACAAAAATTGGAACAAAATTCTAATAACGAAAACATATTTACGCCTATCAAATTTTATTTAATAGAAACAAAATATAGATAAAAATTACTCGTGACACAATTTTGAAACAAGCATATTATTGTTGCAAACTTTTCTTTACCATGATATGCATATATTATAAGTAAAAATACAGTTAACTGTATTCAAATCGTGTAAAAGTAATTATTTCACATCATAAATGATCATAAATGAAAAATTATTTTGAAACTAAATTTCAAGAAAATAAATTGCCTCGAATTTAGAGCTACATATAATAATCAAGTAAGTACCAGCAGGGGGCCGATGGTTTTTTACTGACCAGTAATCGTTGGACAACATATAATGAAAAGCGTCATCTTGAGGTAGCACATTTGATATTTGAAGTTATTATTGTTATATTTTAAAATTAATACTAACCTGATATGGTTGCATAGCAAGCGTGGCCATCTCCCATAACACCACCCCATAACTCCACGCATCACTATGACTTGAAAACACCTGTCACGTGAATAAACAAGTCATGGTTAGTTCTATAAATTAATGTCATTTATATTCATATAATATTACTAATTAAATGTGTTGCTTTAAAAACATATAGACTCAATTCAAAAAACAATATTTGCTGGTATAAAAAAATAACTGTTTAAATCAACCAATGATGATTAATGACATTTTTTGATGTAAATGCATGAGATAAGAAAAAGAGACTATTCTGGATTTTGCTGGATATTTAGAGTTTACAAAATTTGGATTATGTCATTATACACCTAACGCAACGATGTATTTATTTTTCAAACAGTCACTGCTGATATTCATTATTCGGTATTTTTTTAAACTATTCTATTAAACCTATATGTTACATGTTACGGCTTACTACATAAGTAAATTAATTTATAATGTAGCTATTTTACGTAACGTATTTAGATCCGCTACTCTTTCCAGGCATGTAAGTAAGTTTCGTGATCTATATTATCATTCACGAGTTATCGATAACAGTACTATGTCCAAAAATAAAGAATATAATTAATAACTTACCCCATCTTTTAAGCTTTCAGGGCTCATCCACCGTACGGGCAGGAGGCCCTTGGTGCCCTTCCTATAATAATCAGTCTCATAAATGTCTCTGGTCATGCCGAAGTCGCCCACCTTCACGGTGAGGTCGCCGGCCACCATACAATTTCGTGCCGCTAAATCGCGATGCACGAACTTTTTAGCTGATAGATAGGCCATACCGTCTGCTATCTCAATAGCCATCTGAAATCAATAAGTATTATGTCCGTTTACTACACGTAACAAAATAAGATTTAACAGGCCTATACATAAACACATCTTTTTTTAAATAGTAATAAAATCGGGATAAAACTTGAGGCTCAATAAGTTGTTGACTATCATTAGAGAGAATTTCATATAACCAGTTTAAAATATGGCAAACTATAAAAAGTGAAAAATTTATAGACGTACTACTATATATATTTTCTTTACCTTACTAAGTTTGAACATCACCGACAGTTATTTATTTTTTTGTTACTTAATTTTCGTAAGTTTCTATCTAACATAAGACATTGAAAGTACCATAAGTGATATTGCCAAGATGACCACAAAACTCATTCATTTCAAAACAATGCACGATTAGCTCTATAGTCAGCAAAATGTTATTCAATTCGCAATGTCACTAAAGTCACTAATTACGAAATTCACCATACTTCTGCCGGAACCACAACGGAACGCGGAAACAGCTAGTCTAAAATAACTTGATTAAATTAACGAGTAATATATTTACCTGCAAAATATTTTGCAGTGTAGGTGGTGCATTACCCGTTCCCTTTTTGGGTAATGAGGAATCTGCGTCGGGTCGATGTGAACGCAAGTAGGTCTTGAGGTCGCCCTGTTCCATAAGTTCCATCACCACTAGTGTGGGCTGCCCGTGGGAAACTACGCCCAGCAGTCGCACCACGTGGAACGTGTCAAAGGCTTTCATCACTGAAGCCTCATTCAAGAACTCGATGCGCTCCCTGAAAGACAAATCTTATATGTAATAAGTAATATAAAGTAAATTATAATCACCGCTTAGAACCACAACAAAAAGCATCATGGTTTTTGAATTCACTACATAACAAGACACGTTAAACCTTTTTACATGAAAATGTTACATTAATATAATAAATTATAGATAGCGCTGTACAATAATTTGCAAATACGATTAGTGAGTTGTGTAATGTTTCCAGTCTTGTATCGAGGGCTCTTCGTGTCATTAATCAATTAATTTAATAATGACTTAACAGTAGAGAATGCGTGTTAAAATCAAACCTACTTTTAAGGCAATAAAGTTATATGTATTATTTTTAAAATCTATTTCCAATGACATGAATAAAACAGGGAAGAAGGTACAACTATCTAAACTTACCTGTCAGTGGCGTGCTCATTGACAGTTTTCACAGCGCACCGAGTTTCTGGTTTGCCTTTTTCAATGTTCTTTGCAATACCCTCATACACCTGAAAACGCGACCAGGAAATATTTTTTATGCACCGAAAGAAACTAGTAAAAATTTCTATGAAAAATAATCTAGATAAAGCTAGATTTATATACAACGAAAAATATTAAAAAATAGTCAATTCCCATGTCACCAAGCTTCTTAAAATTGCTGTTGAGCATTACTTCCTCACTCATAAGAGAGTTTTTTGATCATAGATCTACCATGCTGTTCCACTGCAAGTAGGTAGGAACATACATATGCTAGTTTCCACGCGGTGTTTCCGTTCAGCGCAAAAACAATGATATATTTAAAAAAAAAGCTCGTAAGTATCTTTTTTATGAAGAAAAACATAATGCAGGCTCTAAATTCCTAGCCGCGTTTTGTCTAAGTAAGAAACCACGGGTGTTACTATCATAACTTTATAACCAATAATACGAGTCTCAAATTCACTACGGGGCTTGCAACTTGTTTGTACACATTTAAAAAAAACCATTTATCTGTAAAGAAAATCCATACATACCATTCCAAAGGAACCCTGTCCAAGTTCGCGTATGAATTCAATATTCGCACGCGGCACTTCCCATTCGTCGGGTACATAGACTGTGGAGACGTACTCGGGGTTCACACTAGCGAAGAGTTTATTTGTTTCTGCGAGTGGTAATAACGCTCTACGCGCATACCAGATCCCACCAGCCACCAGGGCGAGAAGCGCCGCGCAACCACCAACTACACCCCATACCCACTCATAACTCAGTTTCGCAGCGCGCTCCTGCAATACAGTGGAACGTCAATCTTTCATTGAATTGAAAACTTGTATAGCCGTGTTGTCAACTTTTGGTAGGAGAAAATATCATGGGTTCGAGTCACCAACATCCTAATGTTAATTGTATATATATGCACGTACTGCTCTGATACAAGGTGATAGCTATAAAGGTGACGTATTGTGAATTAGAATAACATCCTAATTTTTGTAAGACAGTGTTTCAAAGACAAATTATTTATTACTGCACTACATTTTGTAGCAACAATATATTTTTAAGTATTATGTTTTCGTTAAAATTACAAAAACTTCAATATCTCTTAAATGCATAGTGGCCATCGATAAACGATAGGAGCCATTGACATGTACTATAAAAGTGATATCACGGTTTCATTAATTTGCCATGCCTGGAAGTGAATCTCACATCATCACCTGCGAAACTCTCACAAAAAGGTAATAAGGTAGTATCAGCTTACCGGTATAAATACGTAGCTATCAGCTGTCACGTTTCCAGCACCGCTAAGAGACAACGGGGTAACTCGTATAGAGTAGTTCCCAGGTGCCAAATTTCGTACAAGCACAGCTCTTTCGGAAGCCTCGTAATCTTCAGCTGTAATACAGCTTGACAAACCTGCCTCCTGCACAAACCCCAAAGCAATATTAAACAAAACAAAAGACATCCACGAAGTAACGTAACCAAAGGCCCCGGGGCAAAAAATAACGTTTTATCGTCGTTTTGAAAATTTTACACAACTTTGTACATTTATACTAACACGTTTGTATCTGTCCTTTAAAACCAAAATTAATTTATATTAAGAATATATTTGCATAGATAGAATACAATTTATTGTACATAATATAACAAACATAAGTAAAAAGTAAGTAAAAACTGCACAGCGATTTCTAACAGGCAACTTTTGGATGAGAGATATTGCTTAAATGTAATGTTGTTTGCTTTTTCCAATAGATAATGGCAGATTTCACAAATTAATGATAGGCTACATATCGCGGGGATGATTACATCGATCCCAGGTCCTCTGACAGCGAAGTGAATATACGCATCACTGCGTCAGCGAGGCTGTTAATCGTATTCAATAATTTAACGCGTATACAGTCGCAGACAGTATCTATTAATAAAATAAAATCATAGGATTAAGTTACACAAACCTGATTATTATCTTCTACTTTCGAATGGTGTACATTGTAGGCCACGACAAAACCATTTGGGTCATCTGGTGGTTGCCACGTGATATTCACCTCTGGTAGAGTTTTGTTCAAAACTTCGACATGCAGATTTCTAACAACATCAGCATTTACTGGAATTATTAATCTCATAAATAATTGTAATAATCGTAGATCGACATAGTCAATTAAGTCAAGGAATTATATCAAAAATTGAAATATTAACACTGCACTGTCTACTTGATGTATTATTTACAGGTGAACAAAAGAATTACTGTTTACAAGGTTGTGTTGTAAACATATCTTAGCACCTCGATTTTTTTGGTAAACCGACCTGAAGATCCTCAGAAGACAATACCTTTAATGGATAGTTTTATGGTGCATACAAATTATTTGGTGCAGTCGGTAGGATTGAGCTTATTTATTTTAAAGTTCTACGCCATTGTAACTAAACTGTTAAAGCAATATAGAATAATTATTTATTGCAAAATCTTATATCTTATATATCAATTTCAATTATTTGTCTATTTATATAGTTCGGATTTAATAATTAATATCCAAAATAAAAAAAAAATTCTTACGCCAATTTATTATTAAAACACTTAAGACAATGAAACTTTTAAACATTTTACAACACTAAATGACTCGATGAAAAAACTTATAAAAACATCAAGTTAAAAGTTTAAAAGAAAAATTAAAATTGCCTGCGTACAATGTACACATATCAGCAGTGAAACTTATTTGGTTAACTAATTTTTAAGGCTTGTTTATATATATAAGTTAAAAACTTTAGACTTGGAGGGAGGGAAAAAGGAAAATATGTTAGGAATTTAATGAATAATTGTCATTAAAATATTAAAAGTGTCGAAAATTAAAACAAATAATTCATTGAAATGTCAAATGACGATTTGTAAATAAAAATGCCACGTGTTCTTTGTCAATATTAGAAATTATTAATTGAATTTTATTTTAATGATATATTTTTATTTTATGTTGTATGAAAAATAATATTTTATAACTACCTAAGTTTAACGAATTATTGAAAACTAATCAGCATAAAAAACGCTGCGCATCTTCGTGACGCTAATCACGCATTTCATCCGTAAAATATTTATTCTCAGGCGCCTAAAGAAGTTTTACTTCAAAAATCTTTGATTTTAATTGGGTGCATCAAAAATAATCTAGTAACTATTGTAAATTGGAACGTCATATATATAGGGTAAGTTTCAACTAACACTAGGCATTGAAAAATATATTTTGTGCACTTACATCGTTTTAGTGTACGGAATGTATAGTGTGCTCGCTGCGAGCAAAACGTTTCCTCATACTGACTCTTAGTCTCGTTTTCATGCTTTTCCCGACACGCCCAAATGTTAACGGTGTACCATGTGAAGTGGCGCATATTCTCAACCGTTAGTGATTTGGCTGTGCCGTCCAAATCGTAGTACAAACTCTTCACGTACTCTGTAAATATACCAAATTATAAATACATACTAACGATAACGAATATTATATACCTATTAATATAAAAAAAATTAAGCAAATCTCTACCCCATCTTGCACTAACTTCATAAGTACATTACATACAAAAAATCCTTTAAATCTTTTACATGAGCAATAATTGGCGCTACACAATTTTCCACAAATTCAATCGTATTTGCGGAGTATTGTAGAGCGCAAATTAATTAATTTAATTTGATTAATGGATTATAATCGAAATTTAGTGGACAAATAAGCATTCCCCTATATGGATAGACATCATTTAACTCCAGTCCAAAATTGTTTTTCGGTGAATTAAATTAGATCAATAAAATAGCTTGTTATAATTAATATTTTTACTTTTCTTGCTACGCTATGTAATGACGATATTTGGGCATTAGATTAGGGTATTGAACCTGGGATATATAAATATTTGCCCTTGGCTAGTTTGTGATGGAATTTGTTATGGAGCTATTAGCATCATTTTCGTTATTGATTATTAAATTTCCGAATGCCATACACTATTCTACTTATTATTATCGTATTTATACACTAAATGTACGACATGAATCGTAATGAATGTAATAAGAAACAACGGGTATAGTCATGTTTTAAAAACAAAAGTTACGAAATGTTGCAGTTACGAATGAACTATATAGTAAATTTTGACTTTGATTTTGGTGCAATATGATCCTTGTCGAAGTTTAAAGTCTCGTATAAACGAATTATAAGACTCAATAATTTTAAAAATTTCTATATTAAAATAAAACAAAATTTTGATATAAAAATAAAAAAGCTGTAAAATATATACTAATTATGGTAATATTTGTTTTTGTACAAACAAATTAATTCGGAATAGATTGTTTGTAATATCTCAAACACATTATATAACCTTAAAAAATATATATATAGTATACAAGTGCAAAGAAACTTATTTTAATCATTAACACTACACTATTAAAACCGAAGGTACTGGCGCCACCACCACGTGCATTAACTTTACAACCTCAACTATGTAAAAGATTTTTACGGTTACAAAAACCCCTGTTCATGCGTACATTAAAAAAAACGACAAGTCGTAAAATGGTCAATAACTATTTTATAGATTTTTACATCACGAGTACATTGGCAATACTTTAATATATAGCACCAATTAAATGTGATAAGAATGTCATAAAAAATATTATACCAGAGCTATTGACCTCTACAATGTTTTTAAACATAATTATTTAAGCATGCAACTTTCCACCGGCTATAAAACGGGTGTCTATGCAACCTTTGCTATGATCCTGAATGATGTAAGCGTTAAAATGTCGTCGTCTGCATTTGACTGAAAACGTAAACCCAAACAGAATAAAGCTTAAATTAAAAGAAACACAAAAATAAGATCATTATCAAATAAAAAGTGACAAAAATTAAACGAAAAAATTGTAGAATATAAAAGACATGGCAAACTTATGTCAAAACTTATAAAAATGAATTATTATATATTTTTGAAAGCACTAAGGAAAGACTCGATTAACGTACCCGGCCCGAAAAGCAGAAAATATGAAACCCCCATGTATGAGCTCTAATTTAATAACTTGCGTATTACTATTCTGTAATCATACAAGCATGTATATCGTTTTTGATGACATGAAATCGAAATAGTTGATACGCAACATATACATTAATATATTAGGACATTTAGATTTAGTCTGCTAGTGATATGAAATTTGTCTTACTCAATCAAACGCGGTACCACCGTAAGCAAAGAGCGAGACAAATATAGAACACTGTTTTCGTTATCGAGGCGTATTAGTACGGCCGCGTGTGTCACTCAGTCGCCTTATGAAAACGCAACGGTTAGCTCGTGATGTTCCGATGGCCTTTCAGATATACAAATGAAGTGGGATTTTTTATGCCCCTGTTAGGATCTCGCGTAATTTTTTGATACTTCGGGCCGAAAACTTAAAACAAAGTAATATACAAAATCTTAAAAGCTTAAGCCGTAGCCAAGGATAGTGTAAATCAAGCCATACTACTCACTTCCATCTGTTCCGTTGGTATAGTTGTTGCCAAACGAAGGGATGTGTGAAGAACTGAGGATGACGAGCATACTATAATCGCTGTCGTCAACAGAACGGCGAATGCGGCTTGACGAAGAGTCATTCGTTGATTTTTTCACATACACCTTTTACGAAAAAACAAATAAATTTTTCAAACTGCCATAATGTAGAGGAAAGTAGCAGTAAATTAAAGACCTACTGTTAAGCACAAACCTCCTCACTCGTAACAGAAATGGGTTTAGACCATAACCCAACCATGCTGCTCTACTAAGGATTGCCAGTCTATACGTACCCCAGAATTACTGCCGCGCTATGCAGGTTACCTCTCAATGTTTTCCTTCATCGAAAAGCACAATGATGGATTATAAAGAACAATCATGCAATGTCAAAACTTTATGTATTTATGAACATGTTTTCAACCAAAATCTAGATTTAGTTAATAAAACTTAAAATACTGTAACTACTGTGAGGGGAAAATAACATTGTGACGTCATAAGCACATGAGTTTTTTTTTTCTGGTACGCTCGGCGTGTTTTTGGTACTCGGTTCAGAAATGAATGTTTAATTTAATAGAACTTTTTAATTATAGCGAAAATAAATAAAATAAAAATAATTTTCTTACATAACTTATCTTTACATTTATCACATTTTTCTTTTCAAAACGTAATTATCAATGTTAAAATATAAGTATACCTGATTTTGAAGTGCGTTTTCAAAGTCAATGCTTTCGACCCTCTCTTCTTCAGCGACAGAGCTGAAGCGTGTCGGTCGGGAATCCTCACGGCACACACACGATGCTCCTTTCATATCGGCCGTTAAATTTGTCTCTTTCTTCTCCGAACCAGTACCCCCATCTTCTCCACGCACCGCGATTAAGTTTACTAGCGCGTTTGCTATAAATTACCGATAAAGTAAATTAAATTAAAAATATATATATTGTAATGATAATGTGGAAAAAAGGGACATCCGGCTGAGTTTGTTGTGAGCTCATCTGAGAACAGTGTGCGAAGGAACCCTCGTACTTTTAGTTTCTAAATCGGTCATTGATATCATAATCAGTTGTACATTGAAATAATATATGGGAAAAAAACTATATTATACATTTCAAAGGTGCTGTAAAACTCTACTTGCATAAAGATTTTTTAAATTTTAATATTAGAAAGGAGAGTCATTTCTAAAGATGTCACATAATAAATTTAAATCTTTTATCAAAAGAAAGCTAATTAAGAAATCGTACTACAATTTGTAGCATTACTTAGACGATAAAAATCCCTGTTAAAATAAATGAATTAATATAAAAATAATATTAATACAGATACTTTTCTAAAGCGATCATGGGAACGAAAACTTGAAATCAGATTATTTAGCTAAATATTCTAGTGTAAAATTGAAATAGTATTTTAATATTTTACTTAAATAAAACTAGTTTTATGTATATAATTTTCTTAAGTGTATACATACAATTAGTGCAATAGTTAAGATTAAGGCCGAGTATCTTTTGCCGGTTGTAGTGGTTGGCTTGCACTTCCACGTGGTAGAAGGCAATGGTGCCGTTGGGTTTCGCAGGTGGCTGCCACTTTATTGTTGCGGAGTGTTCACTTAGCGAATCTACGGTCAGACCGAGTGGAGGGCTGGGATCTGCAAAAAAGAGGCGTGATTCATCAATTCTTTTTATTTATAATCAAAACAAAAACATCAGATAAATACAATACTACATAAAACACTACATGTAAATTATAAATATATTTTCTTTTAGTCCTGTTTGTTCGATATTCAATATCATTCATGTATACCATCAACTTACTTAAATAATCATTTCAATAGTACTTATAATCGCGCTAACCTGGTAAGAGGTAATTTACCTCTTATTGATTCGGCACGGCATCGTATGGGAATGCAAATTATTTGCTTCACGGCATGCTTATACTGTTAGAGTGGCAAATAATCATGGCCGAGGCCTCAGACCAGTCTAGATTCAGACAAATTAGAAAAGGAAAATTCCTAAATTTCCTCTGTCGCGCATAGAACCCAGGATTTTCGCTATCGAAGCGAGTATTCACACTATTTAAAGAACATTCAAATCAAAGAAATGCTTGGATGTGAATCTACTTCCATAAGGATAAGGATAAGGAGGAACTAAACGGGCAAAGGCTGAATCCTTCTGAACGCTGCTGAATGCGTCAACAGACATCTGGATCCTAACACCTGAATGAGGAGGGTACCGCCGGGTTTTAATGGATATCCTGGTACAGTTTAGCGAATCCCACACTCCCGGATGGAAGTTTATACTTCATCTAGTGTGCATAAAGCATTTCCCAACGCAAGAAAAAGTCAGTTCAATCGTTTTATGTATAGTGCCATTATTAGTACAAGTTAAAATTTAAAAAAATATTATTGGGTTACTTGCCGCAGTTTCCCAGCAGAATCAAGCTTCCGAAACGACGATAGATATATCACTAACGAACAGACTTGGCGATTTAAAAGTGCCTTTTAGACTAACTTTTTACGTATATATATTTGAAGAAGTTTTCACTTTAAAAAGTAATTACTCCCAGATACTCACGTCCAGGTAAAGTGCTGAAGTATATAATTGGACTTTGTGCTCCTCTTTTATCTTGTAGCGTTGTGTAGGTCTTTACATAGGCAGCGTAACGAGTGTAGGGCGTAAGCTGAGTTAGCGGATAGAACAGTGGTTGGAGATCGCTGCATGCACCTTGCAAAATGGTCTTCTTGTTTTTCGCTGCTGGTGGTATATTTGTGTTATTCCTAACCTCCTCCATTGTAATATCCAAAACGTTCCATCTGGAATTGGCAACTGAATATATACCGTATATTTAAATAAGTTAAATCATATATGACTTCAAAGCATTATGTGACAGCTTCGCTGGCGCAATGGTGCGAGCAATCGCTTCGCTAGCAGAGGTCCTGGGTTCAATTCTCGGCTAAGCAAATATAGAAAATAGTATTTTCTAATTTGTCTGAGTACTTACTCTTTTCATAACAATTTATACAATTTGTTTAAACAAATTTATATGAAACTGAAAACAAATAAAGGCATTTCTCGCGGCGGCGTGAACCAATAGTTTTTGACTCCTACCACTAAGTCCTTAACACGGTTAAAGAAGTTTTCACTTCTAAAAAAAAGCAATAAATATTTTATATTGAAAGTTTCATGGATTATCGACATATTTAAAAATATTTACTGGTACATACCACGATTATGTGTTTATAGATGATTTGTAGATACAATGGTGGTCGTGACAATACGACGATAATTTTAAATAAAAAAATGTTAAAAAGTTTTCACTTACGTGTCTGAACAAGCGTCCCGCTGTCCGTAGAGTGTGACGTTGTGTTCAGCAGCAATGTAATAGATCGAGTAACCAAGCAGTTTACGCATATCCTCGATACAGTACATGTTCCACGTCAAAATAACTACTTGCTGGTACAGTTTGAATGCTTTCAGGTGCAAAGTTTCTTGGAAACCTATGTCGAAGATTAAACGGCAATCATTAAGCCACGAAGGTATAGTTGAATAATGTATCATGCTGTTGATAATAGTTTGCCCTTATCTTTATGTATGTATATAATATTCTATCGTACTCCTATGTCACTGAACTCCTCTCAAATGTCTAGACACATTTAAATGAAATTCCAATATTTATATTATTAAGTAATTGATCAACAAATAACAGAATTCCTTATATTTCTATGGGAACGAGAACTACACCGTCGACACCGCCGGAAACGGCTAGTTTACTTATACAATATATTTTGTTTTATTGCTGACAGTTTAGCGCTTGAGCGATGATCTCACCTGATGGTAAGCGATGATACAGTCTAACATGGAAGCGCGCTAATCTGTTAAGAGGCGATATACCTCTTACGGTTTCTACACAGCATCGTACCGGAACACAAATCTCTTTGTTTGGCGGTACGTTCTTGCTGGTAGGGTGGTAACTAGCCACGACCGAAGCCTCCCACCAATCCAGACTCAGACAAATTAGAAAATACAATTTCCTAAATTCGTCCTACCGGGGATCGAACCCGGGACCTCCGCTAGCAAAGCGAATACTCGCACCACTGCGCCAGCGAAGCGGTCAAAAAAATATCTTCGTTGTGGAAATTTCTATAAGTACGATAAGCGGTTTATGGATAAACATGGAATTTTTAACAGTATTAGCACGATCGACATGTGTTAGCATCATGTTTTAATAGCTATAAGATTAAAAAAAAACGATGATCTACATTGATAATTGGGGTTATAGAATATGATCAAAATTACAAAAAAAAACGTCAAAAGTCTAAATTGTAAGTTGACGGTTTAAGTGTAGGGGTTGCCAATTTATTTGCATGGGTTTTTAAATACTCCTGGACAAAAATAACACAAAAACCGGTTGTCAATCTGGAATCTACTGAGCATAGACTCTGCTAGCAACTCGCTCCTTACAAGTTTTTATTTCAATTCTCTTAGGTTTCAACTTCACACGCTACCTCTACTACTCGGCACTTTTTTTTTCAAAATAACTATCGTTAATAAAATACTTTTTTATCCATCCCCTCAAGTTCAAATACATTTTTTGTGTATTTGACACTTATAGTTTAAAATTTATAGTTTAAATAAAGTTTTAATTATTTGTATAAATTTAATTTATTTCTAATCGTATTACCGAAAATATATCTTATCTTGATGAAAGCTATGATAAGGTGCAAAGTTCAAAGGTTAGCCTATGAATTGGATTTTTTAAAATTTAAATTACTATCTATATGTTTTTAATCAACTTACATATATCTTATTTAATCATTTTTGGGTTTGCAAAAAAGAGTAAAGTGTGTGTATTCTAAATACCAAATAAAAATACAGACGAATTGCTAACCTGCTCGTTTTTTAGAATTCGGTATAAAAAGATATATCTGATTAAGTATGTAGTGTGAAAATATATGGATATTTCGCTTCTTTTGGTTAACGGAAAGATTTCGATGACCCCTACGTATAAACGGTCAACTCGCATTTTAGACATTTTGACGTTTTTGTAATTTCGACAATTATATCAACCCATTAACCAACCTGGATCATGTTAACTTAAAATATATGTTTAGTACAAAAAGTAGAAGGGTATTAATAATTTGTATTTGAAACTCTATTATATAAATTTAAAATTTCATACTTGATTCTTGTACACGAACCGTCGAGTTATTTAAAAAGTTTGTATATCTAGTTCGTTGAATAATTTGTAGGCAACCAAACATAAGTCATGTTTATTTTTTAAAAACAATATTAACTCACATAAGCAATTGACAATCAGTAATTTTCATTTTTTAATTTTATTTTTTCATAAATAAACACGATTTTTGTAGGTTTTATACAAGTTTATGAAACCATCTTAGTATTATTGTATTTGCAAAGAAACCTGTTTATATCACATCGGGTGGATGATTTCACCGAACATAGATAGCAACATCATTTGTCTTTATACACGTAGATTTTTGTATATAATACCAAAATTATATAGAGTCAAAATCTTAAAACAGGAATTATGAGCCAATTTCAAGTTTACCGTTTTGAATTGGCTTCATCCTGAACTACTTACAATTATCTTACTTACAAGAAGCCTGGTCTCCATTATTCTCCTCAGATACTTCGATTTCATTGAAAGTAGAGATGTGGTCGAGAGTCATGTTTTTTAAAGGTAGGATTTTGTTGTAGCAAAGCTTCGGGTTAAAGTGTATGAAAAGTTTGCCTTTCGCAATTGTTACATTCCCATGGTTAGACCAGTTCCACAGCATCTCGAGGTTTGGGTTATTAAATATGTAAAGGCTCTGCTGTCTGAAACAAAGCATAGTTAACTTCAGACAAATAGCTAATTAAAAGATTACATGAGAAAAAGTCAAGAAAATGAACTCCCAATAACTTCTCTTAACAAATATTGAGAGAAATTTTAAATAGTGTAAAATAACAAACAAATTTATAAGATTTTGAGTATTGGATACAATGTCCATAAAATAATTTTATTCAATCAGTGGCTGGCTAACATATACGCACATGGACGTCACTCGTGTTTTGCCCAGAATCTTTGTTTAATTTTAGATGACTCTTTGAATCTGTGTTTAGTGATGGACATATTCCACAAATGTAAAGGTATTATCGTCAACCTTAAAAAAATATCAGTAGGGTAACAAGCCAGTGCAATTACTTTATGAAAATTAAGTATCTACGAAGCATAGGCTTAGATATTATGATGTTTTATTTACCAAAGTTATCAGTGCCGGTTTTCTGATGTTCAAAATTGTAATCGATTCACATCACTAATATAGACCTACATTTGACGTACGTATAATTTCAAAATTACTATTAAATACCTTTATTAAATAAACAAACGGACATTACAGACTCACTTAGGATCGATGTTCTTTCCTCCGATGAGTTGTAAGCTGCGCAGGAACATAAGTGAAACAAGTGGGTAAGAACGTACTACACGCAAACTACCCTCAATTTCACGAATCTCGCCCAATGCCTTCTCCAATACAGTCATGGTGTTACCTATGATAAATATATTATTTTGTTAAAACACTACATATTATTAATTAGTCGTGATTGTCTGCTTAATAAGACCACATTCACCCATCTTTATTGCGCTATTATAATATATTCCAAATTATTATGACTAATATATCGTTGTATCTGTGTAATATTTGACGGTTGTGTAACATAGAATAACTATATATGAATTTATTTATTATTATTATTCACAAAAAAGTGTCAAACATTTTTCCGCACAAAAGAAATTTCAGTTGTGCGTAGTAATTTTTCTATTTTTATCTAAAAACATTTCGTTTTGTTAAGGATCTCAGTGAAAAAAATTTGCTACATTAGCTATTCAAAAAATGTTTTCGCTATATTTCACTTCGCTAAATAAACACAAGTAACAAATACATAAGATACGACGCTATATACATACATACATATATAGCTAGGCCACTCGCCTCGAACGCAATTTATTCCCAATGAAATTCTGCTTTGCATAATGATATTTGTTGAATAGGGGTACTTCCACAACAATATTTTAACTGTAATAATAGGAGGGTTGCCAACGAGAATACAAATGGACGGTTTCTCAGACGCTAAAAATATAACTCAAAATAGGAATTTCAGGACTTCAAAAAATATTACAAAAAGCATCATGGTTCCTTTCGACCGAGATAGGGATCAAATAATACAAGTCACCCAGTGGTGATGTTAATGCGTACTTGCAATTCCCTAATATACGTCACGTGGAGAAGTTTGCTTACATCTGTTTGACACACAAACGATGAGACTCTGTGGGATTGTCATATATATTTATCCAGGAGCTTTCTTTTGTAAAACTTCTATATGTTTTATTCCGATAAACACAATGGGAAAATAAATATTCATATGACTTGATCTAACTCTGCAACGATACCAAGAAGATAATTGATCGTTCCACATATCGTCGGGATATGATGTGGATTTTATAATATTTCTCGCTAATTTAGTAAGTTCCGTGTTTCAGATTTAGAAATTTATAATTGACTTGTTTGTTAGTTTTGAATTTAGAAGGACTGAGCTACAGTCCACAGTACAGTTTACACTAAACTTATAATTTTATTTATAAAATAAGGAACATATTTTATAAGGTTTGCGGAACATTGTATTGCTATTATTATAACGCTGGCCTTATTAAGAAAATCGGACTAGCAAAGACACAATTGTTCAGTGTTTGAAATTAATTTCTTTGATAACAAATTTTCAATGTGATGTCTAAATGGTATTAAGCTTGAAAATTTAAGTTGTAATACACACGTCTAATTTTCTTCAAGGTCTGGTGAAGCCGAAGAGCATAAGGAACAAATTTCCCACTCCCACTTAAGTGCCACTTTTAGCAAGACAACGGGTTCGTAAAAGGGCTATGGCTACGGCTGTCCACGATGGCGAGAAAGAAGGCTTCCCCAATCAACGATAGCAAGAGATCCCGCTGACATCCTCACGTCGGGCATTATACCATAGTGTGGTGCGCTGGGGGCACTACACTCAAAGCAGTTCGGCAATTTCTCCCATTATGAAGCAGATACTTCCCGAAACAACCATGTCAGTATTCACCTACGCCTGGTCTAAATTGGAATAACAATTGAAGGAGTATTAAGGACACTAACCGCCACCGGCTCGAAGAGAGATCTCCAAAGTGCCCTTGACATTTGTGCATCCGCGGAAAAGTTCGGCGGAAGCGATAGAGTCAATCTTGCCGCCAGAGCATTCGCGCTTGCATCCCCAATCCGGACATCTCTGGCACGTTGATGTATATTTGTTGCCAACCTGACAAACATATCAGTATATACTTTGAAAAATGTTAAATATATAAAAATCTCGTGGCACGACGTTTGTCTGCCATTATCTTCGGACTACTAAACAAATCTTAATAAAATTTTATAAATATTATAGCCGTTACCGAAAATATCATTGCCTACGTCCCGATCATGACGAAATGTGGACAAATCTGTTATTTATCGGATTGATTTCTAAAACTCCACAGTACTTGAATCTAACATCTGAAGTAAGTATCGGCATAATTACGCAAACGAGATGGTCAAGATCTATTTCTTTTCTATCAGCTTGGCGCGTTGTTTACAATCCTTAATATAATAAATAGTATAAGCAAAGTTACTTACCTCCATATATCCGCTTGGACAGAAGTAAACACAGGAGCTGTTATTCAATAACAGTTTGTAAGCTCGTATACTGGGAGCGCGCTGTGTTGCATCAGCAAAGTCATTCTGCGGCGGCGGTGTAGAGCGACACTCATGCTCTGTCACGCAACGCTTCGATAACTGATCCAACACAAAATTATTCAAGAATAAGTAATTAAGAAAAAATTAAATTCCTTAAAGAACAAAATTTGCAAATTACTAGCTCTTTCCGGCGGTATCCCCCACGTAGTTTCTATTCTATGAAATTATAGGTAAACCCGGATTCCATTGTCAATCTAAACCATACTCGATTGCAGGAAGGAGTTCACGCACATAAAAACTATATATATAAAGATGTGGTGAATAAAAGAGTGTGAATAAATAAAAAGTATGAACATCTAGTTTAAATATAACACAATTAGATATCTAATATAATCGTTTTATGGTTACAAGAGGCGGCGCGTGCTTCATAACGAGAAACTTCTCGTGCCGCGCTCGGGGTGATAACAACCTAGAGAGAACGATGGTTTTGTGATCCTTGCCAATTCTTTTGGCCTATATACGATATATATGTGTATTTTTGTTTTTTTACTGCTGACAGGTTAGGGCTTGACTGTCATTACAAGTAAGTAATGACATAGTTTAAGATGGAAGCACGCAAAGCTAGTATGACTGCTTCACAGCATCATACCGGAACACTAAACTCTTGCTTGGGGGTACTTGGTCTTTGCTGATAGGGTGGTAACTAGACCACCAATTTCCTAAATTAGCCCTGCCGGGGATCGGACCCGGGACCTCTGTGAGTATAGAGTTCTTGCGAGTTCCTCTGTAGGTATGGTAAGTAGCAGCCCATTAACGTCCCACTGCTGCCACTCATAGGAGAGACGATTATTAGAGATCCACTCACCATGCTGCTCCACTGCGGGTTGGCAAGCATAGTACAGAAGTACACTCGCTATTCCTTCACTCTCAGAGTCCGATGTGACGGGTATCCGACACGACTAGAGAGAGATCAGGCAGAGGTCCGACGGCTTAACGTGCTTTCCGAGGCACGGGGGTGGATCACATCGCCAACTTCCCAAGTTCGAGCAAGTATTGAGATGATCTTAATAGGAAACTCAATATCAATATAATTTTTTGAATTGGCCCTATCCGGGACTCGATCTCAGGACCTCATGCCTGTGGCCGAACGTGCTAACCACTAGACCAATGAGGCAGACTTGTGTAGGTTATTATAACCTGTTGTTAATATTTTTATTTCACTTTCAATCCTAAAAATACATTAAGAACATTATTAATCTCTGAAATAAATATGTAACATAACTTATAATCAGTTAAACCTTACCTCGTAAGTATTAGCAGGACATTTATCGACGCAGGTGCGCTTATTCCCGTAGCCTAATGAAAAGTTAGCGCACACATGGCAATCGCTGGGAGAAGGCCCGTCGCATCCACCGAGGCAAGTATGGTGACAACATGTATTTTCATCCATGCAGGCTCGGTCGCCGCATTTCACCGGACAATCTAAACAAATCATAACACAACCTTTCTGATAAATATATAACTTTGTGGTAATCCTTACACTGGAAACCGATTACAAATTTCCCAACTTTCTACCATATTCAGAATATTCTAATGGATTCTTAGGAAGCAATGATAAGAATTATAACAGAATTATTTCAGATGACCTCGCTTGTGGAACGATACGGGTAAACGCGCCGCTTGCTGATATTTGTTTCGCTTCTGGGTTAATTTACTTGGAATATAATTATTTCTAATTTTATTTAAATCTGACACGACTGGAGGCGTTATTAGTATATAATTAATGTACCACTATCAACAATATTATAACGAGCGCTACCTTTAAACATTGCGGAGAAACCATTAAAAATTACACGAAGTTCTTCAACCTTAGTGATATATGTTTACAATTTCTTTAAAGAATGTTGTAGTAAGATCCAATCTGAACACTTTATCTAGATTTTTTTAGATCTGAGGGTAGACCTGCAATCATTTCAATTCAGTTTGCGTCGCCCGGTAATTATACCACAACTAAAAGACTTCGTAATTGGTATTAAATTTCATTCCTTATACTAGAGAAGGTTCCTTCCTTTTGGCCAACAATTTGCTTATGGCCGAAGTTTTTAATATATATACATATTTAGACAGTAGGGGAGAAGAGAGTTATCAGAGTCGGTGGGCAATGGGAGTCACATTGATATCCACAAAACAACACTCGCGAGCAATCCGAAAATGACATCCCCATCTACACGCTGGTACAGCACTTATTGATGCAAACTTATTGATGCAGGTCCTTCTATAAGAAATTCGCAGAAGAACACACAACCAAGTNACGATGCGGATGGCTACGCAGAAGATGCTGGAAACAGATGCCTTGCACAAGTAACAACGATGTTTGATTCAGATACACCTCATGTATGCCGTGGCAAGGTTATATCTGCGATACGTGCTAGATTTTTCTTTAATTCTGATTGCCCCCTGGGGTGACCACTATTACCCGCACGTTGGCGCAATAAGAGTTGATTGCCAAATGGACTGAAAATTATTTCTAATAATAGTTAATTAAGTGAATTCTGTTTTCAAGTAGTTGCAATAAATTCTTCGTTTATGATTAAAATTCTATTTGAAATCGCTATCGCTAAGTGACCCACATTACCCCCTTTTCCCCTAACAATTTATTTATTGTAAAAATTAAGTCACCAGGTATGAAATATGTTTTACCTTTTTTCTGACAGTGTTGGTCATCCCAACACAGTAAACGACCTCTGGAGTCTGCTGGACATTGCAGTTGCATATGGTCTTTCATCCGACTTTGCGCATTCCGACATAAGCCGCATAGTCGTGTGTCGTAATTTGACTGTAACAATAACTTAATTTTATTACACACACTCGCGGCAGACTAATACTAAGCCTAACCGACGCTATATACTAGTCTTCTATACATCGATGTAAACACAAAATTATTTATTATATAAATAGGACAAGGCTTCAGGAATCGCAGGAATTTCAGTAAGGAGAAGATCCGTAGTAACACTTACTACGTAACTAATATCCATAACAGAATGAATTGCGAAGTTAAAAGTTTAAGTGATGGAGAGTATTATTTATATAATTCTAAAAAGTCTGAGATGTGAAAATTTATCCCGATGCAAAAAAAAAACAATTTTTAGTAGTCAAAAATACTTAAATATGTAATAAATGTAACGAAACTGTGACTATAGTACGATCTAACGATTTTATGACATTATATATATATATATATATATAATTAGTGGAGCAATCTTATTCAAGGAAGAGCGTTTAATTTTAGACCTAACACTAACACATAGACAACTAAAAATAAATTGTATTATCAAATTTTAAATTCGTTACAACTGGATCAAATATGATTTCTTTTTCAATTATTAAGTAATCCGGTTTGTTCAGCTGCGCTCTGTAATATTATCTCGTTTTGAAGGCCAAATTGGCTAGGTAAATAAGTAATTAGCAAGTACATATACGACTGTCGCTAGAAGAAAACAAGCTAATTTGAAAGAACGTTAATAACCCAAACAAGTACATATATTTGAACATCACATCTTAGAGGTTTAATCAATTAAAGGACTTAGTAACTTAAAATCCTAGTAACTAACTTTTCCATAATAGTCTCTATAATCTATACGTATATCAATATTGTTTTCACTCATGTGGGTGTTAGATATTATCTTATGTATATACTTTATTTTGTACTATGATTTGTATGTAATTTCATATTTAGACGATGCGGTGTAAAATTAAACATATAATTAATAGATTAATTAAGATGTTGACAATTAATTTAACTGTAATAAATTTTATGGATTTTTTACATACAATTAAATAAAATTTTGCAAATTTTGAAATATACCATAGTAATCCGCAGTATAACGAGCAAAAATGTTACTCAAAGAAAGCAAAACAATTTAATTTTATTAATTACCACAACGAGTATGAACCCTTCTTCACAGATATAACTGTGTGCTAACATAGTATTGTAACCTTCGTTCCCAAATCTATAAGCGTATCCATATCAAGTTCAAATGCGACATTACGTAGGAAGATAACAAGACAAAAGATAGTTCACGCTTAGCTTCTTAAATTCTAACCTAAATAATAGAAATTATTACACATTTATTAAAAAAAAGATGCGTGTGAATAAAATGCACATTTCAGAAGTGAACCTTCTTTGGCAGACTAATTTTTTAAGTCTTGTTTATATTTATACAAATCTAAAACTTTAGATATCCGAGACTTAGAGGGCCCTCTAAGTCTCGGATATCTAAAGTTTAAAAGGAAGATATCTTAGGAATTTTATTGCCATTAAAAGTATCGAAAATTAATACAAATAATTTATTGAAATCTCAAATGACGAATTGTAAATAAAAATGCCACATGTTTTTGTCAATATTGGAAATTATAATAAAATTTAGTTTTTGAATTTATAATTTAGAAAAGAGAATTTATGAAATATTTTTATTTTATATTTTATGCAAAATAGTATTTTAAATTACGGCAAATTATAATGCCACGTAGTATTTGGAAATATTAAAATTATCTAACCTCTAAACAATTTAGCCTAAAAAATACTGCACATCCTCATGACGCTAAACACTCGTTTCATCCGTAAAAAATTAAGCCTCATAAAGCAGTTTCACAAAAAAAAACCTTTTTGCTTTACATAGGATATAGCTATATTTCACAGAAGACGGTGCTGTTACTGCGCCGTCAATAGACGCGTTGGTCGCAGTAACATTACAATAACGAAGGCTTGAAGACTCAGTCTATAAGGTTGCACTAAACGTGATTTTCGCAAGGAGATGTGCAATAAAGGGTTAACTAGACTTTAGGCCGGAGGTCTGATGACGGTGACGGAAGTTCATGTCCGGCCGACGTCACAAAACCGGGACCGTGTTCGCCGACGAAGACGATGTACTACGGATTTCTTACTTGTATATGAGTTATTATAATTCGTGTAACGTCCCTTCTATAAACACAGCCTAATAAAACTTTCACCAACATTATTACCACACTTCCACGAAACAATGTCCAAACCGCGAATCGAATAACGACTCGTGAACTTTCTAGAAAAATATTTACATGTATCTCTCACATAATATTAAACCTTGTACTAAATCTATGTGGAAAACCAATCCCTATGTATGTTTGTTCTCTATGCGGTAAATAACTTATTCATATGTTTCATCGTGTTGAAACTAGAATACAAACGCTTGCCACTTCCGCGAATATTACTGACATATAAAGTAATCAACTTACGTTGAGTAAAACGCAAGTCTTTTATTTAATGTAACATTGCGGATTTTACCCGAAAATTTATTAATATACTATATGTTAATATGTTTTATATTATGACTTTTAAAAAATGAAATTTAGTGTGCAAGACTTTTAACTCAATTCATCAGATAATGTCTTAGCCTTTGACTAAGAAGCTAAAGTCGGCGTTATTTATTTATTTCTTTACAAATTACTTTATTTAGGTGTTATTGTAAAATTGTATAAATTTTACCGTTCATTACGGCATCACTGAATATTGAATCTCGAAATGTTAAGCAGCAAGATAAACTAAATACATTAAAAGTTCCGCTATGGCGTGCTACATTCTAGTGAAACTGTCATTAAAGTCCATCAGCCGATATACATACCAAACTTAAACACAGAGTTAAAAGCGGGCAAATTATTTTTTATAATTACTATAGAAATGGAGCCGCCAGGAACAGTTATACATATATTATAAAAATAATGAAAAGAATAATTAAAATTTGAATGCGTGAATTATAATTTTGTTCTCATTAAAATTTGTGTTTATCAAACATGAAACAGGGCAGAGCATACACACTGTAGACGGAAAGTAGTTTTTATTCGTATAAATTCAAATTATCAGTAGTAAGTTACAACAGATTTTAATTAATGTGAATGAATGAATTACCACCACAAGATTAAATTAAGAAATTAATAATGGAATATTATCGGTCATTACCTGATATAAATATTGCTATATATATAGAAATGGGTAAAATGGATTAGAAATATATATCCATATATTCACCGCTAATCACCAGGGTTATCTAGAAAAGATCGCTAATAAGCGATATTATCACTCAATTAAAAGTACCTTACACCATCCTTAAATTGAAATAACGTCTTATTTAACAGATGACAACGCAACACATGTATGTATCTGTATAGCTAATTATAACATACTTTTGTTCTCTGGTTATATATTAAATTATTGATATATGTTGTATGAAGTGTAGAGTTTATATTTTTTTCACCACCTACCTACAAACTTGATTATGTATCCTTCCTGTGCTTTAAAGCGGTAAGATTGCCTTTTTACGGTATTTTATTTAGTTAGCAGTGCATGCTGGAGTGTTGGTGCCAACACTTATGTATGGCAGTGAAAGTTGGGTATGGCAGAAGAATCACAAAAGTAAAATAAATGCGGTAGAGATGAGAGCGTTGAGAAGCATGAGTGGATTAAAACTGAGTGACAGAGTGAGAAATAGTGTGATAAGAGAACGTTGTGGTATAAAAGAAGACGTAGTGACTAAAATTGAAAAAGGTATGCTTAGATGGTTTGGGCATGTAGAGAGAATGAATGAAAGGAGACTGACAAAAAGGATTTATGAGTCAAGAGTGAATGCGAAAGTTGGAAGGGGAAGACCAAGGCGAACGTTCCTGGACCAAATCCAGGACATTTTAAATAACGGCCAGGTCAAGAGTACTCTAAACCGACGAACTTGTATGAAAGGTTTAATGAGAATGAAAGAAGCGATGGAGATATGCAAGGATCGTGGCAAGTGGAAGGATGTTGTCTTTGCCTACCCCTATGGGAATGAGGCGTGGTGCTATGTATGTATGTATGTTATTTAGTTAGTCGCCTTCTGTATACACATACTAAGTGTGCTGTTTTTTTTTTTGTTCGCTGGGAAATGCTTTATGCACGCCGGATGAAGTCAAAGCTTACATCCGGGAGTGTGGGACTCGCTGGTCGCACCAGGATACCCACTAAAACCCAGCTGAACCCTCTTCATCCAGTATGTCCTCTGACGAATTCAGTTCTGGCGCCCCGGATGAATCCGCCTTAAAGATTTAGTTTAGTTGAGGGAGAGCAAGCGAGCATAATTCGGCCTTCAGGTACCACCCCTCCACCGGCGAGAGGGAAGTAGCGTCTGCCATAACCTCCCTTTGCCTGTTTAGTGCCTCCTTCTGTAGGATGACAGCCTCGCAGAAAGACGTCACTGCTCTCCAACCTGTCTCATCGCGAATCATAGCACCCACAATGCTGGGGAGTGAGAGGTCACTCCCAATCAGCAATGTCAAGATGTGACGCTGGGGTTCCCAAGCCTGACAATTTGATACTGTGTGGTGCGCAGTGTCGACGGCCGCCCCACATAGTGTAAGTGTGGTGTATAATAACTATATGTAAATGAAATAAATAAAAAAATGAACCGCAATTTCGACTACTTCATTAATGAGCCAATAATATTCTCAAAAGATTAGAACCTTATTTGTAAGTTTGTAGGTGAGTAGTTGAATATTTAAACTTACCCTAATTATATTGTTCACGGATTCCTCTCCATTGATGCGAGACCAATCGATTGAATCGGTGTAGCAGAGGTGGTCGTTATTTTGGATGCGGACGGCGCCCCTCTCTATCCTCGTAAGAGAGCGAAGTCCTAAAGACTGTATAAAATACGAATATATAAACATACACGTATATATTGTAGTAAGAGGTAATTTACCTTGTATGTTTTCAACGCAGCATCGGACTGGAACACAAATCTCTTGCTTGGCGGAACGTCTTAGCCAGCAGGGTGGTAATTTGGTACAGCCGAAGCATCCCACGAATCCGAGCTCAGAAAATTTTGAAAATGCAATATCCCAAATTCGCCCCACTGGAGATCGAACCCGGGGACTTTTGCTTGCAAAGTGAGTACTCGCACCAGCGACGCTGTCGCTATATATGTATTAGTAGTATAATAACAACGAACAAACGGGTCAAACGTGTCTTTAAACAGTAACAGTAATAATATACGGTTAATGGTAAGAGAATAAGAATAAGGTAAGTAGCTGCTTATAAACGTACTACTGCTGGTCACATGCCTTCCCACTCTAAGAAGGAGAAGGGGTTTTTAGAGCATGGACCTGCCACGATGCTGCACGTTGGAAGTTTGCTCCCGGGATAAGCAGGTTGTTCCTTCACCGAAAAGCACAATGATTTATTAGAAAAAACAATCAAACGCATAAGTATCACTTTTATAAAGAGTAATTTATCTAAATGTGAATTCACGCGTCTCACCACAAGGCCATCATGGTTCATAAGCTCTCCTTCGAGTATTTTCAGTCCTCATCAACTAAGGGAACGGGTGAGTTATAGGTGTCGCGATACAGCTATATTTTTATTAATTTTACGTTACTGACAACAATTCGAAGCTGATTATAATAAATAATTATTGATTTTGAGGCAAGAACTGATTCTTCTGTTCTGAGACAAAGTTATACTATTGATGCTAACAAGAGAGAATAATCAAAAGGTATTCAAATGTAATCCTTACTTCAAGGTCATTGTCGAATATAACCAACGCGAAATCTTTGAATAGCTGCATGCCACGTATCACAGATAGATTTGGGAATAGGTCACCGAGGTTACGGACACCTTTCAATCTGAAACAAAGGTGTATTACAGTCCTTAAAGTACATAATATTCATTTCATAGGTAAAGTTAATATTAGATGTATAGATATTAGAATAATCATTTAATATTACACAAACAATATAAAATTATTGAATATATGCACTATTTATTAATTAGACTCTGAAAAGCATCCACAGATAGTTTTAACTTTTATATTTTATAGGAAACCGACTCACGTTTCACTAAAGCTCGATGGTACAATACTGCTTTAAATTACCCATTCCTATAAAAAGTGTATGTTATTCCTCTAACCTGTCATTAAATGTACGGTCAAACTTGGACGAAGTGTTTCGGAAAATAGCCGGAGTATAAAAACAAACATAAAAAAGAGTAATGAAACATTTTAAGAATTACTAAAACTTATTCAAATCGTTAGCACTCTCGTGTATACAATATATTATAATTTATTCAAATTTTCAACATTATTTTTTTATCAATTAATCCACTTAAGCACCAATATATTTTTAAAATTTGTTGTGGATAATTTGATATTAAAATAGATTTTCCAAATAATAATTCACTAAATGATACAACACCATCTAGTGAAAGAAAGATCGTGGTCGATCAAGAAAACCGTAACATGTATTAAAATAAATATTTTTAATGAAAGGAAATGAATTCATTGTGGTAATCATTTAAAACTTCGAAAGTATTTGACCTTTGCTGACGTAGTTTTCTACGAATTCGATAGAAAGCAACTATAGTAAGGTCGGTTCGACATTGGCTCGTAAAAATTATTCTTGTAACAAACTAACGTCTAAATTTATTTATGTTGTAACCATTTGTAATTATTGTTAGGGTTGAGTTAATAAACAATTTCACTATGGAAATCATACTTTGAAAATTGAAATAAAAAATTATATGTCGAAGAATAAGAGAGAACGGAGAAGCATAAAGCACAGGGGCGTAGGGTTCTCCACCGACATCGTCATTAATGGGATCCATTATTTAATTTCTTATTCTGTGGGCGTTCGTGTGTAATGTTGGTGCAATCATACACTTTGTTAATTAACTCGGATTATAATGTTCAATCACTTAATGTTCCCGATATCAATTTACACAAACTCATTAACACTAATAGCTAGGAACGCGACAGTTTCAACAGTCGACCACTCCGGCCGACCGCCGCTCGAGAACTGCCGAGAGACGGGCCGGACTGCCACTTATTCACTCTGCCCCCACGCCGATACAAAGATGGCGCCAGCGTTCCACAGGCTATTACACACGGACCAGCGATCCACACACTCTTGCATTCCGAAATATATGATAATATTACATTTCTAAATTTTACCTAAGAATACAAACAAACCATTTACCTACGAGCGTAATCGGTATGCCATAGAACCAAAAATGTTCTAGTGTTATGTATAATTTCAATTGACAATTGGCATTTGCTTCTGAACCATAGCGTATTTGTTTTTAAATCATATAGTACGCTTGTGTGACGTCTGCATACAGAAATTTTTACTAGGAATGAGTACGTAAAAAAGTAAGTGATTTCACTTTATGTTAAGTATAACTGTGTTATTATAACATTTTACAAAATCCTCGTATAATACTAGAATGCAAATTTAAACGATGGCACGTGTTTGCTTACTAGCAATATCCGCAACCGAAACTCGATCTACAAAATGTACTAAAGTTATCCAGCCTGGAGTCGAATCCGAAACGCTACTCACATGCCAATAAATCGTACTTTTACAACAACTACCTGCTCCTCGTGGAATTACCCGCGTATTGTCCGTTCCCGTGGGTATGTGGTCCAAATCCATACTAATACGTCTACATTCAATTACTTGGTATAAATCAAGCAAGGCTACATTCGTGAAAAGCACGCCCACACAGAACTGATTGCACCATTTTCCCACGGAATCTGGAACTTTGCGGATGACAACACGAGGAACAGAGGAATATAATTGTAATATTTACCTGTATATTAATATGTAACCAGTGACCTCCCGCAGTTCAGGAAAGCTGACATTCTCGAAGGAGGCTATTGTAGCGCGCTCCATGAGGACGATGCTGAGGTGTCCTTCAATCACTCGACACTCACGTAGTTTCAGCATCGATTCTGGGTTATTCCTGATGTCCATCGAGGGACATACTGTAAACAAACAACACCTTTTAAGTTAGCCTACCAGAAGAATCTAAGCACAAACATATATGGCAAAATAAATAGATTTAAGAGTTTATATTTAGCTTTGAATTTTATTAGTAAGTAGGCCACACAACCCTCAATGTTTAAATTGGAGATTATATAATCAGAATAAACAACTGTTTCCTAACATGAATGAATAGTAAACGTCATTTGTGTATTCATACATCAGAATATTTATAAGGAAAACAACGATAACAATTAATCTCAATTAACGACATTTATTTTGTTATTGTTTCCTCTTCGCATTCGATTATGCGGTAATGATCTCCCACGAAGCAATCCCTAAGTTGACAATATTTACACTACCATTCTATCCGGACTATACTTATTTAATTGGGTGACTTTTATTATATACAATTTATATATTTGAATTTTTTGTTGACCTTTGCAGTTTTACATCTAAAGAATATAGAAACCTAGGCAACTCAAACAATATATAACAGTGGAAGTGTGCGGAGGCTAATTAAAAAAAAATGGAATCCGTTTTTAGTAGTTCCTCTACAGGGCAGAAAGGAATATACGCCGGTTTTTTAAGTCAATGGGGATAATAGCTTTATCTTGCAGAATTTTTTAATGTAAATTCAGTTATTGAAGTGAAACTTCTTTAGGCGCATGAGGAAAAATTTATACAGATAAAACGCTCCATTAGCGTCACGAAGATGTGAAGCGTTTTTATGCAAATTCGTTTGAAGCTAGGTAGTTTTAATATTTAGAAATAACATGCGGCATTTTAATTTTCTAAATGTTAAAGTCTCGGAAATACAAATCAAAAATTTTAAAAGTTTTAGATTTGTATAAATACAAACAAGAGTTACAAATCAGTGTACCAAAAAGTTTCACTTCCGACATGTGTACTTCGTACGCACGCTCTTTGAATTTTATTTAATACTTATGCCGCTATTCGGTTCGAAGACGAATCCATCAAATCAAAGATTATTTAAATTGGTCCCGCCGTTCGTTAGTTATAAATGGTGCTAGTTACACCATTTGTTTGATATACTTAAACATACAAAAAAGACGGTATTTAGTGCTCTATCATTTATAATAATTGTAATCATATATTTCCGTTGCTTTCTAACAGTAAGATTATCACGCAACAGATTAATATACGTGTTAATTGACATGCATAATTGGTTATAGTATAGTAGTAATAGGTATCTGATTCATCTCGTTAAATTTATTTATTAAGTAATCTTATTAAAAATAGATAAATCAAGTATAACTTCTTAAGATTAGCTAAGACCAGCAAATACTTTATTGGCAATGGGATTTGCTTTTGTAATAAAATACCAAGCACATTAACGGGACTGCCAGATTAAAAATTTATCATGTTAATAAAAAAAGCCTTATTCTGAAAGCCTAAGAATAGTATAAATGACTAGGGTAAAACACCCAGTAGTCGTCCTTGTAATAAGTATTAAAACTTAGGCATGGGTATTTTTAAACACTTTAAATAAAAACAATAATTTTATTCTAAAAGCTTGTTTATTAAAGACGCTTAAACAATCAACAAAATATTAAAGTTATATTAGTTTCATGGAAAAATCAACACTAAATAAAAAGTGGTACTTTTCTCCAGTAGTCAGCCTCATTTCTCCACAAGCCACAGCTTACCCTATAGTCAGCCTCCTACTCTTTTACACATGCGCCATAAAAAACCTTATTATATACATATTTTCATACCTAACCGAGCAAATTCGGTGCATTTTTATTGAAACCATGCAGGGCAACTGTCACATCTAATATTTTAGGGCGTCAATTTCGGTTTCGCTAGTAATTTCCGTTTCACAACTATTACTGTTTATTTTGTTTATAGTATGTTTTTAGTTCTTGTATTAAAATTATGTATTCCGCTCTTTTCGCTATATAAGTGAATGTTATTACGGATATATAAGATATTATTTAATATATGTGACGACGGTATGTGAGACACGGACACGGACTGTGAGAAATTACGTTTCTTTGAATTCATATCTTATATTATTCTTCATATATATATCTAATTTATATATAGCACGTATTGCTCTCTTTTACAATATAAAGATAGTTTCAATGTCAGCCGCCTTACCACATAACAGTATGCCGTAAAACATAATGCTATGAATTATTTTCATACAAAATACTATCTTCCGAAATAATGTTATGGACGGTGTGGAGTAGATTATTGCTTTCTAATTCTTTTAAACCAGTTTCTTCTATTTTGGTGAGTACTGACGCTGGTACTCCCATTTTACAGGGCAAATCTGGAACCCTTACATGTAGTCGATCTTATAGCGTCTCTCAATGTACGGTAAAAATTCGACTGGCTTCTGTAAGCTTCATCTCATTGCTTATCGCTGCCAAAGCTTGTGTTAATTGCTCTTATTTGTATTGGTGGAGTGGTTTCTTAGAGATGATGAGTCACTATATCCATTTTTCCATAACAAAATAACCATGCATAAATTAAAGTCATTAATAATAATAAGCTTTCAGGTGCTCTTTAGTGCAACATGCCTGGTGGCTGGCTACTGGAATTGTAGATCCATTAGTCGGCCCTTGACATTTGTACACGGCTGACTACTAGTAAAATACACTTTCCGTCTAAGAAAAGCTAAGACAAAAGTAAGTAGTGAAATTAGGTTTATTCGCTCAGTTAACTTTAACTTCATATAAGAAAATTACGAAAAAACCAGTAGTCAGCCACCACAATTACAGCATACTAATCAAATTAAATGGATGTATTAGTTTGATTAGTATATGCCAAAAACTCGGACGCGTTTCCTTAGCAAAAAAACAGTAATATTTAAGGTTTTAAGCATTTCCGTGGTAGCGGTGGGAATACACGAGTACAGCTCATTAAACTGACATGTTATAGGTTCTTATGTAGTGTATATTAGTCAATAAGGAGACACAGATTCATTTAAACTTTATATTAAAGGTGGAAACATATATCGACACTATTTATAGAAAACTATTGCCTATAAAGGCTGAGCGCTGGAGCAGGGCTGACTACTGGGTGTTTTACCCTATATAAATGACAAACTGGTCTGGATTAGCTGATGGTGGCATATTATATTGTAAACATTTTAATGATAATTGCAATGATGTTTTGTTTGTTGATCTATACATATTATTTAAAATAAGACATGTGTAATAATTTGACATTCATAAGTGCTGCTTTGCAGCCTAAATTGAAAAAGAAAATAAAAAATAAACAAATAAAAGATCAATACATGTTAGACAGAATTAAGAGTGAAATAAATAATCACAAGACTAAACAACTCTGCCTTCATATATTTTTGATAGATCACTTTTCTCTTTACGGGTATGAGCTTAGCCAAAAGAGCGGTAATAATTTATAGAATTGTCGTATTCTATTGTCATGTTAGAGAATACGCGAAAGGGAACGCAATATCAGCCGATCGAGTTTCATTCAATTACTGATAACGATGACTAGATAGTTTGTTTTTATGTACATAACCATAGAAGGTTGCAAGGTCGGTCTATTGCGTAGTTCAATGTCTTTAGCTTTAGTACGCAGTACGCTGTAAACGCGATAAAGGAAGCACGACCGTCGCAATTCACGCACTGCGCATGTGCAAGGAGTGCGCGGAATGCGAACTCAACGCAAATTATATCTTTATAAGATTTACTACGTACATAACTTTAAATCGTCAATTAACTGGCTGAAAAAAGACTCACGAAATGTATCACTTGCATTAATACAAGCAATATAAACAATTGATATCAATTCATACGCCATCTAGCGAAACCTTCTAAAACTGATTACATAGAAAGAAACCTATTATGCAAGCATTCAATAAATAACACGGTACAATTTTTCGCTAATTAAGTTTGTAAAATCTTATTAAGGGTCATCAATTACAAGTTTTAAAAATGTATTTAATTTTGAGTGGATGAATAAAAAAGTATTTTATTACCAATTGCCAATTTGAACAAGGTATATATTATATGGAGAATGTGAATTAATAATATGAATTGAGGAAGAAAAGTAATTTCCAAGATTTCAAAAATTCGATTTACAGTTTTTAAACAAAAGAAACCCTTAGATTTGATAAGAGTTTAGTGGAAGATTAAAAGCTAGCTCCAGTCTTATTAAAAGCGGTAAGTAAGTAAGTAAGTAAGTAGCAGCCCATTAACGTCCCACTACTGGGCACAGGCCTCCTCACTCCGAGGAGCGAGGGTTTTTATTATTAAAAGCGGTAATGTTTAACATTTATTTATGACGTCAAGAATCAATAAAGCACGAAAAAAAACTGTTCTCGTAAGAAATATTAAATTTGTTTTAATTCACAATATTAAAGTAAAGTAAGTAAGTAGCAGCCCATTAACGTCCCACAGCTGGGCACAGGCCTCCTTACTCCAAGGAGCGAGGGTTTTTAGAGTATAGACCCACCACGCTGCTCCACTGCGGATTCACAATATTAAATCTAGTAAAAGGAAGCTTTAAACATGACAGAGTAGAAATTTTTAAATTCTTAATGTTCATATGTCATAACCAATAAACATATTGGAACAATTTTATTTAACGTTTCTAATATAAGTGACATTTTTATATAAAGATGTATTTTTAAAGAATAATTTACCTTTAATATGAAATAAAATTTTAAGGTTACAACTACGTGCTTCATCCATTGATAAAAATTAAATTCATTATTATTATATATAAATCCACATTGACAATAATACAAGTGATAACAAATATAACGCTCCGAGAATTAAATAACCCATTTCCTCGATATAAATACATGGCCTTAACACCATAACTACGCAATTAAAGCGTGTACCTACATACTACAATCAATGAGTCAGGAATGACAACATTGTTTATAAAACGCATATAAGATCTTGAATGAACTTTACGTATTTGGTAAGCAGTATATTTTAATTTAAGTTTTTATTTTCATTTACGATTGGCAGATCAAGTCCACATATGAAGATATTCTTATAAAAAATATTAAATAATGATTCAGCTTTAAATAATGCAGCCACTGACTGTTTCCGCTACTGTTCATTCAAAATATATGCATGCAGATGAAGATTAAAGTTTCTTTTGCTTCATAGCGTTCTTGTACATATTGTTATTTCTTAATTATCCACAACGTAAGTATTTTACTTAAAAAAGACATGGACCAAATGTAAGGATTTATTGACATAAACCTGCTTAAGCTCGCACTATTGTTCCACTCATAAACGCAGGTACTACTTTGTGACTGTATCGTTGTAAATGATCATTTTTTAGCTACAAATGGGTAACAGCTTCTACTCAGGGAACAAGCTGTTATCCATGGTATCACCTATCCTGTAGACTGTCGTCGTACTTATTAACCGTCTACACAACGAACTATTTTTTGCCGCAGTGAAAAGCTTATCTTCTCTTCAAAGTCTATAAAAACTGTATAAGGTAAGTAGCAGCCCATTTATGTTCCACTGCGGGGCACAGGCCTCCTCCTCACTCATATAAGAGTGGGTTTTTAGAGCACTGACCCACCAAGCTGCTCTAGTACGGGTTCGCAGAGACAGTACACAAGTGCACCCTCTATTCCTTCACTCCTCATAGTCTGATGTGACGGGAATCCAGCACAACCGGAGATTAATCAGGCGCAGGACAGACGGCTTAACGTACTCCCCGAGGCACGAGGGTGGATCGCTCTGCCAAATTCCCAACTTCGGGCAAATATTGAGAACATCTTACATTAGTCGAAAAATGCGGAACTTATATATTTGTCGTTTTACTGTCCAGATAAAATGACGTCAGTTGTCAGTGTCTTATCAGTTAATATGATTCTGAACCCTTTAACGAAGTACTGTAACTCAAACTAGTATAGAATCGGTTTGGACTTCACCGTGCCATCGTAACTCAGTGCACAGTCAGTGCATAGCGATGCAAATGAACTCGGTGCACTCCGCAGAACGGCTCCCCGCGCACCTCAGTTCGTCCCAGCAGCTATTTATAGTACATGGAATGTTATTGTACTCCTTGCAGGTATTAGTGATGCTACAGAATTTCGATCGATATTGTTTTTATATTAGAATATTTATTTTATATTTTGGAAAAGAAATATTTACTATTGCATTTTTCGTGAATATTGGATTTAACCAGCTCATTGGTCAGCTGTTTCGGCTACAGACGATGTCCTGGATTAGAGTCCCGAATCAGACTAATTCAAAATAGACGCTTATTTCTTCTTTGAAAAATTTTTGATATTCACCCGAAGTTGGGAAGCTGGTGGATTGCTTCAGCCCAGAGCATCGGCGAGCACGTAAAGCAGTTGGTCTTACGCCTAATCTTTCTCCGATCGTGTTAGATTTACCGTCTAAACGCACGTGGTTTTCTCACATACGCTAACCTCTGCATGAGATGGACCGTAGTAGTCTAAGTTCAATATAAATAAATGTTATCTTTGTGACTATCCTAAACCTCAAAGGCTGGGTACAGCAACTAGCATTTGGATATAGGAAACATTCGTGTAACCGATACTTGCTAATGGCATACATATTTATATTGATGTATGAATATTGATCCATCATCTACATAAAATATTTTCAATAATATATTTTTTTGATTAGAACCTTTGGTAAAAGTAAGGTAAGGCTGTTAATGGGCTGCTGGCCACGGGCCTTCTCACTCATAGTAGAGAGGGTTGTTTAGTAACATTTATTTAAAAAGTTATAAAATTACTTTTTAAAAATTGTAATTTCTCAAAGAGTTAAACTGAAATATCGATACAAGTAATAGGAATAATCTAGAGCGACCCTATAAACAACACTGACTTACACTGAATATTGAACGCTACGAGACCCGACTCTCTCCACTCTCCACCCCCCCCGCGTTTACTACGTCGCTACTATAGCCTCCATTCGGCCCGCGCCCCAGTACTATGAAACGACATCATTACAACGAAGGTGTTTCACCAATTTTGTAGCTACTTTCCCGCACGATAATGTTACGAAAATGTTACTCGGTTTATAAAATTTAAATAGAGATTTACAACAAAGGAGGCGCTCAAATTTAATTTAGAAGTGTTGTCTCTCTAAATTTAATTCGCGATTAAAGTTTTCGTACATGTTTTATAATTTTTTTTCAAAACGAACTTCGCTATTAATCGCCTACAAAACACTGCCTTTAAACAGAAAACGGCGAAACTCCGATGTGTACAGTGCTGCAAGTACCGTCACTTTCAAATACAAGTTTTGTGTGTATTAATTATCAGATAATCTAAAAGTAGCTAGTTTAGTAGTTTACTGTACTAAGGAATCAATAATTGGCCGAGATTATTTCAATTTGGTTTTGAGTTTTTCTGTACTCGTTAAAAAAATTATTGCATTGTTACTATTGCGCATTTTCTAGCAGCATAATAGATCATAAATCTAACATTGTGATAATTAATAAATAAAGGATTTTGGTATACAACATTAAAATGCAATAGCGCCGAAATATCTTGGTACGGGCCGCGGTCAGTTATTAATGGTATGCTTCGCGCCGCCGTCACGTTTTACGATAATTCCGTAAAATTATAGTCATTGAGTTCGCTCAGTGATGTTCGTTGGATAAACAGGTTGCGTCATATGTGCCACAACGTAGTAGGTGCGGTGTGTAATGCAATGATGCACATGGCGTCAGTGCACTCGATAAACACATACTTGGCGGGAATTACTAGAGTGAATTGGTAATACTCCGCAGTGATTACACAACCGAATAATGCAGCACGTGATCATCTGACAATTATAATACAATGTCACAGATGAATCCAATATGTAATTTCATACATATATATCTGAATTTCTCTATTAAAGTCGGGTACTACTTTGCGGAATGATATTACAAGTAGGATTCTGCGTTCTTAAATCGTTAACTTTATATACTTTTCCCTCCATATTAAAAGTATTCTCGGAATCAGGTTGTAGCATCCTAATGTACAAAAAAGTTAAGCGCGTGCGTACAAATTACACATGTCACAAATGAAACTTCTTCGGTAATCCAATTTTTAAGTCTTGTTTATATTTATACAAATCTAAAACTATAAATTTGCGAGACTTAAAAGGAGAGAAAAAGGAAGATATGAATTTAACTGTCATTGAAATATTAAGTGTCGATATTTATTGAAATCTCAAAGGACGAATAGTTAAAAAATTTTTGTTGTTTAATTAAAAAATTTATTAAGTGAATTTATGGAATGTTTTTACTTTATATTATACGAAAAATAGTTTATTAAAATCTTAAATGATGAGTGGCAAATTAAAATGCTACATGTTATTTGTAAATATTAAAATAACCTAACCTTCAAACGATTTTTGCAAAGTATAGCGAATGTATGAAGAGTTATTAATGTGATAGGTGCAAATTTTAATCTAATATTTTTAACAAATTAATTGATTAACAAGCTTTCATCTATTCAGAATTTCCATTATCCCTTAACGGCTTAGTACGTGTTATCGAGGGGTTTTTTTTCGAACTGTGTTTAGCTGTTAGCCCTACTGGCTTTTACAGCGTAACCGGAAGGAGGACGGGCTCTTATGGAGGCCGCCACATTTCGAGTGCGAGCCCTGAAAAGGGCTCGCTCTCTGGGGAAACGCCGCTCCAAAGGCGTCTCCTGCGAGACCGAGCCTCGGCTTTTCAGGTGGCGTTATCGCAGAAACATCACCTGAAAAGGGAGAATCAGAAGCGCCCCCGGGAACGTGGGTGAGGTCCACGTCCGGGTGAGGTCCACATCCGGGTGACGTCAGAAATCGGGGACCTCGACTCCGCCGGCGGAGTCGCTGTGTAGCGTTTGTGATAGTGTTTGTCCCTACCTGGTATGGTAGATTGTCGATAGTTACCGTATCGTCGGGGTTATCGATGGGCCTGACAGATGTGATATATATATCAATTTTATCGCGTTAGGTTAAATCTGTAAGTTTTGTGTGTGGGTTTGCATTGCACGGGCGATATGCGACAGGCGTCGCGACTCTATTTCAGACTACGAAGGCGCGCGGCACGGTCGCCGCCTGCGTCTGACTCACTGCACTTTCACTGCAAATAGAGCTCGCCGTCTAACCAATAATTAGCGTCGCCCGACTACATTTAGATACAAGAACAACAACGAAAATGTACTCCCATAGCATCACGTGTTCAATACGTTCATTACGTTTGCGACCCCGGATCGCGGATGTCCGACAGACGTAAACATTCTCACAAATGATCACGCGCCGCTAATTTAGGACAATCGCGTTTTGTGAGAACTGCATAATATTATTATGCCTGTAAGTGGGACAGCCATGATTACATTTGAATGAATACACAAGGTAAATTGCAAATTTCAATACATGTACTCGTATGCACCTTAAAGTTAACGCAATGAATAAGCACAGCTTTATAAATGCCTTACATTTATTAAAATTGCGACGTAGTTTATTACAAAAATTTCGTTTTTTATTGCAGGTCAGTCAGATGTAATAATGATATGTGGATGGAAGAAGTAATTTACCTCCTAATGAAATACAATAGAAAATATTGCACAAATTATAAAGTCAACATAATAACTACCAGTAATAATTAAAATATGCTGTATGGTTTACGTTTAAGGCTAAATTGTTTTTGTATTATAACTTGTGTTAAACAAATGTTTTGCGTTAAAGTGTGTTAATATTAATAAATATATAAAATATTTGAAAAAAACCTAATGTTTCCAAACTTTTTCAAATATAAACAGAAACTGTTTTTGTTTCTAGATGTTATGGTCTTTGCTTGTAAGGTTTCAAATGGACATTGTCGACACTGCTCAGGAATCCAGACTGATTCAAACAAAAAATAAACAATTTTCTGAATTTTCTCTTCCGGGATTAGTATCTGAGGCCTTGGAATCAGCATTCTTAAAACATCACACCATCGAGTTCATCAAAGATAACATAACTTATGTATTTACTTTTACATCGGTATATTTAAAAAGCGCACGTTCTAAAATAAACGTCATTGTAAACGTCCTTTCTTTAATTGCGACTGATGTAACAAAAATTCAATGATTGGATGTTTAAAAGCAGATAATTTAAACAAAGTACGACTTTTCTCAATTAACGTAGTACTTACGTTTACATTTATATTACTTTCAAATACAAGATAATGTGGGTCGTGTGCAAGTATGCGCAAGGAAAATTGTACAGGATGTGTGGCATTTCATTACAAGTATATATAGTCTACCAGTGATATTTAGTTCTTTAGGACTTAACTTTTGTATATCCTATTTAAAAACAGGTTTAATAAATGCAAACTAAAAGATTAAATTTCCTTGTTTGCAGTTTATAATTTAAATAAATAAATAAAATCTGCCTACCTGTTTATTTATCACGAGTAAAGAGCATGCATTTCTAATTTTCCCTTACATACTAGACTACACAAACTCAGGATAACGCCTTCTTATTTTTTCGCTGGAAATTGCGTCTACGCATCCCTCTGAAGGAATCGGGAATATGGGACTCAATGTTTAAGTCAGAATACTAACTAAAACTCCGCAGATCCTTCCTCATCCAAAAGTGAGATCACAACATTCATCTCACTCAGCATTTCGCATAGGATATACAAGTTGTTTTACATTATTGTGCTTTTCTGTGAATGGGCTCACCGAATAGTACAACAATACGCATTTTAGTTATCGTATACATATCAGAAAACGTATTGGGAACGGCCAAAATGTGGTAATTTGAGAATATCTCATGATCGCAGAACTAATATTTAGCAGTACTCTCTGTGGGAGACGAAAGGCGGTTTATGTTAGAAAATCGTTTGTCTCTATGACGGAAAATACTAGTTTGCAAAAGATAGATGATTTACAATCAAAAAATATAATGATTATTGTATTGTAACAACTTACAGTAATATTCGAAAGCTATCTTTTTCAATACAAGTAATACATATTTATGAAAGTGAAAATGCCAGTCCAAAATCAATGAAAACACTTTTCCACTCGCTGTAATATCTTACGGATACAAATATTTCTTAATCTCAAACAACGATGGGACGTTAATAGCCTGTATAATTAACTAATAGCTAACTAGCTGTTCCTTACGGTGTCACCCGCGTAGGTCCCGATCCCGTGGGGATATGAAAAAATAAAAAATAAATGTCCGCCTACATTACGAAAAGAGTGAAGTTACTTCTTTTCAATACAAAGATGAATGATTATAAAGATTTCGTGACGAACGAGTGAGTGAGTTTAATATTCAGAAACCATCGTCAAATGAAACCCGTTGGCCGCAATTGGACTGTTTGAAAGTCTTCTTTTTTATTTCAGTGTTGTTTTATGGCATAACTAGCTTAATATGGAGATGAACATTCCATTTAAACAAATTGATTTTTTGAAATTGAATTTGGTTTGAAGTTATATAACCTTTATGGCTAAACTTTCAAAGTATGTGGGATAATCCAGTGGCGTAACGTCGCACTACGTTGATTTATGTTTCCGGTCTCTGAATGAAGATATCAATGGTCGCCTCACATGGCTCGCTGCGTGTTGTTGTTGGTGTTCATTCACACCGATTGTTACGACGAATGCAAATTAGCTGTAATATTTTTGCACGTACATCTGTGGTTTACTAACACGTAAGTGTGTGACTGAAGTTAAGTAGGATATGTTTAATTCCGCTAAATGTATCAGCTGCGGAAGAAAAGCTCATAGAATAAGTTTAGTAATAAATTGTCGTCGTTTCCCTGGCATAATGCCGAAAATACTAGCTTCATTAAAATTCCCAGATTCGATTTTGGACACATGTACGAAATTGTATTTTCTAATTTGTCTTGGCCTGGGTTGGAGGGAAACTTTGACCGTCGCTTGATACCACCCTATATGCCACCAAGAAATATATTAAATATTTTAAACTGAAACTCGTGGTTTATCGTCATACTTTAAAATAATATTATTGTTTAAACAGTATAATATTGAATCTCGTCGCGACCACGGTCCATGCAATTCGGCCGAAATTTCGACAAATAATCTATTCTCATATGAAAGAACGCATCAATAGATGGTTTGAATGATTAATTTAATTGATTAATTTAAAAACGTTAAGTGGTAGGCGCTTTCATTACCATTTACCACATTTACGCGCTGCCATCTTAGAAGCCCTTATCTGTCAACATAAAAAGAAATCTATTTATATTACCGTTTTTTTTTAAGTTTATATCAAATTTAGCATGACACTATAAAAATATATCGTGTAATACTTTTAATGTGCAATTGGGCGGTCTTATCGTTATTTAGTCATCTCTTCCAGGCGTGAGGCAAACCAGCGGAAAAAGGAGAGCGAAGGTAGATGATGTGTATAGATGGAAACCTCTAGAATGAGTTTTGTAATGATTATCTTGTGTCATGTCAACAGATAATACTGGTGCTTTAATCCATTAACTGTTAAAGATTCAGAAGGAATGACGAGTAACCATTGAAACACATTACAGACAATCAAATTAACATTATCAACGTTAGATCCTTTCGAAAAAATTATCATTCATAAGCTTTAAATATTGCCCTCGAGGTTATAGTAATACAGTGTATAAATAAAAAACAAATATAAATGCCGAATCAGAATAATTAATAAAACTATAATGCCGTCGTTAGGGCTCGTTCATAAATAAATAGGTAGGTAGATAGACGGAGCAAAACAACTTGCGCAATTAACGATAACGTAGGCAGCAGCGAGGTCTGCATAATACTTGGAAGCATAAACAATTTTTTTAAGAATACTTTAACATATTTAATATACATCATTTACTTGTATGACAAACACTTATTTTCCTCTTACAACAACTTACACCTTATTATTAATATAATGAGAAGCAAGGTTTATGTATTTTACTTTGCATTTAGACAACTTAATTTCAGATTTTCAGTTTAAAAAAAATACAGTTAACCTAGAGTGGATGAAAAAGTATTTTATTAGCGTTTTATAATTTGAAAAATATCAACGATTTTGGTAGGCTAATCATCAAACGAAACGAGCGCTAGTAAAATATATGCAACCAACATTTCTTTGGCAGATATTCAATCGACACTTTAAGTAAATTTACGATGTCAGTTGTTATTTATTTATGGAATGCGTAAGCGCATAGTAGTAAACAGTTTTAATGGCGTACGTTTCATCCATATTTAGTGGACGATAACTACATTTTGAAACGTAATACTATCTTCATTCTCAAAGTTGTCGTCGTCTCAGCCGATGGACGTCCACTGCTGGACATAGGTCTCACGTAATGACGCACACAAGGCCCGATCTTTCGCCGCCTGGCTCCAGTGGCTACCGGCGACCCTCTTGATGTCATCGGTGCACGTTGTGCGGGGTCTGCCTACACTACGCCGTCCGGTGCGGGTCGCCACTCCAGCACCTTCGGGTCCCAACATCCATCGGTCTTTCGGACTATATGCCCCGCCCATTGCTACTTCAGGTTCACGATTCGTAGGATTACATCGATGACTTTAGTTCCGCTATAGATCTTCTCATTTCTGATTCGATCACGTAGAGACACTCCGAACATAGCCCTCTCCACCGCCCGCTGATTGACTCTGATCTTCCGCGTGAGGCCTATAGTCAGCGACTACGTCTCAGAACCAAACCACTGGCAACACGCACTGATCGAAGACACTGGTCTCACACGGTTAAGGGTCATAAATATGTAGAATAGAAAAGACTTATTACAATAAAAAAATTAACGTTCGCACAAAATGCTCGATAAAAAAATCTATGTATTTCCATTATATTTTATTTATGCAAATTGTATGTTCATTTCACAATAGAATTTGATATAAAAACCTATTAATAGTACAATATTTAGTGTGAGCGGTATTAAATGCAGCAACTAGGAACAGCTGGCTGCCGCAGTGGTGCGAGTAATACCTTTGCTAACAGAGGTTCAGAGTTAGAACTTCAGTAGGGCGAATTTAGAAAATACATATAAGCCGATATTAACTTAGGGTTCTCCATTTGGTGTCACATATAAGTGCTAGAATTGCACATAGATTTTTGTTCGCCTACAGTCTCTAAAGTGCTCATGAAGGCTAATTCAGCAATGTATTTTTTAAACTTTTGATTATTAGTATATAAAATATATAATGTCAGTTGCACTCTTTAGAAGAACATGTTTACGATAAACATTTTTTTTCTATACAATGCACGGTATATAACATACAGCTAATACACAAATGATTAAAAAGTCATAGAAAATAAGTGGAACAAAATTATCGCTAAGCGTTTAAAATTAGAAACAATAAGAATAATCTTATGTAACGGTCGTCATTACGAATAGGTTATATTTTCCTGAATCTACGCAAGCTGAATATTAAGTTAAAATGAATATTGCGATTCTGTGGATATACCTACTAACATTTCTTAAAATTTCTGAATCTATTTATTCAATGTGTTATTGATACCTCTTTTCAAAAGGCTTGAGATGAGAATGTCTGGCTAAAGAAGTATGTCCATGTCATAGCAGTAAGATCAATGCAGACCCCAGGTTAACTTTAATAAGGGTGAGAATAAGTAGAGCGAAGAACGCTCTTTGGATTATAGAAGTCAAGCCTAAAAAAGCTATACTTATGGATTATATGCACCGTGGCTATCCAACATGGATTCCTTTCATTATGATAGATATCCTTCAGAAAACAGTATAGACTGTTAGCGCTCAATAAATATTTGTGAAATACCATTTAAGTAATTATTTATATAACTCCTAAAAAAATCGAGACAATAAATTATACTATAACAATAAACATCATTGAAGCAAAAAATCATTTAATTAAGATGTTTTGAGAATATTTACTTTGATTTTTATAAACGTGTATAACAAGAGTGACAATTCATAAAGGAACATTGTCAGATAAAAAAGCGACGTTTTGAATCCTCCACGACTTTCATATTAACACTGGAGACGGTATAAAGCGGGATTCAGATCACGATCGTAACGCCAACCTGGCACGAATGCCTAATGGAAACTGGTCACGGAAAGGCTGAAAATATATTTAGGATAGAATTAAGTTGGATATATTTTTTGATATTTACCGCCTTTCAACTGTAGAAAATATATTGTTAAAATAGAACCAACCACTCAATTAAAATCAAAAGATTTTAGAACATAAAAACCTTAAAGAGAAGTTCATTTACATATACATGCACACAAGAATTATACACACACATATATATATATATTAACTAGCTGAACCTGCGACTTCGTCTCCGCGGAATGTTTTTGGGTAGCATTTTCATTAACTTAGGCAAATTGTTTTACAAATAAGGAACATACGTATAACACCATCGCAACCCCACTTGCCGGTGGAATTTAGTAAAATTCATTCTTAGCTGACCTCCACTCGGCAAAAGGAAATATTCCTACCCAATTTCAAGTTTGTCAGGCTTATGGTTCCAGAGATATCGTAATGACTCAATAGTTAACAACCCCGCAACACGCCTTGTGGGTGGAATTTCGTAAAATTCGTTCTTAGCTGAACTCCACTGGACAAAAGGAATATTTCTATCAAATTTCAAGTCTCTACGCCTTATGGTTCCAGAGATATGGTGACGAGTCAATGGATACCTGGATATATATATAGATATAGTTAGGCTAATTACTCTTAATATTTTGTCGGGAATTTCATTCAAAAATGTTATAACATTTAAAATAATTCAGTGTCTTAAAATTGAGGTAAACATTCGAGGCCCCACATAACGGGTTCTCACACATCTTTAATTATGAAAACATTCGTCATGTTATTTGAGGAAACAACGCAAATAGATTATTAAAGTAGGTATCGTATAAGGTAAGTTCTTTTTACTGTCCTTGCTGACAGCATATCGGTAATGATAATAAAAAGAGCCCCTCTTACTAATAAGGAAAATTTATATTTTGCTAGGTTTAATGCCATAAAAAACAGCAAATAAGCACATAATGTTTACAACCCATAACTTAAAACATTCCTTAAGTTATAGGCGAGTGATTAACGTTAGCCAAAGTTTAGTTAACGGCATGGTAGGTAGGAAAGTCTGTTGGGAGGCGATGGTCTTCTTCTTTGAAAATGTCATGTCGCAGAAGAAGACGGCGGACGTCTCAGAGAGTTGGATGGAGACGCTTCCAGCATGCGTAGGAGGCCGGGGCACAGACATGCGGCCCATGATCGACGTCTGCCCCCTAGGGCTCGGTACGGGCCTGTTGCCCGAAAGCGAGGGAAGATAGGTGACACGTCGGGTGTTCCGGACATGCCATCTAAGCGGGGGAATTTTATCGGGGGGAGCCTTGTAAGGCACATCGAAGGCGGGAGTGCGGCCGTATTCCGATGCCGTGCTTTCGCCAACGAACGTAGAGCACTGCCAGGTTTTAGCTGGTAAAAGTCCGACATAACTTGCAACGCCTCCCCGTGGTGTTCCAGGTATCCACCAGGATTTCCTGACGGTAAAGAAAAGGTCATACTTATTTTAATAGTTTTATTTAACACAAATTCCGATGCATCTAAACAAGTAAACCTGAAGGGTATCTGAGCAAAGGTGCGAGGTGCTATAAAGATAAAAAGTTAAGGTTTTGAGAATAAGTCTAATTTGTCTAGTTCTTGAATCTCTTGAATCGTAAAAATTGGAACTTGCGTTTTTTAGGAAGAAATACGTATTTCAGAACAAATTAATCTTTTAAACTACTCTAGCGCTTAAATCTTACTATCTACACCCAATGCAAATACGTTTTTATCAATGAAAGAAAGATATCGCTTTCCAAAACAATATTTCAGAAGTGCGTTTGCTTATTTGTTCTATTTTGGGCTTACGGACGTCACATTTCGTCATAAAATTTTCCACGCACTCATGCCTTCAAGACAAGTATAGTTATTTATTGCAATATAGGAGTCTTTAATCACAATATTTGTTGGTTTATTCTTTCGATTCTACCGCTTATCTTCGGGACTTGCTTATATAATTATGGCGGAACAGTATTTAACAATGAAATTATATAACAGAGAAAGTTTATTTGAACTGTATCAAAATAAAGAAACAGGCGAGCTATGAGAACTTAGTAGACTTTGGAAAAATTGATCTTTTTTCGGTTTATTTCTTACGTTTTTAGAGCACACTGATCCAAAATAAAAATGTAGAAATCAGTCCGAAAAAACTACTATCAGAAGTTTTCCATTCATTTTTCGATTTATAACAATTAAATAAAAACTACAATGAGTTTTAAGAACTTTCTAAGGTAAATGATCTATTACAATTGGAAATTCTTTCACTACAAACATCTAGGAACGTTTCCCGTTTATGTTTGCGTTTGTAGTATAAGTATAGGGTTTGAAGTTGAAATTATATACTTTAGAGTTTAGAGAACTATGTATATAAAGAGTTCGAGGAATTAAAAAAAAATAATATTTTTGTTTCACTACGACCTAAAAAATAGCTCAATAATCGAATATCATATATTATTAAGAACTGACAGAATCTTTAAAGACCATATCTATAGTCAATTTATATTTTAAGAAACTTTTTATCAGTAAGTATGTTACCGTATTGTTTGTAGGTACATAAGTTTAATAGGTACTTGAGAGACAACAACGACGCGACGGCCTCGCAGGCGCAGTGGTGAGAGTACTTGCTTTGCTAGCAGAGACCCCGGGTTTGATCCCCGATACGGCGGATTAAGAAAATCGTATTTTCTAATTTATCTAAGCTTGGACTGGTGGGTGCCTTCGGCCGTAACTAGTTACCACCCTACCAGCAAAGACGTACCGCCAAAACAAAGAGATTTGTGTTTCGGTACGATGCTGTGTAGAAATCAAAATGAGGCATATCGCCTCTTACCAGATTAGCGTGCTTCCATCTTAGACTGAATCATCACTAACCATCAGGTGAGATCACAGTCAAGCGCTAAACTGTCAGCAATAATAAAAAAATATACGTGAACCTAGTCGCTACTAGTATTAATATAAAGCATATAAGCGTTTAATGTTAAAAATGCCAATAGAAGTGTTAATACTTCCTAATATGATTCTCAAAGTCATAGGAGGCTTTCTGTTGGGATGTTCGAAGAATGTAATAAAAGTACGTCGGCGCGGGGAGAGGACACCCGCACGTGACCTGACTAAAACTGACTAAATATTAGGGTTACCACAGTTTTTAAATAGGCGAGACAATTTAATATATAATAATAAATAACAAAATCCATTTTGCACGCTAAGTAATTTAAAACGTAGTAACATAAATACTCAACAAGTTATATTTCACTTACTAAACAAGCTGCTTGTTATTTTATAACGTACAATACGAATAATTATCGTCCTTGCCATAATACTAGTAATAAATATAGTATTTTCTTCACACATGTCACACATCTCATATCGTATGTTAACAACATTAACAGCAATTTTTATAGCGCATGTGAAATATATACTCGTGTCAGCAAATTTTTTATACCTTAAAGAAGATTATTATTATTTTTGAAAGAATCTCTAATAGAAAATAAAACAAATACATTTTATGGAGTCACGATGCAAGTCAAACACCTAAGCGGGCCGCGCTATATTAGCCTTAGCTGTACTGCCGAGCACCTTTCACCCTACCCCTAATCCGCGGCCGCGTTAGATGAAAATTGAGACGATGTCATAAATGTGTATTAATGTGACTCGCTCATAATAAATATTTCCATTGGTGGAAACATTTTTGAAATCTAAGTAGGTTTCCGCTTCCTCCAAATAAACAATCGAATTCGGTAGGAATATTTTTAATATATGTAAAGGAAGTACAGAACAACACTGACAACCCTAGCCAGTACTACCAATTTCCCGAAAGCGTTATTTATTTACGAACGCCGCGCACTCCGCAGATGGCGCGGTAATATGCCCTAATCCGGCGAAATCCCCTCCTGACCTTATTATCAAGCCGTGTCCAGAACTATTGGCGCCTAATCTTATCTTGTTTGCCCTAAGGGTTAATGAATCAAAATGATGGGGTAATTGTGTTAACTTTCATATTATTTTAAATACAATTTTTTTTTTGGTTGTTAACATATCAAAAGCATTGAAATCACAAGTACATTTTCAATTTATTCAACTCGACTAGCTTATGTAAAAGACAGGTTAATAAGTCGAAGGCCTTTCGTAAGAAGAGCAAGAATTGCTATGTACAAATTTTGTTTCGTCAATCTAATCATTTATTCGTATTTAATTATTTTTCTATAGTATTTAAGATACTTAAATATGTTTAAAGTTTCTGCAACGCATCGAGATGGCTAGGCAGCTCCTCCAAAGAATTGGGCAAAGAAGGGTTGCCTACATAGGCAACGTCTTGTACCATAATCACTACAACCTTCTCAAACTTATAATGGATAAGATCCAGGTAAGGGCAGGCTTGGCATGAGGCAAAAATCGTGGCTGCAAAACGTCAGAGAGTGGACGGATATCGTGACTGCAGAGGAATCGCTGCACTTCGTGAAAGACCGAGAACGATTTACGGGCTGACGGCCAACCTCTAGTAATGGGGAGGCACTTTAAAAAGAAGAATACATTTATGCATGTCACTACATTATTAGTATGTCAAAAAACATTGTTTACTTTCCCGGCCTTTCTTGTTTAATCCATTCGGACATAGACACTTTTCCGAAATAATGTGTTTCTTAGAGGGATACCGTATTATCATTACACAGTTTCGCACTCGGTTTTGTTGTGACGTAACACACCTACCGCATCATATAAATATCAATGACAGACAGTCCAAGGTCACAATGACAGATATTTTAAAAATATGTAGCTGTATATATGTTTGATGTTATATTGATATACCTCAAGACATACAGAAATTTTTTTGTCTTTTGCGTGGAAATTTTGAAAGAGTACATTAATGGATCCGCGACTACCCACATTTACGACATAAATAACATACTAATTAAGTTGTATTGATATTATATTGTCAACAAATATGTATTTCTTAAAATACACGTGAATACGTAGGCACAACAATAAACTTTCAGCACATTCAACTCCCTAACGAACTTGCACAATTTTGCTATCTTGTAAAAAAGTATTGTGAGTAATACGTATAAAATTTATATTAGAATATATGACCGGTATAAAATAATTGATTATACACTGTGTATCATGATCATAGGATATGCGCTTTTTGTTTAATTAGACCTTTACATCTGGGATATCATGGAATGATAAGATGGTCGAAAAATAATGGTTAAATATAAAGTTTTAATTTCAAATTATTACCACGTCCAATTTTTGCTACAAAATTAGCATTGTGTATCAAGCCACTATACCCACATAATTCGTTTGTGACTCATTGACTGACGAGCGACTATGTCCGACAACGCCATACCAACCATTCCTGTATTAAATTTATTCTGCGTATGCGGATGTACGCCCGCGAAACTTTCTTTGCTGTATTTCTGAATATTGGTGTTGTAAAAGTCAAAATATATCAAAAAGGATAGGCGCAGGCTGGCAAGGTCACGAGGCACGGTCATTGGCCCGGAAGCGCAAGGAATGAGAGGGGTTCTGTAAAGGGCTTGTTTGAGGACCCCCTTGCTTGCGGCATTCCTAAAGCTCAATATTGCGCACTACGGCGTAGTACACACTGATTGTAATTATAACCCAGACTAGCTTTATTATACTTTATGAAGATTGCAACCCTACATGTACATTTTTATAATGGAAAACCTATAATATCGAAGCAATAACATTGACATTTGCATCAATATCACAACATTACAGACACGATATTACTAATATTCCTTTATCAATCATGGTTAGCCGGATATTAATAATTATATTGAAAATAGTAATAAGTAAACACAAACAAATAACGTTCATTTTTCATCTACAAGAAAGATTCCATCTATTACTACTATACTACGTAAAATGAAAAGTCTAAAAGGGTCTAAAAAAACTCCAAACATTTATGTGCATATTTCGTATCGTTTCATATTAGGTGTTAATTAATACTTGAACACAATAAAATAGACATGTTTTTATAATGCATTCTCTGCGTAAATTTCAAATAATTAAAACAATAAACTAGGACGGTAAACTGTAACATAGCCGAGTGCATTAACGTATGTACCTAGCCGAACCGCATTCCAATACAACACATTTGCTGATTACAATTATATGAATACCTTATATACTACATATTTATTGTATAATACACAATGTTATAAGAATGTATATACATAGATACGACTTCGATACAGAAGCCGGTAAATGCTGGATTTGTGGAGGTCACGATTATTCAAAGAAAATAATTTTATATTTTTAAGTAAACAACATTTTGTATTTTTTATGCTTACATATTATTAATGTTATAAATATTTATGTGGCACGTAGCACTCTTGTTATGAATTTAAATGAAGCCGTAAAACGGGGGTTTATCGTAGATATACGAGTCACTTAACTTAGAAATAAATGCCATATCTATAAGAGATATCCAGGTATATATTGACACTCATATCTCTGGAACCATAAGGCGCAGAGACTTGAAATTTGGTAGGACTATTCCTTTTGCCGAGTAGAGGTCAGCTAAGGAGGGATTTTACGAAATTCTACCCGCAAAGGGGGTTGGTACGTATGTGTCTTATTTGTAAATGAGTCAGCTTAAAATAATAGAAATGCTACCCAAAAAACATTCCATTCAAAAATTCTTTATCACAATTCAATGCCTAATGTGGCGTGCAATTCAATACAGTGTTATAAAACCAAAATTTAAAGCTATACACATTAAAATAAATTTACAACGTAAATGTATATAAAACTTAATAGTATTATGAATTTGTACATACAAGTTAAAATTATAATTAGAATAGTTAAAATAGTGTCGAAAATATATTGTATTTGTATATAAAACTAAATTGGAAAAAATTCTTTAATATTATAAAATGTCTTGTAAATGAAAAATTCATACAATTTTTTTTGAAATATGTTGGTGTTATGGCATTTTCGCATATTCTGAGGTAACTTTTAATATATTTTGATAGCCATAACACAGAAGTTTTTTTTTTAAATGTGGTTTTATGAACTGGAATCTGAAATTTATCCCTAATAACGATCGACTAACGAACGGGTTTGCCCGAGCAAAGAGGTTATCATTATTTCTTAAAAATAGACATAATTCTAAAATATATAAAGATGATACCGTAAGAAGATTTAGTTTTTTAAGGTATGGACTGCAACTACCTTTTCGTTGTATTTGGCACGGCTCTCTTACGCATCTTTTTTGAGCAACAAATATTTCATTAAACGTTTCCGTTATATTTCATGAAGTCGCGAGTTCAGCTAGTATATATATAAAACAATATTTAGAAAGTATTTCGAAATATTTAAAAGCGTCCTAGCAAATAATAATATGTGTTCCAAAACGATGCTGTACAGAGACCGTCATGATACAATATTTTAAATTTTATTATCATTAACTATAGGCAAGACCATAGTAAGCGTTTAAGTTTAAATAAAAGTATAAGTATTAGGTGTAATAATAGCTACAAGGATGCGCATTTTTACTAGCTAGGTCGTTCGCCGGACACGGATCCTTCTTATAGCGCGGAATGCGTTCGGAATGCAGCCTAACAGCCGATTGCAAGCCTCTCACTACCCTACCCTACCCTACATGCCAATCTCCCTCCGCCGCGAGGAATTTACGTACCGGTTTTTAAATATACTACTTCTAAACATTCAAGGCACTGTCACATGTTTCGTTAGTAATTTATTATTCAACAGGTACACATCCTTTGAATAACCAGTGTGGCTGTGGCGTTTTAATTAATTACATAACATTTGTTTTCAATATATGTAAAATATACATATAATAATGATACATAAATTAATTAAATGCCCATTAACGCCTTTTTTTAAATCAAAACATGTCTTAACTATAGTATATAATAGACAAAATAACAACTTTTAAAATAAGTTTAATTAATCATTTTATTAAATTATTAGTTGAATATTTTAGTAATATTATATCTGACGTGATGACGAATTGATAGACAGTGATACTTTTCTGTGTTACATACAATAATACAGATTTATTTTATAGTTATCTATACATTGATACATATGCCAAAAATTATACACGTTTTTACGAACATTAAACGGACGGAGAAGTATGATATTTCCCACGCTTATAGTTTATATTATATATTACGCTTATAGCGTAAAAATACACTTTACACACACTACCGTATGGTAGTATACATATATACTCTAAATGGGTATATATGTATATTTGTCAATCGCTGACAATTGTGTCAAACGCCGTAAGGTTTCATTTAAAAAGTTTATATCGACAAAAGCAGTAAGGAGGTTACATTAGGACGGCAACGCATCAGCGGTCCCTATGATGTTGCGGGTGTCCTTGGGCGGCGGTAATCACTTAACATCAGGTGACCCAGCCAGCTCGTTTGTCTGCCATAATTTAAAAAAAAAATTAGAAAAGTGGTTAAGTCTTTTAAAATTATATAAGTTGAGTATGTAGATATTCTGCGTAACTTTGTATATTATAGTGAATAATTAATTACATAATGAAATCAATATATGGTAATCGAATACGATAAATAAATATTAAAATTTTAATTCCTAATAGGAATTAATTATCGTTGCAACTGATTGTTAACTTTTACTTCTTTTTACAAGGCATTGTATGTGAGCAAGTTTGCTTGATAGTTTATCTAAAGAAGTAGTGTAGTAACCAACGCTAGAAAACACCAATTCCGAAATTCATCGAATTGGAAATGTTGCTTATATACTTTGACTAAGTGCAAGTTTCGCTAAGCGTTAACAAAATATCACAGCCCTTTTACGCGACTCGACTCGACTCGAATCGAATTGGAAATGTTCCTTATATACTTTGACTAAGTGTAAGTTTCGCTAAGCATTAGCAAAATATCACAACATTTTTGACGCGACTTCCGACGAGTATAAACTAGAGTGTGGTGGTAGGCAGGGTGGATTGACTTCCCCAGACCTTTTCAACCTCTATGTAAATGATTTGATCGGGAAACTGAGGAATTCTCAGTTTGGATGTCATATAGGGACCACTTGCTTGAATAATTTAATGTATGCAGATGATATGGTCCTTCTTAGCCCCTCGATTAAAGGCTTCCGCCAACTGACAGGAATCTGTGAACGTTATGCAGCATCGCATGGTCTATAGTACTACATTAAGAAAACTGTAACGATGGTTTTCCGCTCAGGCAGAGGTCCGGAAATCATTCCAGCAGTTTACCTTGATGATTGTGTATTAAAAAGCGTTGAGCAGTTCAAATACCTAGGGCACATATTAACTGAAAATTTTATGGGTGACAATGACATTGAAAGAGAACGCCGTGCTCTAGCAGTAAGATGCAACATGATTACACGCCGTTTTTGGAAAATGTACCGACAGTGTCAAAGTAACATTATTTCGGGCGTATTGCCTAAGCTTTTACACTTGTCAGATTTGGACAAAATTTTCTAAACATACAATATAATAATGCGTATCGTATTCTGATGAGATCACATAGATGATGTAGTGCATCTGCCATGTTTGCTAATGCCAGAATACCAGATTTTTATGCAGTCATAAGATCGCGCATTGCAAGATTCTGGAACGGAATACGAACCTCCGACAACGTCATTGTTAAGACGTTGATAGAAAATTATGACTGCTCAATTTTTAACTTTTGGCATTCCGTGCACCACAGTCTAAATAAATAGATATAGTTTCCAATTATTAATTTTGAATTATCTTACTTTATTTTATTTTATTTTGTATTTTATTTTAATTTTTATTAATATTTTAGTTATTTAAATTTCTTAAATTTCTTGTAATTAATTTATTTCATTTAACTGTGACTGTATGGTGTGTGACTGTACTGGGTATTTGCCTGAGAACTCCCATTTGCTCGTTTATTTCTATGAATTTGAAAAAGACAGAATAATAAGAATAATGTAAAATTGTATAATATTTTTTAACCTTGTTGTGGGTGACGCTCGACGTTGATACATTTTTTCAAACGTTATTTCACGAACAATAATTATTTTGCGACGAATTATAAAGCGCCATTTATTGTATACTTACATAAAAAGTTTAAAGGCTTTTATGTGATGATCTTAAGCAGTTCTCGTTCAGATGTAGGAATCAACTTTAAAAAATGGTATTGATAATACTTTGAAACAACGCCGAGCGGATGAATTACCGAAAACAGAGAGTAGATCTTGTGCGAGTAATTTCCCGAAAAGGCAACCGTGACGACGGCGATGACCACGCAATTTATTTGCGTACCGTGTGACGTATGGAGCACGCGACTGTTCAGTTTGACGCAATTTTGCACGACTACATAACACGATAAAAACCAAACTGTCTAATAATTTAGAACATCAAACACAATATCAAATCCAAATATCAAGATGACGTTGGAAACAACCATAAAAATGCTATGATTATGTTTAATCTCTTACGGAATTTTACTTATAGATATATTAGTTAATGTCTAGCATGTTTTATTCGATAGACTTAAACGTAAACTATAATTTTTTTGACTATACTGTGTTAGAATTTATTACCGAAATGGCAACAACAGCGAATATCTGCTCAAAATTGATATGAGACAGCACTCTTACTTTAATAAGATGAACAAATACTAATACTACATGCATATTGGGTATACTAATACTACAGATAAATATATTATGACAAGCTGACCCAGCAAACGTTGTTTTGCCATATAATAACTATTATCGCTATTAATAAATAGCGGTTGGTGATAGAAAGGTGAAAATTTAGGATTGTATGTATTTTTTAATTTCACACCATAAAAAATAAAAGCAAGTTTTTATCATAAAAATTAAAAAAAATTAGGGATGGATAACCCTTATCATTTAGGGGGATGAAAAATAGATGGCCGATTTTCCACCCTTGCCGATATGCACGCTAAGATTCACGAAAATCGGTCGAGCCGTTTCGGAGGCGCTCAACTTCTAACACGTGAATTTGATATATTAGATAAATGTATATGATCTAATACAATCTTAAATCCAATTGTGAAAAGATGAAATTGGTGTCAATCAATGTTTCATTTAGAAGTATTTTGTTGTTGTTGTTACTAGAACTTACTTGGCCTATAGTATGAAAAAAAAAAACTTAACCACCTGTACTTCATAGCCAATGATTGTTTTGTTTTAATACTATTTACGAAAGGCAATCTCATACATACAAGGATATTTGCCACAATTCACATTGAAACAACGTTTAATTTTATGTCTGTGACCTTGAATTTACAATTTAACCACCAAAATAGCAAAGGTCGTTTTATATAGATGGGTAAAAATACGTTAGACACGTTTTGCAAGTAAACCAAATTCGCTCAAAAATTGAGACAGAAAAATTCTAAGTTTACTAATGTTATTTAATAAATATAACAATACTAAATACCAATGAGGCATCATTGGTCTAGTAGTTAGCATGTTGAGGTCCTGGGTTCGAGTCCCGGGTCGGGCCTTTTCAAAAATCAATATTGAGTTTTCTATTAAGATTTTCTCAATATTTGCCCGAAGTTGGGAAGTTGGCGGTGTGTTCCACGCCCGTGCCTCGGAGAGCACGTTAAGCCGTCGGTCCTGCGCCTGATTTCTCTCCGGGTGTGTCGGATTCCCGTCACATCGGACTATGAGAGTGAAGGAATAGAGAGTGCACTTGTGTACTATGCCTGCCAATCCGCAGTGGAGCAGCGTGGTGGGTCTATGCTCTAAAAACCCTCTCTCCTCGGAGTGAGGAGGCCTGTGCCCAGCAGTGGGACGTTAATTAGCTGCTATTTACTTTTTACTAAATACCAGAAATATATATAAATTCATATGTACTATGTATGTATCGCGGATTTTTTTATAGATATTAAGTAGAATGTTTCTTAATACTGTAAAACATTTTTTGTTCTATCATCAATAGTTTCCGCAGCGCATGAGATAACAGATTTTTGTTTCATGCCTTAAGTTACATTAACGTATTTTTCTTAAGGATCCCTATTTTTTTTTTAGAAAGTAATATAGCCTACGTCACTCAGTGAAAATGCAGCTTTCTAATGATGAAAAAAGTTTGTGTGTGAAAACGTTACAAACGTGCAAAAACATAAATGTTTCCTCTTTATAATATTAGTTTAGATTAGGTAGTCTATATAACTGCGTTCGTTGGAGAAAGGTGTGAATATCGTGCGCTATTACGACGGCGCGAAGCGACGCGACGTCCGCTCTCCCGCTTTGGCCTCTCTTTGCAAAACAACACTTGTTGCGGAAATAGCGATGAAAAACGTTTGCTTGCCGGGGTCGTTATGCGGATGCCCGCACATTCACCTCTACCACACGTGTTGTTGTCATTCTCATAGAAATCGTCCACAATTTATTTATGACTATCAGACTGTCAAGTCCCATTCTATAGATTCCTTTTTAATACTAGCACTAAAATCCTAAAATATTACGTAACAACAAACCTACTTAATAAACTAGTCAACTACAACAATAATTTTGTTAAACGAATCAGACAAGGTTTGCATTTTGTTCTATTTTTAGCATAGATAACCTTTGAGATAACTTATAAATATAATAGTTAACAGGTTATAACGAGCGCTATAACCATCTGCATAGATAAAAAAATTAAGCACGTTAATATCCCTGGGCTCTTTACAGGGCACTCAGTCGATTTGATGTCTTAAGTCCATTAAATAACTCATCTGCATGAATAAGAAGCGAAATTCTGACTCAAAACTAGTGAAATCTTGTTTTCTTAAATATATGGTAAACTAAAGACATTATCACAGTAGTCTCGACCTAATGCGATGTGTCCATCTCGAGTTTTACGTTTAAGAAATATATTATTGAGAATTATAGGCCGGGGGAAACCAAAACAAACAGACTTTTGGCCTCATCGTTCGAGATATGTACACAGTTACGTAGCGTGCGCGAAACGTGATAAAATTAGCCGATACACTGACATTGAACACAAAAACAAAGTGGAGCGAACTTCGCGCATGCGCTCAGGTGGATGAAATGTGGTGCAATTTTAGCCGCCGTATCGTCATTTCCAATGTAAATACTACAACATTACCCCTGTACTCCCGAGACTTGAAATAAATACAATTGAAACGTCTCTTTCTAATACCAACATATTCCCTTTTAACAAATTCATCTCAATGTTTACAAGATATTTACTCCAAAAAAAATAATTACAATTTTCCTTCCTACCAGTGTACAGTTTACAGCAAAACAGCTGACATTAACTAACATTAGTGAGCATAGATACCTATCGACAAAAAGATATTTTTAGTGTTTAGATTCGCGTCACCAACTCGCAATCACTATTTTTTTTAAAGGTACACAAAAATTATTTTATGAAATACCATGTTTACCTTCAATTGTCCTTAGCACACACATTTAAATTTCTCTACCTATACGTATTACGTACAAGGATAAAAATTTCATATATACCTTCAGTAATTCTTATTCTACAAATGTGTAAAATGTCTATTTAGCTACAATAACTTAATCACAAGGACGACGATAAGGCACAAGTAGATTCTTGATGTAGCTACTGTGTGCTTAAAATCCTTACTTTACTTAGATATCAATATAAATTTATAGATTATTCTTCGTATTTTTACATTAAAATATCAATAATAACTATAAGTAATATGAATCTTTAACGTAGTTTACTCTGATAATGATCAATGTTCTTGATCTATATATAGATCACGTATTAGTCTCAATTTAAATATAGTAGAAGTAACGCTTTATAATTAAAGTAATTTAACCAATTTCCTAAATATTAAAAAAGCTTCATAAATTCGTGAGAATATTCCGTATTTGTGAAGACAAATCGCAGATTTTAATATATCCTTGTATAATTTAAGTGTACATTTACTTGAGAGAATTCTATGAATGCAAATATTTTCATGGTCATGTTGGTTAAAGTAATTATACTAATTAGTACAACAAAGCTATTCAAATATTTAAAATAATTAAGCGTGGAATTATTAACGGCTTTACAATAAGGAAACCATTTTTACCTTGCACATTAACTAAATGTATTTTAACCTTAAAAATAACGATTATGCATTCTTAAAATGCCGGTTACTATATTTTTATCAAAATTAAAATAAATAACATGTTTTCAACATCAAGGGTTTATACTGAAAATTCAGTAAACACTACCACTTTTAATCTCTGTTGAATAACTTCATACGCTTTCCAAATAGAATTAAGTAAAGTCTAACAAGAAATTTCAGAAGCGCAGACAATTCTTCAAAAGACCTTCAACAGACAAATACTTATGTAAAGATGCCGGTAAAGCCTTGAAATTTATCTACAGCTTAAAACAAATTAGTTGATCCTTTTAATAAAATAAAAAAAATACTAATTTATCAAGCAAGAGCTTTGACAATTCCAAAAAATAACCGACTGGATTATTTAGAAGTTAATGTCGACGATAAAAGAAGATGGCATAAATTATTAAAAAGGTAAGTAGCAACCTATTAACGGCCCACTGCTAGGAACAAGTTTTCTAACTCATAAGAAGGCTTTTAGACGTTTTCTACTAATGTTTTCTTTCACCTAAAAGAACAAGAGTCAGAAGAACAATCACGCAGGTAAATTAACGGAATCGAATGAAATATTACAAAGTTATAAATAGAATTGAAGTATCTAAATGATCTATTGATTCATCTGTTAAATATATTGTTTTTGTATTAGTAACAAGCAATATATTACCCCGTGACCCACTTCCCGTGATTGTTTCGAAAATAGGTCGGGATAAATTTACCGCGAGCGGTTTGACCGTCTATTCTTTCGGCGGTTCCAATTAGAAAAGTAAACAGCAATACTGACAGAAATAGAAAGCGCATAACTGCTGAGTGTGAATGTTCACGTTGATAAATGTAACAAGAACATAGGTTATTCATATAATAATTAAATGGGTGTTGCATTGGAAATATAACATTATTTCTTACAAAAAGAGGCGTTTTTTTGAATGAGGTATTGTAATTTACACATCTTTACAACGTGAGTAAAAAGATATTTAAAAACAAGAGTGGTGAGAGTTAATTTTTAAAAAAGAATGCCAACCAGCATTGGATCCACGTTTGATAACAAGTTATTGAAAAAAAAGTTATTGACTGTACTGCGTGAAGGAAGGAAAAATACTAACTGAAAACTTAGATTTCCGTTGTGATTGGAATGATACTATTAACGCAATATTAATTCATTTTATATATAAAGAATCAACTGACTCTTCAAGTATCTCCCCAAAATAAAGATGTACGTATTTACTTCAAATCAGGTTCGAAATTACATAATTGCACCGAAACCGGACTACTTGTTATTTGCCAATTCCATTTATTCCAAAATTATTACAATTAAGGTGTCATAATGGTGACTTGATTGATCTGAACAAACGCGAAATGTAGCGAATCTATTTAATATTCTGTAAACAATCGAGAGCCATATGAGCATATAAAGTTGATTTTAATACAGAAATTCCTTCTTCAACACTTCGGATTTCAAATCGGAAAGCCAATTTCACCAAATTTTCATGTGCAAATGGATTCAGTGTAATATAATATAGGCCACTCTTTACTTCGAACTCTCACGGAAAAATTCCAAGCATATAAATAATTTAATTTTGTGTCATTATACGGGGTGCCCGTGTTCGCTAAATAAATTAAATTAAAATGCTTCTAAAGGTCACATCATAATAATATATCATAAAGCGCCATGTACAAAAGTGGTTTAGGCGAGCTTGTAAAAAAACCTTCTAGCGCAGAGTTTTGAATTATTTGTGGAAAAACCAGTGACTCAAATGTTTACAGAATCAATGTGTATGACATTTCACCTTTAAATTATTTAGCGGGTAGCACTACTAATTAGGTATCTGTGGAGTAATTATATTGCTATGGAATTGTAGATGTTGCATTAGACTCGGTGTTCCCATTTAATCCACAGAAAAAAATAAATGTCCGTGGAAAACTTTCTAACGGGTCTATTGTAACAATTGGCGGCCCTTAAGTTTGCGGCCTCTATTACCCCTCACTACATTAAAGACCTTATATAGTCTCCTCCTATTTAATAACATATCTATTCTAATCGCTTTTAGATTCAGCACTCAGAGATAGACACTACAGATTTCAGGAGAAATAGTTTCAGCATCATAAGTATAAAGGTTTTGCAAACCATTATAAAGGTTAGATATATTGATGTATACTTTATTGAAAACGACGAAAATAAGACAAAAGAAAAATAGAATAACTTAAAATTAACTAAATTTAGCGTACGATTGGGCGGCCTATCGCTAAATAGCGATATCTTTCAACGCTTACGGTTAGGGTCACAGTTAAAGAAAAGGGAGAAGGTAGGCAGTGTTACTAAAGAAATAGACATACATGTAATATCCTACCCACAAAGATATTTACATTAATATAAATACACACATATATTATATTTATAATAAACATAGACCCCTATGCAAGCCCATTTCAAGCGTTAAAGATGCTAAGATTCCGATAAAGACAGATAGTGGTCCACCACACGCTGTTTGAAGATGGAGATACTGGCACTAGCGAATTTTAACTGATAGTGCATTCCATACGGGTAAAAGTAAAAAAAAAATTATGCTTTATATCAGGGTACATTGGCAAAACAATATAAATTGGTTAACATTCTTAAGAATATTTCATAGTAAAAAAAAAGAATATTACATCACTTCCAAAAAGTGCCTATTTTCCTTTTTATATCCTTCTACAAAATATCTATAAGGCTGTTTTCGCACTCATGGTCACATATCGGCATATGTTGGCTACGATTATAATATCTGCAGTGGGATCGCTTATCGTCGAGTGGCGGGCAGAGACGCGCGGTGCTTACCGGCAGCGTGCGGTAGGTCACGGTCACTTCTCGCTCTATCTGTAACGACGCGAATCACGTCGATCAGGCATACCTTTATGTTCATTTTTAAAAGATTACCCATTGGATATAAGTTGGGTGTAAACATGGGATCAGTAATAGACTACAAGACCATGGAAAATATTAACAAGTGAAGTGAACCAACGTGATCGACGCTTAGAAGGCTGTTACTATATCATAAAATAACTTTGAGCGCTAATATATATTTTTTATCACTTATAATGTTCGGCTATAAGGTGCAACGGTAATATTTAGTAACACTATAGAAAAAAAAGTTGCCATACATAAATTTATGATTTTACAGTAAATACTTACATTTACCGAGATATTACTGCCATAAGATCATAAATTTATTGTATGGCAACTTTTTTATACATAATGTTATTAAATAGTACGTTGTACCTTATTATAAATGTTTGAATATATATATATTAGAATAAAAAAAACAGTTATTTACTCGTGTACTCACTTGTACCGCTAAGAAATGACGACATAGCGCACAATGTTATTTTATGATATAGTAACAGCTTTCTAAGCGTTATTCACGTTGGTTCATTTTACTTAATTTTTTCCATTGGCTATAAATTACATATCCGTTCTTCGCTATTTTACTGATATAATAACAAGTAAAAAAATACTTCCATCCTAAAGATGTTTATTACGTTACTATACTACGTTATACGTTATCCATGTTTTGACTACGAAGTGAGCGGGTATTACAAATTTTTCCTTATACCATACTATCATAACTAATAATAATGAGAAAAGGCTTTCCTTTTCTCATAGCCCATTAAGCCTTGTGTTCCGTTTGAGATTCTAATTTATTAACTTAATACCATCCCCATAATTTGTGTCTATAATAGATTTAGTGTATTTCTATATACTAAATCTGTTATATAAATACCTCGTATCTAATATGTAGTCTACGAAAGAAATAACATAATAAACTATCACTTATTGTACCTATAATAACACTGGAGTTACAATTATTGAAAAATAGCAATAACTCCCATGCTTAGTTTGATGAATATCAAAATAATATGTTTCTTTCATATTTTTAATATTTCATTATAAATCGGTGAAAAGAAAATGTTATTAAGCGATTTTAAATAGCGCCGCGAATTACGTCGATCAGACACCTATACTTTTTTGTTCACTTTTAAAAGATTACCCACTGCAGGTTTAATTGGTTAAAAAGGAAAAGCGATCAAAAAGAGACTTTATGATAATATTTTAAAAAGTTAGTTGCGTTTTGAATTAATTTTACTATATTTTTATTTTATAGCCCAGTCTCAAAATTCTTTCCAAACATCTGAAAATGTAAGAATATGTACGCAATAGCCAATTACTAAATAGGTCACTTTTTTCTATGCATGGCAAACTCGGTTAATTGGTTAAACAACATACCGTACAACATTTAGTAACATCTTCAACGATAGATATACAATTTTCAATGAAATGACAAAAATATTCTTCAAGAAAATGATGCCGACTAGTTTAATGTGGTATTTATTATGTATTAAGTCATCTATAAAGTTTACATTGATTACAAATAATAACATACATTATTATATACAAAGATTATTAGTTATCTTAAAGTGTATGAAGTAATCAAACAGTAGTAAAGGTTATTTGCATTAGGCACGCGTATGACCTTAATGCGGATATTTAAATACAATTAATCATAATCGAACAATGTTTACAATTGTTCTGCTAAATATTTAATATGTATATATGATTTGTTGAGTATATTTACTATCATTAAATAAGTCACATTTACTTCGTATCGTCCACTCTTTACCCAGGTCTTTTAATGATTTTTGAGACACGGTAGGTAATGATATTTCACCTAATAAACTTGTTTGGACACATCAATTTTCTTTTCTTTTGCAGTAAAGCGTTTAAACGTCATCAATTAGAACTTGGAAATATTGAAAAACAAAGATTAGGTACCGGGCGCAGCGTGTGAAGGCACACATTCTCCCGCCTTCGTGAACTCTCAGTCTGGCTCATACAGGACATCAGAGAGCAATACTCAGTGATCCTCGGATTTGTCAATAACGGATGTAGAAAGTTTCACTCGTTTGCGAGGTGTTTTCCTCCGTCGAGTCCCGCACTCCCGTCCCCACCCACAGATTGAATGCCCAAAAACGCATTTCCCAACAAAAAAAAACCTTGTTAAACCAAGCACTAAGATGGAAAATGAAAATTCCGCCAGAAGAATCGAATATAGGCGCCATCAATTTTTATCAGTTGTTTGTTGCGATAGCTATATCGGTTGGAATTGGGCAACCTACGCAATCGCTCTTTCTGGTCTTATCAATATATCAATACAAATAATAATGAAAACATATTTCGCGCTTGACTCACTAATAAACATTGTGATACGACTTTTAGAATAATTTTAATGCTTCGTCAAATTTTTACAAAACCGTTACGTAAACATTATGTAATGCACCTGATATATCTTAAGAAATAAAAATAGTAGGCTGCATAATATTCACAATTCATTCAAAGGTAACTAACTGTACACGTTTCTATAACAAACTCCCAGAAGAAGTTACAAAGTTGTCACTTAATAAATTTTAATATTTTATTAAAAGAAAACTAATTGAGAAATCATTCTATAATTTAAAGGGCTAGAAAATAAAAAAGCGTGGGAGGGAATTAACTGCTGTTATCAATAAATTAATAATGATGAGAAAAAAAAATAAACTACAAGCCCATGGAAAAAATTAACCTGTGAAATGAACCAACTTGAATAACTCTTAGAAGGCTGTTATATCATAAAATAAATCCTAGCGCTATGCCGACATTTCTGAACCGTACAGGTGGGTTTTTTAACCACTTGTACCGCTCAGAATAGACGAGGATAATATTTTTTTTTATCCTTATATTTTTATTACGATAAAAAAATGATTATTTGTTACCATTTATAATGAACGGCTATAAGGTACAACTCTAATATTTAATAACATTTTATCAATTTCAAAAGTTCAAATACACAAATTTATGATCTGACAGCAATTATTGTCATCAGGCGTACATTTAAATAATATATGAAATAAATGTTATTTGAAGATTCATATATAGGTCTACTTGAAAGATATTTTAATTTAATCATTGGACCTGTTATATTTTCTTAGTTTATATTCCTCCTATATACTCGTACATATATCATGTTAAAATTTCCAATCGTTAATAATTTTTTTTATAAACCCCCTCAAGTATTTTTAAAATTGTAGTGGAATGTTATAGAGCTATTAAGCTCACGTGAAAGGTATAACGGTTTCTTTTTATCAAATGATTTTAAGGTCTTGGTAGATGGTGTAGTAAATAACTTAATTTTTTTACATTACATTTTTAGATTATAATTATCTATATACATCTATGTATATATAAGAGATATTCAGGTATCTATTGACTCATCACGATATCTCTGGAACCGTAAGGCGTAGAGACTTAGAGACGTAGAGACTTGAAATTTGGTAGGAATATTCCTTTTGCCTAGTAGAGGTCAGCTAAGAACGGATTTTACGAAATTCCACCCGCAAAGGGGGATTTGCGGGGGTGTTCATTAAAAAAAATCACTTTAAAAGTACATTCAAACTTTACATTTATAAATTATATATTTTATGGTATGTAATAGTTGGTCAGAATTTTTTTTTTACATAATGGAAGCTATCAAAAGCTTATGGTTCCAGAGATATCGTGATGAGATATCCAGGTATCTATTCCTGGATATCTCTTTTATATATATAGATGTGACGAGTTTTGATACAGCAAAGCAAGGGTAGACAACCAGAGGCCCCCGGCTCGTATGAAGTCCATAAGGCACTACGATACAGCCGGCAGGCATACAAAAAAGAATAATAATATAGTTAAAAATGCATTGGTTGAAATTTAGCCCGCTCCAATATACTAACAACATTACTAAATACAACCATACACCAATATACTAACATAACAAAGGTAATTTTAAGCTTAAATGATCGAACAGCTCCATTATTATTGTAGAAGGTAAAGACCTGTTAGTTACTAAATTAACTTCTTTTTAATATTAAATTAATGTTATTAATAAAACAGGAAGGCAGAACTAGACACTTTACCGGTCAACTTCATATTCGCTATTCATGAGCATGTGATGAACACATTAATTAAAACGTATGCCTCCACAAATAAATAAAATACGTATATAAATAGACAGAACAAGTGTTAAGTATTCTTGGCAAGCAAAATAATTGGCGTTGGCAGTATTAAGCGACTAATAGGTATTGATATAATAATCTCTCTGTATTTTTTTATTCATTCCATATTTTTTCTTTACGGGTATCATAAACAGCCTTGACGCCGTAGCCTGTTGGTTCGGCTATGTAACCGGAATAGCTTGGAAAACTGGATCGAGCATGTAATGCCAACACTAGATTTATTTCCCAAGATATTCTCTATATGTGACCGGGGATAGCAAGTTGATGATATGATTATAATGTAGTACACATTTCAACGGCCTTGCTGGCGCAGTTGTGCGAGTATTTGCTTTGCTTGCGGAGATCCCGGGTTCGATCCGCGGTAAGACGAATTTAGAAAATTGCATTTTCTAATTTGTCTGAGTCTGGACTGGTGGGAGGCTTCGGCCATGGTTAGTTACCACCCTACCAGCAAAGACGTAACGCTAAACTAAGAGATTTGTGTCCCGATACGATGCTGCGTAGAAACCATAAAGGGTATATCACCTCTTACCAGAGTAGCGCGCTTCCATCTTAGACTGTATCATCACTTGCCATCACATGAGATCACAGTCTAGCGCTAAACTGTCAGCAATATAAAAAAACACTATAGTATATCGGAATTAACATGAAGCAGTTTGTTCAGCGGCAGATGCTTTTTCAAACGTGTCAGATTTGTCGTCCCATCGGACTCTGAGAGTAATGGAATAAAATATGCAGTTGCTTACGCATTAACTTATATGCTGTACTGTCCTCTAGACAGGAGGCTAATCTTTAAATGAGATTGGCTGGGTGGCCAAAATTTGTTCAGGGAGATTATTAATCTTCAGGTCTTATATTTATTTATTTCGCTTACAACAGAAATAAGATATACAAAAATATTTGTATGATATCAAGGAAAATAAATTCACGAGAACTTTACGCTAACATTAAATTAAAGCCAAATTAGTAAGTTTATGTGTTTGCATCCACAAAAGCGTTGGATGTTTATAAGTTTTTCGCTTTAATATACCATTATTACAAATATCATGTTCATCGTTGTCTTTTTAACATTAAGAACAAATATAATGACCATACATGAGGAAATATTTTCATTCAGAGAAATGAATTATAAACTTCAAAAACAATGTTCATAATTTGAAACTAATAATTTGTCTTCTGAAACTCAAGACCAAGTCGGATAGCCTTTTAATATAAAAGTTTTATTTCCCTGTTCCCAACTTCGATTCAACCTGTGCAGATAATGAACTCTGTTGTTTTAATTATGTTTATATAGTTAAAATACATAGGACTAATAAGATACCCACTTTACAAATTGTTGTAACCAAAACAATAAATTAAAAAAAGACTGACGTGGTTCTCTCCGTCTTACGTAGAAAAAGTACATAAATTATAATATGCTTACGCATAAACGTTTTATTAACTGTATTCGTAAATTAAAAAATTAGATAAAATTAGGTGATCCGTAAAACTTCCATCGCGATTAAAAAGTGGGTGTTAGAGATAGGAGGACAAAAATACTTCACGACCTAGCAAATCTCAGATCTACCAACTATGTATACACAAGATTTTATAAAAATCGGTAATAATTAGTGCGTCACGACATTTTAATATAATATATTATACTTATGTATAATAGTTATGGTAAACCGATCCGGTTTTAAAATGAGCAGTTAGGTTTCCAACGGAAATTGAATTCATGGTTGAACGATACAAGGGGTCGTAGATGGGGTTGTTTCGGCGACGGTCGTTGACCCCGACAGCTGGTATCCTTGTACACGTGATGTAGTCGAGTTCAGCTTGACATTAGTTTTTAAGGGTAAGTGACACAGTACAAAAACGAATTCCTTTATAATGCACAGCTCCATATTCCTCATGCCTCACCTGTGCTTAAAGCTATAGCTAATATTTTATGAACTCTTGTGAGTCAAATCTCGTGATATTCTAGCAAAGAATTGGCATCTGATGCATCCAAAAGTTGCGCCAATGCGTGAGCAATAGTAGCAATTTCAGTAGGCTTAAATATATTTAAAAATTCTTAATTACAGAAAATATCGCATCATAGTAGCGGATGACAAATCAGTTCTTTTTGCACATTGTTTCTACAGTTCCAGGCCTTCGCAAGAGTGCCAAAAACTGTATAAAGACTCATTTTATATATATATATATATATATATATATATATATATATATATATCTATTATAATAGAAGATATATATTCAGAATTGAACATATTTTTTTTACAATATGTAGATAAAATAATGTAAATCTAATACTAAAACTGTTTTATCATGCAGCATAAGGTGTAGTTATGATCAATCGCAGACTTCTTATCAACAACATAAATAAATACCACGCCATAGATAAAAACACGTAATGAAACGTTTTCCGTGTTTTTCAATGTTTTCATTTTTAGTGGAACGCGCCGCATCGCTCGGCCTTGTAGGATTTTCACGGACATTTTATTTAAACAAACAGTCAGTTCTCGAAATAAATTCGTTGCATATATATTTTGATTTTTTGTTAGCCTCTTTGTTATTTAACAGCTCGTAAGAGCTGAAAACATTCCCTCGTTTTATTGTTTGTTAAATATTACACCTCATTTATAATTTTCGATGTACAGTAAAGTTCTATTTTTTGTGTAAAAGGTAACCCTTGAATGTAATCACATTTATTGGTTACACGTTACTGTAAGTTGGTATTTAAACATGGCCGAAAGTTTAAATTACTTGAATTACCCGAATCAACTTTGATTCCGAGACAAAGCACCGGTGTCCTAACAACACTGTTTACCACATTTTAAAGCTGAAACTAAAGGCCACGCGATAAGGCCTTTTTGATTAGCTATAATGCCAAGTCTAAAGAAATTACATTTCAAAAAAGAAAACATTATACACAAATACTCCTTTTCCTTAGCCTAGATTAGAAGCAGAAAAATATTTAAGATATCATCGAACAAATAATACAGCTGTTCATCTATGTCCGTTTTCATTTCACGTATAGAAATTGTCAGCCTATCAAAAAAGTTTACCCCTTACGGTTTCTACACAGCATCGTACCGGAACACAAATTTCTTTGTTTGGCGGTTCGTTTTTGCTGGTAGGGTGGTAACTAGCCACGGCCGAAGCCTCCCACCGGTCCAGACTCAGACAAATTAGAAAATACAATTTCCTAAATTCGTCCTACCGGGCATCGAACCCGGGACCTCCGCTAGCAAAGCGAATACTCGCACCACTGCGCCAGCGAGGCCGTCAAGTAAAAGTGAACCTGTAAACTGAACAAGTATAAAACAATCTCAGAAAGACATACTTTCCCTTTCGTGGAACGTTGCGGAATTTAAATAAGAAGACGTACCTAATAGTAAAAATTATACTCATAATATTTTGTTCTCGAGTTTATAATCTACAACCAATATTTTAACCAAATAAACGAGCTCGCCAATCTAACATATTTGGAAAATGGTTTTTTTTCTTCGCTTAACACAAATTTCCCCGTAAAATAAGTAGTGCAACTTTTTTTGTTCATAATGAAATAAGAATAATATAAAAAAAAAAATTCTGCGGTATTTGCTTAAAAAACATTCGTAGATATTTGTATTGGAAGAGTTTGTTAAAAATAGAAGAAAATTATTGAAAAAATGAAGAAATACAAAAAGTTGTATAAAATATCTGTGGAACTAACTTTGACAAAATTATTACCGCTCCAAAGTTGCTCAAATTGCTACGAACTCTAATCATTACTGAGAATTGTTCGTAGAGTTTTATAGCGGAAGAATTTTCAATTGTAATGGATCTCAAAATGATTAGAAACGCGTTATCACTATTTCTATTATGCAATCTGTAAGGAATGCAATCGCAAAAAAGGATTTAAAAACGTTTGACGAGGTTTAGAATAGAAGAAACTTCAACTGTTCTAGATCAATTATTTTATAAATTTATTTAAATTTTTAATCACTGATAAGTGAACGCTTGAATGTTATTTCATTTGATACGCTCTACAATGGTATCGCGCTATTCTGGTAAAATTAATTTTAATGACACTAGAAAGAGAAACTATTGTCCAAATTCCATATTTCAAGCTTCAATAGTTTTGGCCGTGCCTTGATATGATAGTCTACAAGATTCTTCATATAAACCGATGTTACTGATACAGTACAGTTATCCTTATGAAACTATAGGGAACCGATGTATCAAATACAATCATAGGCATACCTTCTACGTCGCTGATAATTATTTTTACAAACAATTCGATTGATAGCATGTATATTGTAGTGCCGTAGGAAAATATATGAAATAATTTTTATATTACCTTACACTTCAAAGTCCGACATTAAATATGTAATATTTTTATGAATGGCGTGAAAGTGGGTCAAGCTGTATCCGTTGTTTGTACTAAGAAAAGACAAGACGTTAAAAACGTTTCTGTAGTAATTTGTTTAGGACGTTCTTGTGGATTTTATTTAACTTGAATTTAAGAACTAGAGAGTATGATTCAGAGGTTACGAGATCTTTCTGGTAAGATTAGGGATAAAACTACTGATTATTCTCACTGTCAGAGGAGGATAAACAGAAGAAGATGGGAGTAGGTGGTGGAAGAGGGAAATACATAAGCGAGCCTCTCGGTTACGATAAAATAATAAAAAGGTTGGGTATAATAATTTATTCGTCGCATAAAGGCGTTTCCCAGCGACAACTTAAGTTTAAAAAAAGTAATATTTTTTCTAAGCGTTCCAATCTGGTATGTAAGCATTCTTTTGTTTTATGTACATGAGTTAATACAATTTACAATTGTAATATTTTAACATAAGAAATACTAACTTTATTTATTAGTATAGAGGAACCAAAATATACTTAACCAGCCCCCAAACACGTGCTTCGCTATGTTTAAAGTGTACATTATAATAAATTTTAATTGGAACAACATCAAATTCATTTATTCAAACAAAAAAATATTTTATTAATAGCTATTTTAAAACATAATCCATAATTAGCTATTTTAAAAGTTATGAACACAAAGCAATAATTATCGCTGACTGCTTTAATCGAAGCACGTAAATAAAATGACCGCATGAATGAAATAACAACATGTTTGTACCGTCTATCTAGTACGCCATTTATTTAATACAAAAAATGTGATAAATGAAGAACTGCTCGACCGACTTTGTGCAAACTTCACATAAACCATCAACTGAATAGTCCGAACAAAGCCTAAACCTTTGGTTTGGATAGGTGAGCCCTTTCTTGAGTTATAAAATTACAATTAAAGTGGCATTGATGTATAGATTTGTATAACAAAAATGCATAAAACAATTTATCACCGACACCGAAATAATGACGTATATCAAAAATGATGCTATTTCGTTTTTTGATCGCTCGTTTGTCTGTTTGCTTTCACTACATCTAAATGAAATTGAACAAAGTTTTTACAGCTACTAAGCAAATGTTGAATACATTGTGACGTTTGTCACACGGGAAAATCGGCATTTGCTGCGGCAGGTAGTCTAGCAATTTGCATAAAACATAAACATAATAACATTGTAATATATGTGGACAAATACGAAAGTGGAAATAATATTACTAAATAAAATTGTCATTGTTGAAACAAGAACTATATTATTGTGGTGGAGAGCGCGGGCGCGGGATGCGCGGCGCGGGCGCATGTTTACATCGCGGAGTTCGATATCGGCGCACATATTACACGGTCGAATGAATTTCGGCTCTGTTCGTAAGATAACACGGGGCGCCTCCTAAACGAGGCCTCAGCTTGCCGGCGGCGAGCAGAGCGGAATTACAAACAAACAACACATCGAGTATTCCAGTGGAGTCGTTATCTGACGGATTAAAAGGCGGCATGATACTGAGCACGCCGCAGCTACGGGTTCAATAGCACACGTTCAAACACAGAAAAGGGAAAAAATCGCGAATCACCAGTGGCCTCACGATGGTCAGGATCAATGGCCGCGGAAGTTTTTGCTAATATCCGGCGTGTTAACGGCGCGGGCGGCGCAGCGGCCGGTTGTTTACTCCGCTAGCCATTCGCCGCCACGCTTCGTAACCTCTGCCCTTGATTGTTACTTAACTTACATTAAACATTACAAATAATTAGTCTCCTCTTAATAATTATGAAAAGACACCCGAAAAATTTTTGAAACTTCTTTAGGCGCATGGGGGTAAAATTTTTAAGGATGAAACGCGTGATTAGCGTCACGAAGACCTGTAGCGTTTTTAAGCTAATTTGTTTGAAGGTTAGATAATTTTAGTATTTACAAATAACAAGTGGCATTTTAATTTGCTACTCGTCAGTTAATGTAGGTACTATTTTTGATAAAATATAAAATATTTTTTTTTATAAAAAATAGAATTTAAATAATTATTTCTAATATTGACAAAAACACGTGGTATATTTATTATTACAATTCGTCATTTAAGATTTCAATAAATTAGTCGTATTAAACTTCGGCACTTTAAATGTTTTAATGACAATCAAATTCATTAAATTCTTAACATATCTTCCTTTTTCCCTCCCTCTAAATATAAATAGGACTTAAAAATAAAGAACTTCTGACATGTGTACTTTATATTTATACAAATAACTACATCTCATGAAATATATCCTAAATAATTATAATGAAGAATCTAATGCATCAAATCAAAGAGAGCCAAACATATATAAACCCACGTATAAAAATATATATGTTAAAATTGGCTACCAAAAGTTTTATAGTTATTAGCAATAACACTACTTGTCGTATTAGAACAGTAACACAGTTATTGTATCCCCGGATTGATGGAGATAAAACCCCTAGTTTCTTTATTTTTATATATTTCCTTAGCTCCTTTTTCTCAAATGATAAGTTAAATGCCAATTATTTAAAAATTGCGGAACCAAAATACAAAAGGAGCCTAATTCGCCGAGTAATTAACGAGCAGCCAACATTAAGTGGGTAACTTAAAATAGAATAGAGATACGACAGCGAAGTGGGGGAGGAAACAAAAAGGTTGGACTGGAGGATGGTACGAATTTACTTGATGACAGATGTAGATATTTTAGCTGCCAAAAACATATGGCTGACGACTGTCTTATAAGTTAGAGTAGATTAAAAAAAATTATTATAATTTTGTTACAAAAACATGGTTTTGCGGCAGCGCTAAATTTTCTTTTACGATTATTGTCGTTATTCTAATATAATGATTTTAAATAAGACGCCGCGTGTACGACATAGCATCACGCCTCATTCCCATAGGGGTAGGCAGAAACCACGTCCTTCCACTTGCCACGATCCTTGCATATCTCGTTCGCTTCTTTCATTCTCATAAAACCTTTCATACAAGTTCGTCGGTTTTGAGTACTCTTGATCTGGCCCTTATTTAAAATGTCCTGGATTTGGTCCAGGAACGTTAGCCTTGGTCTTCCCCTTCCAACTTTCACTCACACACAGCATTCACTCTTGACTCATAAATCCTTTTTGTCAGTGTCTTTTCACTCATTCTCTCTCCATACTCAAACCATCTAAGCATACCTTTCTCGATTAAGCTGCTTAATAAGAGTAAATTGTCGATAGGAAATAAGCGTTATAATATAGCGAATAAGAAATTGCGTTCCCGGGAAAAGACAATGTAATCAAATTTACATGATCAAGTGATATTATAATCAAGAAATATTATCCTAAAAATTATAGAACTTATGGGACTTACGTATTGTTTTAATTAGCAACGAGATTAATCATATTTTTATATCAAATAGAAATATTATTTTTTCTTTAATTCATATTTGCAAAATTAAATAAATTCAATAGTACACCAGAAAGTACTTGACAAAATAGTATATTCTGAAAACGTAATTATCTCTCGCCGTTTTAATTAAATGAGCATTCCAGATTGAACGTTTATATTTTGCGTAATTTAGGACCTATAAATAGCAATTCTAAAACAAACATAATCCATTAATTTACCCTCAAACAATAATAGGAACGATGATTTCGTTACATTAAATATAGATTCCACAATAAACAAATATATATTATATATATACCTCTATAATTAAAGTATACATATATATAAAGTAAATTGAAATATATCTCTACCTTAGTATCAATAAACAGGCGGGCAATGTTGGTTTAACATGACTTTCTTATAACATTACTGAAGTGATAACGTCATACTATTAACAGACACTAATTATTTACCCGTAGGCCTGAGACTTATTATGCTAACATTTTCCCGAATAAGAGAGATACTTCTCAACAAGGCAGATGTACTTTATATGCTAAAAATAATGTAACGCAATTAGGACGAAAAAGTTAAGTAATTAATTGAGTTCCTTACAGATATGGAATAACGTTATATTTATTTTTTTTATTTTAACCACACCACACTAAGAAGATATTTTAAAAGAAAACTTAAATTCTATAAATATTTTTTTAATTTGACAGATATCTGTTGTTTCTTTCGGAAGTAAAATAACATGTTATGCCCTGCCCGCAAACATCAGTCCATTTCGACTTGTAGTTCTTTCATTAACAAATAACTTATCACAAAAAAATTTCGCAGTGGAGTTCGTACTAAAATGAATGTGAATATTAATAAAGTATATCACCTCTTTACTTCAATAATGTATCAAAATTAATATTTTTTTTGTAACGTTCATATACTTTTATGGATCAATTTGTAATTTTTCAGTATTACTCAGCAGACTATATTTATACACCTTTTTACGTAAATAACGCGGTAAGTAGAGTATGAAATTTCCCACGCTTATAATTTATATAGAGAATGCGTGGACTATGCACAATATATTTTTTATAATTATCTATTATAGCACAATAAATTATTACTAAACCAAATTACACATGTATGTGATACACACACGTATATAGAGTATGTATGTCAATCGCTGACAATTATGTCAAACTTTTTCAATTTCATTAAAAAAGTTCACACTGTCAAAAGCGCTAAGAAAGTTACCATCCCGGTGTTTGTTATCGATCTTTCGTAGCACGTTAATCTGATATATCTCATAAGGTTTCACCAAGGTTTGCGAAGCAATATGAATATGATTGTTACGACATCAAAAATTTTAAATTTCGGCTTTTCTGTAATCTAATATGCAAATAAACCTTCCTCTTGAATCACTAGTCTTTTTGCGGAAAACTGCATTAAAATCTGTTGATAGATTAAACGATCTAAGCGAACAGACCTTGAAAACTACTTCTTTTTGACATTAAACTTCTTTAGGCGCATGAGGGTAAAATTTTTACGGATAAAACGCGCCACGAAGATGTGCAGCGTTTTTTAGGCTAATTCGTTTGAAAGTTAGGTAGTTTGAATATTTACAAATAACATGTGCCATTTTTTTGCAAAACCCACGTGGCATTTTTATGTGCAATTCGTCATTTCAATAAATTATTTGTATTAATTTTCGACACTTAATATTTTAATGACAATTAAATTAATTAAATTCCTAACATGTTTTTTCCCTCCAAGTCTCGGAAATCAAAAGTCTTAGAGTTGTATAAACATAAAGGATACTTAAAAATTAGTTTATCAAAGAAGTTTCACTTCTGACATGTGTACTTTGTACGCACGCACTTTTAATTTTTATACTATGCAAAGATTCTTACCGCCTGGAGCGAGCATGTCAGCAGCCCTCGTATGATCGCAAGCCAGCAGCAGCGCGCACGCCACCGCCGGCCACGCGACCCAGTTGCACGCGCGCCGCATTACGCTGCGCCGCGCCTTCGCGGGCCCCTCCTCATGAACCGAGCTGAAACAAAACACGCATCAAGATAACTAATTTACTATGACTCAACTCAAAGTCCCCTTGAGAGAAGGTGTGGATCGTGACTACTGCTCAACATGGGGAAACTATAATACCTGTTGGCGATTTCATTATTTAAACACCATTTTATTTATATTGTAAAAATGTACTATCTCAAACCAGTATTACACAATAACACATTTACTTGAAAAACGAGATCTCCAAACTTTAGCATTCTGGACGTTCGTAAAGTAGCGATTAATAAAAATTTGCGATAGAAAAGGCGACTCATTTTCAATGGAGAGAGGAAATTTCTTATATAACATAAACTCATTCGAAGCTCTACTGCAAAGGATCACTTCCAGGAACTACGTTGCTTAAGCATATAGAAATTATTGGGATTAAGCACCATTTCTTCCATCCTGTTTTAATAGTAGGTCAACTTTAAAGAAAATATCATTGAGTATTTATAGATGACGGCCACTTTGTTTATGTTGAATTAAACAACAGTTCAACTTAAGTACTATGGTTCGGGAATGCTTCTTGGTTTATGAACAAGGTGCGAAATGTTGAGTATTTTGGTATTAATTTATTTCCAACAGTACCATGCCCTAAATCATAGGTCAAATACAAGGATAATGTAGATTGCTAAAAGAAAGATCGGGTTTTAAAAACGTTACGTGAACAAAGCCCTAATCTCAACCCAAAAAAGGGACAAGCGCGGGGGAAATATGTAAATATAACATAAATGATTGACATTTCTTGAATTTGGTTATTCTATATATGTATAACACGCATATAAAATATTAGCTGTTACACTTTTGAACCATGTTTACACACATGTTATATAGTTGTTGAACTTTATATCAACTAACTTATCAAATTCTGATTTAACTACATCCATTTATCTATGTAGGTTTCAGTAATAATAAACATTAATTAAAATTGGCGGCGGGCAAAGACGACAAAGAATATGAAGTGTCCGGTAATTAACGTGGGAGCTCGCGCAATTCCCACTGCAGAGAACCTACCAACAAGCCGACAAGATTTCCTGAGAATCTATATTTTTTATTGTTGATAAGCGTTAGAAATTAAAAACATAATCACTGAAATACCTCATTAACGAGTACATAATATAGGAGTATGAATTAAATACTATTACGTCTGAGGGACATAATGTTTATAAAAAAAATATAAGAGTGTCGAGGTTTAATTTACAATAAAGTATATATTGAATATAATTAAAATTTTTATCCATTAAAATCTCAAGGTCAAATGTAACCTTTAAAAAAATCCTAATACGCGTGTTGTAATCGTAAGCATAATTCGTACTAATTGTATATTCCGAAAGAAATTTTATGAAACTTTAAACAGTTACATTTTTTTAAACATTTTCTGATCTTCTATTATAATTCATGATTCTTTCACTATAATCATTTTTAAATAATTATTCATCTTGCGCGATTGTAGTAATGCTGTCGATCGATCGTAATTAAGTCGAAATCATTTCGGCGAAGTTTAGTTAACTTGATTGCTTCTAATTATATTTATTCTTATCAGTTTCTAATTTACGACAATCAAAAAACTTTCTGCTACAAACGCTTACCACTATTTTTCAAATATTCGGTTTTCAATATTGTACTAACGATTTCCTTCAAGTGAAAAGTCACTGTTTGCCAATGTCGGTGGATAGATTTTTTATTATATTTATTTTTTTGGAAATTGATAACACTCTTATCCAATACCTAAAGTAATCTATAAAATGCTAAGTTCACGTGCTTCTAAAATAAAGTTACATTTATTTTAAAAATTTATATTTTACGATATAAATATCTTTTTAAAGAATGAACAAAAATGAGTAGCGTACTGTAAAATACAAGTAAACTATATATATTTAAATCAAATTAAAAATAACTCTAGCAATGTGAACACGCATTGGCGTGTTACTTAATACGCGACAGCAACAGATTATAAAAAACGAAGTCATGATTTCCTTATACAGCCTACACTACTTTTACCAGTGACTTTGCTCATCATTTGTTGAAAAAGTCTATCTCTCGTACCTAAGTACAAAGCCACGTAAACGTATTGACATGTAATTCTGGTCCCAAATGTTTTTATTGCGTTTCTTCAGACATAATCGATATCTCAGAGTCAATGTTAAGTTAGACTCAGTGTGGTAAACACAAAGTACATATTTTAAAAAAGTAAGTAGCACCTATTAACGTCCCACAGCTGGGCACAGGCCTCATAGGAGAGAGGGTTTTCTTTTCCAAATTGAAATTATGTATGAGTTACAAAACTATTTTTAAGATAAAAATATCTTGAAAGAAAACTTTTAAAAGAAAAATAAGGCGGCAATTTTTTTTTTGTTTCAAGAATTAGGTTACGGCCAACGCTAAGAAATACTCAGATAAAACCCTTAGCCGACTGACCCCAAAACTTGCAATCGATAATGACTTTTTTTTATGTACCAAGTTCATAAACGTAAACACTTAGCGGAACTAGAAAAACAAGCCAATTTTATAATAGTATTTTGCAAACAGTTTTCGGGCCGTTGGCCACTTCAAGTTTAGAGGAAATTCGTCAACGGTGTTGAATGCTAGATTGTTTTCGACCAAGATAATATGACCGCCGACATCCGTTAAGGGTATCAGCACTTCGACATTAAACGTGACTATTTTTTGCTATTTTAATAATAATTATTTGTTAGATTTATTCAATCAGCACAGTTTGCTTAGATTATACTAATATCCGGTTTAATTCGATAAAAAATGTTGTTTACCAGCTGATGGTTAATGAAGTGCAAAAGCAAAGGGAAAAAAATATTTAATAACACTTTTGTCAATTTCAAATATACACACCGGCATAAAAAAACCTTTGATATCAGTATCATATAGTCGTGATACTGATATCAAACCGTAATTTTTTGGATGTGTATAGTGTTGTTTTAATCAATATATATGTCGGAGAATAATAAAGAAGGAGTATGAAGCATAGGGGCGTAGGGTTCTCCGCCGACATCGTCATTAGTGGCATCCATAATTCAATTACCATACTGTGGGCGTTTGTTGGGTAATGTTGGTGCAATCAAACACTTTACTACCGGCGGGCCGTCACCCGAGGACTGGAGAGACGTACGCCGGATTGTCACTATTGACTCTGCCTCACGCCGATAGACAGATGGCGCCCGCTGTCCACAGACTATTGCACTCCGCCATATAGAGCGGCGTAGACTTGAAATTTGGTAGGAATATTCCTTTTGCCGAGACTACTCGCCAAATGGAATATTCCTGTAAAACCCGTTCTTAGCAGATCATTAGATCACTAAGCAGATAATGTAGTAATGAATAAGACATTCAACAACTGTTTCATATATTGTCTTAGTTATCAGTTATCACATAAAAGTCTATTTGTTGCAATATGCTTCGCCTCTAGTTGAACGGGATGTCATAACTTTCATTCAGGCACAGTCTATGGCCTGTATTGCCCATCCGAAAGTTGAATGATAAAGAACAGAAATTTCTATTTTCATTCTATAGAACGCTATTGTGGAACTTCAAGAGTACTTAGGCTCCTAAATATGATGATAAATTTGCCCCGGAGATTAAAAGGCAAATTGGCATAATAGACTATAACCCATTTAAACAACATTTGAAAGAAAAGAGGAATGAGTATCAAAACCAAGATCAGGGTGATTCAATCTTATCAAAATTCAAATATTATTCAAGTAGGTCTTTACAGTGTTTTTGAATCGTCAAATATATATTTTTTTCCACACACTAATTCTAATGTACGACTGATGATGAACAGAAAGTATGAAAACAACGTCTTAAGATCTAAAATTACGATATTTTCCTGCATGGAGTGAAAACGTGGACAATTCCGGCTAGAAAGATGTAAAGAATAGATGCATTCGAGATGTGGTGCAAATGTTAAAAATACCTTGACCTGTGAAACGCACCAATGCATAAATCAATCGTGAAGAGGCTTTCTACTCTATAGTTTGCTGATTTGTCAGCTGCTCTATTGAAATCGGTGTATACAAGTTACTCAAAGGTTAAAGATGATTATCTATTACCAGTTCATCGCGTTAAGCTGTATCATCCAAATAACCAGGCGACATTATTTTCAAGCACTAGCTTTTCACCAATATATATCAAGAATAAACAAGTCATATATATAAAGAGTGTAAGCCTATAACAGGAATTTAAATAAACGGTACCTGTTCATAAGCCTATGCAAATTAAAAGCGTGACGCTGGCGTCACGGCATGTATCGTAATTCGTGATTGCACCTAATATTCTCGTACATTGTAATCAGTGGTTTTTGTGGAACTTATACTATGTATATCATGTACCTACGTGTTTTGTATACACAGACTACGTCATCATGACGCTAGCCGACCATGGCGCCCAACTGACGGTACGCTACGCTTATCAAGCGAGATTTTTGTAACCTATCAAGATAGTAAATTATCGCTTTCCACAGGCGTAAAATATTTCGATTTATTTGTTTTTATCTAAAAAAGAACCGCAAATAATAAACTAATGTCCATTTTTCACGTTATTATAACTTTACCAAGAAACCAGGCTTCAAATTAATCGTACATATCACGCAAGTAACAAATTAAAAGAATATAGCCTTTTTTATCTATGCTGATTTTGTAAATGCGAAAGCAACTGTTACCAATTTTGATCTATGGATATTGCAAAGGTTACATTTAGTTGCGAAAATATTGTGCGAGGGAAATAAAAAACATATATTCATTGCTAGCAAGTAATAAATCTACACCATTTTGAATCGTGTTAAGAACATCGTGTCATTTAATACGTTATCCAAATTGTAAAGCCATTTTCATGCAATAATTTGTAAATATAGAATCTGCATTAGAGAGAACATGATATTTCTGAAGATTGTAAGTAGCAGATATACAACACGTAGGATATAAATCCGGCTGCATCTACAGTGATGATCGAAAGTTATCCCGTTGTGTTATACGTTTCATATATACTATCTAGTAATTTTATGTTATATAGATATTTATGATCCTGAAGTTTCTACGAGAAATTATATCTCTACGATACAAGCTACAAGTATAGCTTGTTAAAAACATTCAAGATATAGCAAACATTCAATATTATCAGTGCTCCAACATCCTAACAAAGCGATCCTAGATTTCTAGTAACTTTCAAAAACACAAGTTTTAATAAGAAAAGCGCCAACAACAGCATCAGTTGTAAGTTACTGCATAATTACTATCGAATTTCTTGAAAACTTCGTAACTAGGAATTTATACACGTGGATCGCATGCTGCTTACTATCGACTAACGTAGTGGCGTTGGGTAAGAGACGGCAAGCTCAAATGTCACCAGGTGTAAACGAGACAGCGGGATTTGTAGCAGGGCCTGCGGTTTGCGGTGTACGCAAAAGCCAGCAGGTAGAGAAGGGAGGCACCGATTTCCCGCGCTGCATTCTGTGTTGTTTACGCGCCATAGCGTGCCGGGCAGTGAGGTTGACGACCGCTTGCCGCACCACACCGCCATATTTTCGGTAATAAATAATAGAACAGCGCAACGCAGCACGATCGATCGGGCCGCGGACAGTGCGGCGGCGCGATGCTTGGTAGCAAAATATTGCACCCCACCCCCGCACCTTATCTGCGCCGAGAAGCTAAAAACGTGCATACTTTGACATAACCTCATTGCAGTCTGATAACTGCGCCGAGTACACCTTCTGGTCTTGCCACATTAGCTCGCGCTCTCCCTATATTTATTTTATACATTCAATCATTAATATAAGTTTTTTATTAATTCCTGAAACTGACATTTGATGTTATTGAAGTCATACTTCTTTTGGCGCGTTAGGGAAAAATGATGAGAGTAAACTTTTACAATGCGCGCGCACACCGTCACAAACAACCGACACCCTGAAGTTAGCTATAGTCAACATTATAGTTTTTTTAATATTTTATAATTATGTAGTACTTTAATTATTGTATTAATTTACTTGTAAGATATATTGTGATATTGAAAATATCAACGTGACATTTCTATTATAAAAAATTGAAAAATAGAAAAAAATAGATTATAAACAATTTATATCCAATGAAAGTAAAATTACGTTTATTATTATACCTTCGTTGGTTTATCGACATATTTAAAAATATATAATTTACAGGTACATACCAAGATTATATGTGTTTTAGATGATTTGTCGATATTTCGGCCCCATTGCATGGGCCTTGTCTAAAAACACATATAATCGTTATATGTACCTGTAAATAATATATTAAAAAGAAAGAATCAAAATGTCGGTACATAGCCTTACGAATCGCGAGGCTAAGGTCGTAACAAAAAGGGCATATAGTCAGTAGGACCGAAGAACGTTGGGATCTGAAGATGCTGGAGTGGGGATCTCACACCAAAAGTAGCATTGTAGGTAGACCCCCACAAGGTGGACCGATGATATCAAGCGGGTCGCTGGTCCCTGCTGGGGCCCCGGCGGTGTGATATTGGATCTTGTGGGCATTATTAGGTGAGACTATGTTCAGCAGTATACGTCCATCGATTAATGGGACGACGTAAACTATTTAAATGTTTCTTTTTATGTATTAAGAAGTTCATAGTTGTTACCGTAAGAGAAGATACGTGTCGAATTATTTGAATAAAAGTTATGCAATGAAAGCGATTGCTTGCATTCAATTACAAAGATAAATGAAATTCCATTCTCAAAGTATTCGCTATGGGAAAAGTTTGTGACGTTCTTTTCCTATAGATGGCGTTGGTTTCAGATAACTAGAGCTCAAAAAATTACTTCAGTAGGATTCGTTTTTAGTTGAACTGCTGGACGTCATTATAAAGGAACAAGGAAACATTGTAATCGACGTAGAAGTTGGAAAGATATATGCAACGGAAATGGAGAAAAAATATTAAGCTATTTCGTTATCTTCTGCAATGTTATAATAACTCCACAATCCTCTTTAAAAATAATGTAAAAAATGTGGGCATAATTTTTGAACAGACTCTGTCGTGTCAAAGCAAGTAAGTGAGTTAGGAAGAAAAAAATTTGTTTCTAAAAGCAACCTGCGGCGCTTACGTAATTTACTTCCTATTCTTATTAAAGTTGCTCTTGCACATACGCTCTTCTTACCAGTGCTTGATTATGCTGATACTGATTCGTAATCTCACAATTAAATAAGCTTGAGAGAGAACTTATGTATAAGATTCAAATTTGGTCTTCGCAAATGACATATTTCAGACTTCCGCAAAAAACTAAAGTTGCTCCCAATTCGCTTTCACCGGAATACTTAAATTGAAATAAGAAAAATTAAAGGATTGTCCCTTTTGAAAAAGAACGTGTCGATAAATCACTAAATGACATTTTACAATATATTTACGTTATCTTCTTATCTACTTTAACGAAAAAATAGATAAAAAGAAATTTATTTTATTAAATTCACTAAATCATTTATTATATCAAAAATCGATTAAATTTTTTTATGTTTTGCGGAAAATATTCGAAATATATGAATTCGAAATAGATGAACTATTTTAATGGGATTACACACAGTTGTGTGTAACATGTTATTATTTTACGCCAAGTGTATAAGCGAAATTACATTGAGGCACAGTGACGCATGGCCGGTTTTCCTAGTAAATGTTTTAAGTTGCATATAACGTTGAAATATTAAAAAAAAAACTACTGTGTTTCAAGTTGAGCTGAGACGTAATGAAAGATCGCTTGTGACATATCAAATATCAATAAGTCAATTCAAGGCTATACATACAACTGCGAAATGTTTTCGGTAAATTGTTTTGATAAGATTTCAAGGTGTATACACGTATATATGTATGTACACATGGACGAGTCGATGTATGTGTGCTTATCAATAACAACCAACAGCCTCTAAACTTTAAAGGTTTATATTCCTATACGCAAAATAAAGTATTCTTTTTTATAAGTTTTAACTTAGAAATCGTTATTTTCAATTTATATAATTGCTAAACACATTGTTTTACTAAAGCCTAACTTGATATAACTTAAATGACACACACGTATATTTTTTATTCCAAAGTTTCTGTGAAATCGGGAAATTTGAAAATTGACTGTGATAAGTTTTATACTAATTATTACTGCAATGATTACTATTAGATTGAGCCATACTGAAGCGTTGTCCTATGTAAGTACTTAATACATAATTCAATAGTGTCCAATGTGACGCACAATTAATTTTAAAAAACGATTTTAGAAAAATACTTGAGATTTTGGTTTTACTGTGTTGGTAATATATGAATGATTTTGAATTAAAATATAGTAAGCCAAAATGATATTGTAATGATGATTGTAACAAAAAAAATACCCGACTGAGTTTGTTGTGGGTTCTTCTCGGATCAGGGCGCGAAGGAACCCTCGTAACTTTAGATTTTAAGCTGTTCTTGAGTACCATCATCAGAAGTATATTAGAATCAGAGTGTGGAAAAAAATATAAATTGACGATTCAAAAGTGCTCTAATATGCCTAATTGAATAAAGATATTTTTGAATTGATTTGATTTAGTACAAAATATTTTGAATGGCAACACTCATAATGTCACTTTTCGTCGAAAATAAAAAAATCAGATTTTTTGTGCTTGTCTGTCGAATTAAGGGTTCTAATTATTTAATGTTCTTTGTTAATAATACATCCCATCCCTGAGAAAGCGATATTATCCATGTGATCGCTCTATAATGGCGAATTTAATTAAAATTGCTCACAGACAATTTTTGAATAAAGTGACCACGTGACACGCAGATATTTGCGAAAGATAGCTACTAATTTCATTGTAAACCGTCGCTTTTTTCCTTGTGTAATATTGTTGTCAAAATATGTCGAAATTTGTTGAAATCCAGAACGAAACATATGTTTTTCAGTAAAATCGCAAAGTTACCTTAAACTAATTAGAAAATACTACATCTTTAACAATCGTTCGTTTTTTTTGCGTAAATATAAATATTTAAATAACATACTCTGTGATATATGTATATTTAAAAGTCTATAAACAACAATGGAATGGAATGGAAAACGGAATTAAATAAAACTTATCTTACTTTTAAATCGTAAACAATCCTTGACATTCATGCTTCACACCACAGAGTAATATAGGTATGTATATTTATAAAAGCAAGTATAGTCTGTCATATGTACCAACCGAAGACATGACTTTCAGCAATAACTAGATAGATTTCATTTATATCATTCGTGCCATTGTTAAGAGTGCAACGTTTTGAATGATAATAATAAGAAATTGTTCACCATAAACAATGCCGCTCATTTTTTTTACATAATATTGCATTGAATTGCTCAATTTTACCATAAAAAAGAATTTGAGTAATTCACTTCATTTAAGACATAATATCGACTATTTAACATTAAAGTTCAGTGTACAAAAGAGGCTCTAATAATTTAATAGAAACAAATTATTTTTATATTTTTAATTCCAGTACTTTCAGAACATCCGTGAAGATGAATGCATTAATAAGCAGTATCATTTATTTTATCTGTGCATCTTAAAATCATTTTTTCTAAATCTCTATATCCGCATCTTGGTTTTGCTTTGTGCACTGCTATATATAGGATACACATTTATACCACATTTTATTTAGGGGAAATATTTTTAACCAATTAAACTACTTAATCAATGGAATTCCAAGAAGCGTGCATATCTGTGGCATAACATATTATGCAGTTACGTTTTCATATATGAAGCATATCTTTCAAATTACGTATCAAAACATTTCTAAACTTATCGTGTAGGAAAATCAATTAAGACTCATTCATGGTTTAAAGCATTATACAAACATGTTCTTAGACCAATATCTATTACTTCGTAAGCTTTTGAATAATTATAAGGAATATTATAAGACTAAGTTCTTTACCATTTAAATAATACTGAAAGTCCAGAGTAGCAGCATAGCGTGATGCTCTAAAGTGAGAGATGTTAGGCGGAAGTGGCCTTACTAGACTATAATCTCGCCAAAGGAGGCCCACGAGCAAGAGAGGGAGAATGTAATAGATACTCTCTTTCACCGCCGTAGCAGACGGGATACTAGGCGGCATTAATTTGCGCACCTGCTTCCGCATCCCTGAATCTCTGGTGTTTCACTTCTGGATGAAGAGGTTCCACTCGGCGAGTCCCACACTCCTGACACATTCAGGTCGGGGTCAGTGCGTAAAAGCATTTCCCAGCGCAAAAAATTGCGCTGGGAAACGTGGCCTGGTTTACCAATATACAATAGAATTGAGATAAGATAAAATCTGTAAATACGTTTTAAAATCAATGAACCGAACAAGTCCACTAAATAATATAGATTACTATCGTCACGCGTATATGGGCACCTAAAGTTTACTGACCTAAGTAGTAGGTACTCTAATTTAATATCAGTATTAGTTAAAAATTGATCAAGCTGTGCCGTAGATATAAGGGAGACACCAGAGACGTGCCGTAGGAATTTAAGGATTGCAAGTGACCCTTGTTACACCTTTTAAGTCGACTATCTGTCAGTGAAAACCCAATCAAAGTCTGTGTAGTTGATTCGAAGGTTAGCGAGTACAACTAAATTTCTCGTTCCCTTAAAAATTTCAGGAATAATAGTACTTTTATATTACTCAATAATAAAAGATTTCTTCTTAATTCAGTACAGTAGACTTTGAGTTTACATAGAAAAAACAAACAATGAAATTGTTTCTCTTCATGAGATGAAAATAAGACTATCAATTGGGAGCGTCTTCAAAACATTTGTAAATACAAGACCTTATTTTTTTACAAAAGACGAATTTATGTGGGGTTGTGTAATGTGAAACTAAATTTTGCCACTATATTTATAACTTGTTTTCTGTTAACTGCTTTTTTCATAACATTCAACAATGCGATGTCGCTGTGGAGCGAAGAGAAGGGCAGAGTTGTTTACAGTTTACACCACTCGCACCACGTGGTTACCGACGGCGTATATCAATACCGCATCACGTGGCCCGTAACATTTACACCTGTACTATAAACGGATAGGCATTCACACGACATTTATGAACCAGATTAGCCTAGGCGTAATCAGGTTGAAAACATATGAAACGCTACCTGAGCTCGGCGCCTGCCGTGTTTGTCTGCTCCCCGCGAACCACTATGTTGATATATCGTTTAATAAAAACGAACCAATGTTATCACTTTGTCACAAGCACTAGTAACTCGTTGGTAAATTTCGTTAATAACAACAACACTTGTAATGTAAACACAGACACAGCGCGCGATAGAGAGTGGATAACAAACAGACAAGTTATCACGAACGACGCGCGCAAACGACTGGTAGCGGAGGGAAGCGGCGTGCGCGGGGCTGTGCCGTCGACCCAGTCGAGGAATGCGGCTCGCCCGTTCTCGCGTGCTTATTTCTTTGGTTGGTCCGGCAGGGCGCGAGGGGACGCGATTGCTCTGAACGAACCTTGGCGGTTGGCGTCCGCTACGCTCATTGCTCATCTCTTCGCCAACACTAAACAAACCTACTACGATAGAGATCTTATGACGAGTGTGGCTCGACATTGTAATTTTTATGAACTAGGAGTTTGACATTATTATTAAGCATTTTTTTTAAATAATATTATGAGAGGTCTCTTTTAATTATAGATTGGAAATAAAAATTTTAATATACAGAATACTAGCTTTGTCTAAACCTATATTAATACTATAAAGCTGAGAGTTTTTTTTATTTGGTTAAACGCGTTAATCTCTGATACTACTGTTTATAACACACAAACTCGAAGACAAAGTTACGCAACAATCACAAATGATGGAACTGTTCCTTTGAAAACGTTCTACAAAGCTCTGTAATCATTCGTTATTTCTTGTGTGGACGCTGATGAAGTTGCGCGGGTCAGTTAGTACACTTTATTCCCCAAATCCAATGGTTTTTGTAAAGATTAGGTGTTTTTTGTAAATCACTAAAACCAATGTAGGACTCTAAGTAATGCCTTTATTAACAATTACAAAGAATTTCATCTTAACATCTGAACGTCTGAAACAATAAAGCGATAAACTAAGAATTAACACCACATTTAAGTTTTTGCATTCCTGAAGGTAATAAAAGTTGCTTAATCCTATCCCGAAACTAATAATAAATAAATATTATCACAGATTTTTATTTATTTATTACATTATTGCATATTGGTGTCGAGATTATAAACACTAGTGGTACTCAAACGCCAACAGAAAGATGAATTATTATATAATTTGATGATAATGGCATTGATATTTTATACAAAAGACTATAATAATGTTAACTTAAAAATATACGGGAAGGCATCTACAAAACCCACACAGAGAAATATGTCCTACATTATTTATTAGTCAAGGACATCTCTATCAATTATAGGTAAACAATAAATCTTACCACGTGTAAGTAGTTCGTGATATACAAATTTAATAGACAATTAAATTGCACACAAGATAACAATAACACATCGTTGTGTACAAATAACTGTTTCCCATCGAATTTCAGGCAGGCCTCGCATTTATAAAATAAACAAACAAATAGAAAAGTAAATTCGATGCCTTATAGCTGTATTCAAGAATTTTAGTCAATGTCGGGTATACAAATGATGCAGACAGGGGACAGATGCACACAGATGCACATAGACTACAAGTCTTGCCAGCTTGTAAAATACATCCAAGTTGCGTGATATTTAAAATGTATTTTATAATGTGTATTACTGCTAGGACCACAACTAACTTGACCATTATAAAGCCGGCATCCTATAAATGCATGAATTAAATTAGTTTCACAACAATCTGGGCAAAACGAATATGAACTTATTTTTGGCGCGAAAATATAACATGAAGTAGATATGCAATGTGAGATCTACAAAAACTAAGGGTTAGCAATTCAGAAATTAATAAGAACATGGTTCATAGGTTTTTTGATTCTATAGGTATCGAATCGTATAAGACGGGTGGTTTTTTCACCATTCCAGGTTACGAAATCTATTAGCTAACCAGTAAGTAACAGCTAATTAATGTCCTATAGGGCAAGTCTCCCTCTCATACGAGGAAATCCAGTGTACAGACCAATTTGGTTTGGTTGAAAAAGGGTTTGGTTGTTAATTTTATAATAGGTAATTAGATCTATGTGCACATTCAATATGAACACATGATTAATATTAACACACTGCCTCATTGGTCTAGTGGTTAGCAACTACAGACATGAGGTCCTGGGTTCGAGTCCCGGGTCGGGCCAATTCGGAATCGATATTGAGTTTTCTATTAAGATTTTCTCATTATTTGCCCGAAGTTTGGAAGTTAACGGTGTTCTGAAACCCCGTGCCTCAGAGAGCACGTTAAGTCGTCGGTCCTGCGCCTGATCTCTCTCTGATCGTGTCGGGATCCCGTCACATCGGACTATGAGAGTGAAGGAATAGAGAGTGCACTTGTGTATGCCTGCCTCACTATGCCTGCTAATCCGCAGAGGAGAAGCGTGGTGCGTCTATGCTCTAAAAAATCCCTCTCTCATATGAGTCTATATGAGGAGGCCTATGGCCAGTTGTGGGTCGTTAATAGGCTGCTACTTACCTTTTACCTTTTTTGCATGGTTAAATCGTTTTTCATTGAAGTTGTCCCTTCTAAACCTAGGCTATAAATCAAATAAGTAAGCTTAAAAGTACATGATCGCGTATCCTTTATAATTGAGGTGTATGATATAAAAGGCACGTAGTTTATAAGCCTCTTTATCCAAAGATATTGTAGGTATCTACATCTTCCACTTCTGTGACATCCACAACCGAGAGAGAAATTAGGCGGGCTACAAGGCAGCGCCTGTTTGTGTAAGTCCTCTTGCCTTCGCAGATCTTCTGTCGGATTCATTCGGGACACCAGGGTTAAATGCGTAAGTTGAACCCCTGGTGCCGCATTCATGGATGAAGAGGTTTCCGCTGGGTTTGGGTGGGTATTGCGAGGCCTCCTTGCACGCCCAGTCCCACTCTCTTCAGTCGCTTACCCGTGGGTCGGGATTTGTGCATAAAAGCATTTCCCAGCGAAAACTACTTCATGTTAAGGCGTTTACAAGAAATATATTTCAAAAGTTAATAACTAGCATTTCATTTAACTACTTAATTATATGGGCCTGCCAATCCGCACTGGAGCAGCGTGGTGGGTCTATGCTCTAAAAACCCTCGCTCCTCGGAGTGAGGAGGCATGTGCCCAGCAGTGGGACGGTAATGGGCTGTTACTTACTTAACTATTTCATTTATTATATATTACTGTTATTTCATTTCTCTTAAAAAACAAAATGCCTTTGTATACGCCAATATTTACTGGGAAATTGTCTAAAGTGAAATACTCGTACATTAAAATCAAATCGTTTGAAGAAAAGCTTGAATCTATTACGAGATCCTAATAAATAGATTACTCACCATCAGGTTACGTTAGTTTTTTACAACATATAAAAATAAAATATTGCTAATTTAACAAGGCAACGTATCAAAACAACATTCCTATTCTTGTTGAAATGAACATTTTTTGTGCCACAAACGTATTTTAATATAGACAGTTATAAAATATACGAGTATTCATTAGTTTTTCATTATTGTTCTATATGAAATATTACTTGTATATTTTGTTCAATATAAATTTTGATAATACATGTTTTGTTGCTCTAAATATGGAAATTAACTACTAAGAGATACTGATCGTAGTTTCTTATTGTAAGTAAATATTAATAATTATCATACGTACGTACGGAAATTCCGTAGAGATATTTTATGTTGTCCCTGTTACAATTATTAAAATTACAAACTGTTGATACATTTTGCCTATAATAATTTCATTTCATTTAGGTGTGTGATGATTTAATGTTTTGTCAAATGCTATCTAAAATATTATTTAGATACGCGGGAAGCCCGTAAACAACTCGTAAAAAATAACAAGATAACATTTTAAAGTCAAATATAGTATGCTATTTTTATGAAAAGGTCATTGTAATAAAATTGATATCATAGGCTTAATACATATAATAACAAGAGCTTATACCGCGGCTTCGCCTGCATCGTGTTTCTTGACATATTTGACCATTAAGTTTACCATTTATGATTGCTTTAACAGCGCTTCTTTCTATCTGATGGCAGAGAAGTAGCATATCGTGTCTTTTGATAGCATTTTTAAAATACTACCGAACCAAACGCAAGGCTTTTAAAAACATTAGTTTGAGATTGTCGAAAGATTTCTTTAGCCTGTATATGTATATTTTTTTATTTTTGCCGTGAGCTTAGCATTTGACAGTGATCTTACCTGATCATACAGTCTAAGACGGAAGCGCGCTAACCAGGTAAGATGTAATTTATCCCTTACACAAGGTATTAGCATACCGTTTCCGAAAACGAAGGCAGACGAAAATACTGATGACACCTTTGATGATGGGACGAAAAAAATTCCGATTCCGATTAAAACAAAAATCTATTTTTAAAACGTTTTATTAGCATTATTTACGCACCATCATGTTAGTACAGCTAAATGAAACAATAATTCCATAAAAAATACATTACTAAAAAAACAACATTGAAATACAAAATCAAAAACAGCTGAAGCGCTAACGCACGGGTCAACGAACTGAATGAAAATATGATTTGTTTTTTTATCAGTTTCGTTTTTTTTGTGTCCCATCATCAAATGTGTTATATTATATGTATATTAAATTATATATCTTGATAATGAACGTATGTGGCTAATACATATCGTTTCTTGTATTATACAAACTGACATCTTCTTTATTAGAGAACTAAGTATTGAATTTAAAAAAAAAACTATCATACATATTTTTTTATTTGTAAGACTAAAAAATGAAATAGTTGAATAAGAACTTGATCGGATAACTTGAGCATACTCACACGAAATTACGGCATCATCGAGGTTATAGTCAATAGACCAATATGTACGAGTATATCGTGGCATTGCGCATAAGAAAGGGCCTTTTTGTGCGTGTATAAATTGAATGGTTTCTTACCACTTTTAATTACATTACGTTTTTAAGGAACATAACAAGAACATGTACGACACTTCTCTTCCTCTTCTGGTCACATTTCAATAATCAGTTAATAGAAATATATTACAATGTTTTGCTAATCGAATTTTAGTATACTGTTTTTCGTTTTCCTTCTAAATCGATATTAGATTTTATTGTTTTCATTAGTATCTGAGCTCTCGGATGGGAAAAATGCTCCATTTGACCTTTGATGAGTTAAATTTTGATATCGCATTACTATTTTATTTGTTAGCGGGAGCTCCGACGGCTTATCAACCGCGCCATTGAAAAACAAAGTTTACGCAAGCAATATTTATCAATGAAAGCAACTTCTTTCTTATCGTGTATTCGGGCTCGCACCAATGGGGACCGTTTAACGGTTATTGTCAAATACGAGTATAAGCAAATGTATTTTAATAATATATTTTCAATTTACTTTTTAAAATGAACGCTTGAATATTATGTTAAATTTTTGTATTCTTTTGTAAAGAAGAAAAAAAAAGTAAGTATCAGCTCATTAAATTCACACTACGGGGCACAGGCCTCCTCACTCCGAGGACCGAGGGTTTTTAGAACATAGACCCACCACGCTGCTCCACTGCGGATTGGCAGGCATAGTACACAAGTGTGCACTCTCTATTCCTTCACTCTCATAGTCCGATGTGACGGGAATCCGACACTACCGGAGAGAGATCAGGCGCAGGACCGACGGCTTAATGTGCTTTCCGAGGCACGGGTGTGGATCACACCGCCAACTTCCCAACTTCGCGGAAATATTGAGAAAATCTTAATAGAAAACTCAATATTGCTTTTTTAATTGGCCTCATGTCTGTAGACGAACATGCTAACCACTAGACCAATAAGGCCGTTATTCTTTTGTACATGTATTGATATTTTCTTGCTACCAACCTCTTTGTTCCCCTAACCGCCTTATGGTCTAGCGGTTAGCATTTTCGACTACAGACTTGAGGTCCTGGGTTCGAGTCCCGGGTCGAGTCACTTCAAAAAAAATCGATATTGACTTTTCTTTTAAGATTTTCTCAATATTTGCCCGAAGTTGGGAAGTTGGCGGTGTGCTCCACTCCCAAGCCTCGGAGAGGACGTCAAGCCGTCGGTACTGCGCCTAATCTCTTTCCGATCGTTTCGAATTCCCGTCACATTGGACCACGAGAGTGAAGGAATAAAGAGTGCACTTGTGTACTATACCTGCCAACCCGCATTGGAGCTGCGTGGTGGGTCTATGCTCTAAAAACCCTCACTCATATGAGTGAAGGGGCCTGTGCACAGCAATGGGACGTTAATGGGCTGCAACTTACCTTACTTACGAACATCTTTGTTAAAGTTTTGCTGACGTACTTTTCACGCTGAGTAATATCTTTACATATACTTTTTCCAAAATCAAAATGTTTTTATTCTGGAAGTCTCTAACACTTTTGAGTCATCAGTAATCTGTCCGTTGGTAACAAATCCACCACCGGTTTCGAAAGTTGAATCCGCTGAGAAGAAACCAGCAAGAAACTCAACGGTTATTCTTTTAAAGATAGTTTTGAATGTTACAATGTGATATTTCTATCGCTTAAATAACATTATAATAGGCCTTTTGTAAAAGGATGTTTTTGACATATTTCATAAAATTATGTGGAGGCAAATCTAAAACTGATTGCGGTATCTTATTAAAAATGATCAACCTGAAAATGACTTCTGAACCTTGTAAACTAATGGAATTAAAAATAAAATTGTAAAAATACGGAATTAAAAGTTTGTTTTTATTTCTTGTATTTAAATTGTGTTTTTCACGTTTTTATGATATCATATGTATTTTCAGGGATATATAAGATATCATTCAATATACATATATTGCGACGGTACTTTGAGAATTGATGTTTCTTTGAATTTGTCTCTTAGAGAAGCACTTGATCATAATTGCTATGAAAACAAGCGAAATACACCATTTTGGCTGTTTCAACATCAGTGTATTGTCTAACTTTTCTAACAGTAAATGCAGCGGAACTAAGTTTACTCGCCAGAGTCTTATTATGGGCACCCCACTGAAGTTTCTTTTGCATTTAGCAAAATTTAACAAAGCAATATTCTTTGTTTATAATGTACATTTTGTTGGTGTTCAATAAACAACAATAAAGTTAAAATTATTTTATAACATCATGAATTCCATTAGTCATTAGCACTTTTGATTGAATTTAATTGATTACTTTTCAGATATGGCCGACGCATGATGTAATTCAACGTTAGTAATGAGACACTAGTGTGGCCACTTCGATGTGCAGTTAACCCCAATCGCCCCCAATCGAAGGACTAAATTGTTTGTCCGATCGTATTATAACTTGTATTACATGATATTTTTATGTATTTATTTTAACTACAGTTCTTTATATGACTTTGTTTTGCGTAATTACATTTTTTATGCATATAAATTGACAAAATCCACAAGCCTTAATAAAACCTAATTAAATGTACCTACTTGCGGAGCCAACAACGGAATTTACATCTAATATCTAATATAAGCTATATATGTATGTAACTGCCTCATTAGTCTAGTGGTCAACTTGTTCGGCTACAGACATGAGGTCCTGGCTTCGAGTTCGCGAGATTCGCGTTCGGCGAATTCTAAAGTCGATATTGAGTTTTCTGTAAGCAAATTCTCAGTATTTGCCAGAAGTTGGCGGTTTGCTCCACCACCATGTCTCGCAGAGGACGTTAAATCGTTGGTCCAGCACCTGATTTCTCCCTGGTCATGTCTAATTGCCGTCACATCGAACTATGAGAATGAATTATTAGATAGTGCACTTGTGTTAGCGCATACACTAGTGTACCATACCTACCAATCCTCAGTGAAGCAGCGTGGCGGATCTATGCTTAAAAAACCCTGTCTCCTATGAGAGAGGAGGCCTGGACCCAGCATTGGAACGTAATGGGCTGCTACTTACTTTACCTTTTTTTTTTAAACTCTTTATTGAAGGAACTTAGTCATATCTAACTTATAACCTAGTTGCACAGCACAATCAATTCTTAATACTTCGTTCCGCACACACTCCATCAACACGTGGTAAATATCCTCAATTACCCCACAAGTGGAGCAATTAGGAGTTTCCGATTTTTTTATTAAATATGCGTATTTATTCGATGGAATGTGACCAGAACGAAGCCTTAACGCTATCCTTAAGTCCATCCGATTAATTTTACACCTTTCAAACCAAAAGAATTTCTGCGGCTGCGATTGCATAGTCCTATACCAAATGCCTTTCTCTCTCGACCGCTTATCAAAGTACTCGGCCCGAAGAGAAAATCAATCGGTTTTGACTTGCACAAATTTATCTAAAAAAACTGGTTCTAATAGCATAATCTCGCCATCGATACAGGCTTCTTTTGCTAGATCGTCGACCGTCTCATTTCCAATAACAGCCACATGAGATGGCATCCATTGCAAATACACAGTTTTGGAACCAGAAAGAAGTATAAGATAACAACTGTTCCAAAATTCTATAGGCTATCGGTGTGCCTCGAAAAGTCAAGCTACATCGAGCCAAATGTTGCAGGGCGCTCTTAGAATCCGTCAAAATTACAAAATTGTTGGAATTAACTGTTTCAATGTAAACTAAGGCTTCAGAAATGGCAATGAGTTCTGAAGTCATTATACAATGTGACTGATCTAATTTAAATTTAATATAACTATTATTTTGGATGTCAAAGATTGCCACACCTGAAGCATTGCAATCTTTGGACCCATCTGTAAAAATTTGGTAATAATTGGTGTATGTATCGATGAGGTATTGTTCCACTAATTTTTTTAATTCATGAGATTTGTATTCGTTTTTAGGCTTAGTGACTGTTGAGATATTCTCTTTAACAAATTCTCTAATATTAATATTGCTTACCCGTGTTTGTAAAGAGAACATCTCTAGTAGTACTTTACCTTGTACCTTTTTACAACTTTACCTTGTAGTATTACATGTACACAGAAAGTACATATTTTATCTACACGTAATTACTAGCCAAGATTTAAATCGGCTCACATGTAGAGAAATAAGAAAATACATTTCGTAAGTTTATCCCGCCTGGACTACTTAGCGATAATAGTATCCGCATCCTTTAGCCAACAAAGCTGTCAAAATGTTGTGTATAAGCGATACCTATTAAAGAAAATTTAAATAATTTTTTTCCCGTAAAACAAATTGCACTTTACGCGGATGAGAAGGCGACTTATAGGCGCATTGCTACACGATGTTTGTGCCAAATGCATTCCCATAATTCTTTTAAATTGGCCTTAACGAGGATAGTTATAAAATAAGAGTGCGTCATTGACTTTCACGAATGGATTTTAGACGTAAGAAATTTACACTCCCTTCCCTAACGGATTTAAAAAGAACTTTGTATTGATATGCACAAAATTAGTCATCACTGTGGCCTTTTAACGTTTCCGAAACTCTTGACGCGCCGTAGTTCCTAGTAAATTATTTTACCACTGTTAATTATTCAATTTGATTCACATCGCTACCGAGTAGTCCAATTACTTTCTTAAGAAAATATTAATAAAGTCCTGTAGTTGCGCCTACATTTAAAAGGCACCTTTGACCTATAATATCATAAACTAGTCTAAAAAACTTTTAATCTTACGGGCGGAAAATTTTAAAATCAAAAAATTACAAGTTAATCATATATACTACACAATATTATTGCCTTATATATTGCGAGTAATTGGACAAAAGTTTTATCTAGACACAACATAGAATAGAAATGATGATTGTCTCTCTTACGCGTTTGGCTAAAAGAAACCTTATTTACTGTATTAGCTGTTCCCCGCAGCGTTAGCCCGGTAATCCAGATTTTTTTCTTAAATAATAGTGGCGTTAATAAACTCTTTATAATATTTACACACGAAAGTTCCGTCAAAACCAGCCGTTTCAGAAATTAGAGGAATATACTTATAGACAGATCTATTTTTGATATAAATACTGTGTATATTTTCTTAAGTATGCATTCCAGTTCTATTTACTTGTATAGATAAAGTTACGTATTAAACAGATTGCGGAGAATGTAACCAAATTTTCATTATCTTGCTTTGCGACATATCCATAAAGTTGGTTTTCGGTGTTCTGATGATGAAATGTACGAAGTTTTCAAATCAAATCAAATCAAAAACATCTTTATTCAAGTAGGCATATTACAGCACTTTTGAATCGTCAAATTATATTTTTTTTCCACACTCTGATTCTAATATACGTCTGATGACCTGTNTTTTTTTTTTACCATCATCATTACAATATCATATTCGTTTACTATATTTAAATTAAAATTAGAGCAATTCGTTCACTCCCAGGCGTTTCTATCGTCTAGGTAACTTGCAACTTATAATACGATTTTTCTATCAACTTTTATTTTAATAAAGACTTTGAATTTATTAATTGACATCTTTAGAACGTCTTTCAATACAGAACTTTTAAAAGCCCTCTATATAAGCTATGGTTAACAAACAGTACTCTACCATTACGCCAGTGAGGTTTTTAAAAAACAATTTTACTTATTTTGTTCGTGTTCGTATGAAACAAATTCTAATACATTTTCATTAGGACATTCAACCTTGGTGGCACAGTTATAAAATGTAATAGTCATACTTTTAACTAGCTCAATGATTTTCACGGTGTTCGCAATATTGAACTAAGAGGCGGCGTAGTTAGCAGGACTCGGTACCTACGCTCAGTCCAGGTCAATTATTGGTGACAAGCAAATTAAAGCCAACTCGATGTGAATTTTATCACCTTACGTAACCAGTAACTCGTAACAGGTATTCCAAAATATTCTGATTATATTAAAAAACAACACATCATTATATAATCCGTGGGTTAAGATGTGCAGAATATTTAGACATTTTGATAAAATTTCTACAATTAAATGTTTCATTATCGACCATCGGGTGCCTTGTTCAAAATGGAGTTTGGGGTCAGATATTGGAAAGCTTTCTCTTACGCGGTTTTACTTTAATTACGACTAATTATTGCCAGGTTGGTATCTTATCTATTCATAGCCGTTTTGGTCTTCCAAATACTATTTTTCCGGGCATCCAGTATAGGAACCTCTTTGAAGCTGTCTGTCAAAAAAAACATTTCCCCGCCGTAAGTACGCAGCTACATTGCGGCCGTGAGCTACCAGGGGCACCCTTAATTTATCCAAGATACTCCAAATATATTCAGATATAAATACAAGGTCAACGGTGTCCAAGCCTTGGTTCGGTCTCACAGTAGACGACCTTGAAACAGCGATTCCAGTAACATTAGCCTCTTTCAAGGGCTCGCCCCCTCCCCTGGTTACGCTGTAAAAACCAGTAACGCTCACAGGTCTAATGACAAAAGAAGCTCGTCTGAGAAGCTCACCGTTTGGGACAAATTGATTCCAAAAGATCTTAAGCAATTTTCTAAGTAATTTCAAATGATTGGAGCTGTTGGCGCCGTTTTGACGGGCTTACCTTTTATAAATCGATGAAAGCCGGTTGCATGCATGATTCATTGTCACGTTCCGCCTAAGCGGAGCATACGAGCGAGAGCGCAGATCAAGCGATAGAGATACGCAATCGGCTTTTGAAGCATCTATTTCTCTTTCGCTATATCGGCTCATGCGCCCGAGTAGAATAAATAGTGGCAACATACAATCTACACGTGAATTATTTTGTCAACTATTTAAAAAGTGAAATGAAAAGTTATTGTGGTTGCCATTTTTTTTTACAACAACAAAAAATAGCAACGATGTTTTCTTATGACGTTATCACGTAAAATTAACGTCCGTAAACTGACTTTACAGTCCCGGGTTTCGTAGCGATATAAGAGCATACAGACGTAACACTTAACGCGATGTCTTGTATGAAATGGGATTTCAGGACACAAAACTTTTGACATTTTACAGCAGACAGGCTTTGCTTGTCCTATTCTGCATTTAATTTATTCTGTGTTGTCTAAATCTGAAGTGAAATATTGAAAGCTGCATCAGTACAATGAAGTTTTATTTCACGTAGCTGCGTCTGGATTTTGGATATATACATAGCTTAAGTTTTAGTTTAGACCTGTTAAGCGGATTATAATTTGCTGGGTTTATAATGATTCTTCCTCATAGTTGTTTTAATGTTGATTTTTACACAAGTTTTGCATCGCAATATTTTTTATATTATATATTTTTACCGGAATTTTTTGTAAAGTTATATTAAATACGTTTACACGTGATTATTCTCGTTTGGATATAAATTAACTACGTAAAGTCTATAAATAAATGTTCGTTTCACTATTTCTATTAAAGAAATGCAACATACGGCATAACAATAGTAGTTTTATATAAGAAATATGTACGTCTAGAATTCTGCTTACTAGTGACTTTTAAAATACTTTCTTTTACATTTGTATTTATGTTTCCACAGTTGTTTAATAATACATTTCATGTTATTGAGCAGGGGAATAAAAACGACAATTGAAAAAACAGTATATTTTTTATAAACAAACGATACTAATTGCTATTATTTAAGTAATGTAAAAAAGGTTCATCCGTTGTAAATACTTCTTTGACTGTTTCTAGTACTAGAGTCTGTATTAAATTAACCTGAAATAAAATAGAAGCATTTTAAAAATATATTCAGACGACTTACAGGTTTTTTATTGCGTACGGTCAATCTGGATGCAACTTTAAAAGTGAAACTTACTTGTTCCTGTGGACAGTATCCATCATCTGTAGATCTAGCAATGGTTATTAGAACAGGAGGTGGCAAATTTTGTAAGAAATACTTTAACGTTACTCTAACAGCTATTTTTATTTCTTCATCTGTGCTTATGTGATGAGGCAGTCCTCCTTGATCCCGTGTACAGCCTGCTGCAAATATCATCCACCAATCAGGTGTTTGGCCGAGCCTAGATGCTTCCGAAGTCACGATGTTTACCAACTCTTTTACCTGAGGAGACAGATACAAATTATAATCTGTGATATCAATTTAAAAATTACAAAATCACTATCAGAACCTTTTCATAAAGATCAGTATGTAATCCTTTATACTGTTCAAAATTACCGAATTTTTCCAAATATTCGAACAAATGCTCTAATTCTTCTAACTGTTTGCCTCTCAACTCTATGAACTTTTCCAACGTGTCTTCGTCGCAATCAGTCGGCAGGCTTGACCCGAAAATACTTTCTAAGCGGTCATATAACCCAATGTCCTCGAATAGATCAATAAATGGATTTCCAGTACTGAAGAAATCCAAGTCTATATCAAGAATGTACGGATGATTTATTTCAAGACGCGTTGACAATTTATTTATTTCATCTTCGATAACATCAAATAACTCTGCAACGGTGAACGTAAAGGTCTTTTCGTTGCGTAAATGCGATGAGTACAAACCGTCGGATATATAATAAGGTTCTTTACTGTCTACACGAAGTAAACCAGTATCAGTGTGGTCTCCAACGCGAATTAAGCGTGTGCCATCATTAAATTGCTTCGCCCAGGGTGGTCGTAGCCATACCACGCGACCTATATGGCCAGCGGCGACCGCCGGCACAATCCAATTTTCTATTTGTAATAAAGGCAACAGTTTCTTACCAGATCGAGCTTCTTTCCCTTTTAATTTACGATCTATAAGCATATCTGGATGTGCATCCAAATGCAAAAGGGTCGTACCTTCCACCGGTAATTTTTTTCCTCCTATAGCGGAATATATAAATTGCAACGCTTCATTGTGTTCCTCTACTACGTATATAGGTATCTTTTTAAAGTGTTTTAATAGTAAACTTGTATTCACATTAGCGTGACTGTCCATGATACTTAAAAGTTACGTTAACCACCGTGTAGCAAGAAATAAATTTAATGGCAGAATTGACCTGAAAAAAAATTGCTTTGAACTTAATATGGATGTTTCGATACTTAAAACACCGCCAAAAACATTCGCAACTGCGTAACTTTGGCTTCATTTCGTCCTTTAGTTACAGAGGTCAAGGTTTAGTATTACGGCAAAATGATGAAAATTCTACCCCGCCGTCAGCCACACTCAGTCATTAATAGTAACTCAAGGAGTTTCTTATTATAAACTATAAAGGTAATTTGAAGAATTTATCGTGACAATAATGACGCGCTTTGATTTTGTAACGAATTTTTTGTAACGTTTCATTCTCTCTCTTGCTCTGGAAACTGTACATAATATATGAGCATCGAGGATAGCGATAAACTCTATAAAAACATTTTGCTGATGTATTATAATAAAGTTATTTTTTGTGAAGAAAGTCAGTAGTAAAATTTGTTATCCTGTATTGGAATAATACTGATATCCCCTAAGTGAAGTTATTCAACTTGCATTTTAGATAATACACCTTTTGATGAATTTAACCCCATTTATAAAACTTGATAAAACGTAAAAAGTTATAAGTAATGTCAAGATCATTATAGCTAATTCATTAAACTTAAGAGGCCATCATACATCAGACTGAGCATTTGCAAGTATGGCAAAATAAATGCTTTTTATTAAATGCGAACTTTTCTCTGTATTTCACCAAGGGTTACAATTTTAAAATTTCTTCGTTATTATATATCCCATACACAACGTAGCCTTAGCTAAGCATGACCGACTTTAGTAATTCATACAATAAGACAATACTGCGTATCGTTAGATTGACATTGACAAAGTGTTTGCCGAATACAATACTGTTCAAACAATATTTTGAGTGAGCGTGTAAATATTACGCACCCCGCGGCAATAACAGACAAATCGATATTTGGGGATTTTGACTCATTTACTTCGTAACCTAAGCAAAAATGCAGTAAAAGATTTAGTACTTAAGAATAAACTTTCGTTTTTTAATATAGGGGGATATAAAGTACTGAAACTAATTTTATACTTGCGTAACAAACTTTTGATTCTTGACGTGTTAATAATACAATGACTGGAGAATAAGGTAAGAATAGGAGTTAGACATTAAAATCTTTATGGAAGTTCCGCTTTGTTTATTGAGGATTTCCGTATTATAACAATAACAATAATACATTTGAGTCAAAAAGCTCAGATGAACCTAGAATCCAAACTGTTTCAATCAAACGCCTTTCTATATTATAAAGTTGCGTTTATTTCCATTTAATTTTCTTACAGCATTTATTACAAAGTTTAGCAGCAAAATATGGGTTAACATTAATTGGGGGAGAAGATAGCTTGTATTACAGTTACTTTAAATGAGATATCAGAATACTTCCGGCTTTGGGTGGCGCGATGCGTAGATGCGCGAAACTCGCTGGCCTCGCAGGGCCGCGGGGGTGGCGGGGTTGGGAGGGGTGTTGTGACGGCTGCGGTGGTCGATACAGCCCGTCAGTGACGTCACTACGCTACTACGCCCGTCCAAACATACCCCCCGCACGCGTCTCTTCCCTTTGACCTATTGCGCTGTTACACGCCCACTTGGGTCAAGGCGCAAAAACGGCGTCGGATCCGTCCGGATGTTTGGATACCATCGCACGATGTTGCTTGGACTATTCCATGTTTATACCCTTATTATTTCGCTCACGGAAACGATACTAATCTTCTTTATTATTCTACTAATAAACGTCAAAGTTATTTTAGTAAACATCATTCAACAAAAAAAAAGATCCATAGTTTGGAAAGAGACGCTGGAAAGAATTTTAATTGATTAAAAAAAATATTTAACTTCATTAATAATAAACCTAACAGCACTTTGTAATACTCTCCTACAAAACTGAGACTATAACCTAAATTACTGAAATTAACTACGACTAAGTATTTAACTGAAATATTTCAGGCTTCAGAAACTAAAAATAACAAGCTCAAAATATAAAAATAACCTACCCCAACATAACACCTTGTAATACCCTCCTACTGTGCAAGTTCCTTAAAAGGAAACTGCAGCCGGATCCTGAACACTTAATTACGACTGAGTTTTTCAAGGCACATTTCCTATAGAGGCATATATAGGAAATATTTTGCAAGTTTAAGTAACTATAAATAACTAAGACAAAATAAAAAGGTTTTCATACATAAAAAAAGCAGGGGTAACTAGTATATTACCTAAATAACAACTAACGATAAAAAATTTAACGAAAATAGAACCGCCTACAAAACAAACAAATATATTAATATGCTCTAAAAAGTAAGAAATAATTGCGTATAATTGCTTTTATAGCGTTCTTCGTATTCTTATATTCAGAGTCGGTGTTAGCCAAGGTAGATGTTCCCCGCGTGTCCACTTGGCAGCTCCCGCGTCTCTACCAACTATAGCTATAAATGTAGACCTCGGCTGACACCAACTTCAAATATAAGAATACGAAGAACACTATGAAAGAATACGCAATTATTTCTTACTTTTAAGAGCATATTAATATTTTGTAAGGTTGTTTTGAAGGCGGTTCTTTTTTTGTTAAAATTTTAATAATTTTTTGTATACTTGTGAATCTGAAGTAAACTAACAAATTTGTCTCAATATGTGTACACCTAAAAAGGTGTTGCTCATATGAGATACCACCGTTTAAATGAAACAACTTTACAAGGTTAAATTTACATTAATATCGCCACACCCGGGATCGAACCCGCAATCTTATTCTTTACAGATCGGTTATTTCGCCANTATCGCAATGCAGCAACAAACGTAAGCTCATTGCTATTTGGTTACAGACAGGTATATTTTCTGCCATAAGCCGCACCCTTACTGTAAGGAGATCCATTGATCTTCATATTTAACTACGATTAGCACTTGACCATACCGAAGTTACGGTAGGCAACGAAAATATCTGGATAGCCTATAGAAGATTCTGCCGAGTATCATTAATTTGCTCTTAAGAATTGAAAGAGTTCCGTCACTTTGTCATGGATTCCATCATCAAAACCTAACCAAACTATCACAAATAACCCTTGAAGTATACTCTTTCCAATAAAAAAAGAATCATCGAAATCGGTTGCCGTGATCTTGAGTTATTCGTCCATTTGTGCACATGCTTAATGCAAATTTAGGACTTATCCGGTTTTCTCATGGATGCCATCATCAAAACTGGATTCAAAAAAATGGGCCCCCTATGAAGAGCACCACCTTTCCTATAAAAAATCATCAAGATCGGCCCACCCAGTTTTTACCTCTGTTAGTGTTAATAAATACATAGATGTGGCTTTGCTACTTTATTTAGTTCTGTTTATTAACCAGACAGTTTTTATGTATGATAAGGACCGAATTTAATTAATATGTTGTCACGTCTTTATTTTATGCCTGTAATGAAGAGTCCAATGAATGTCCACTTGAGCGTATATTCAACAATCACATGAAAAAATGTCATTACTTATATGTATATATACAAGGGTATATGACCTCTCTCTGGTCTCTCACTGCCTGGTCTCCCTCCGATCCTGTTGGATTTCCCGTCACATCGGACTATGAGAGTGCACTTGTGTACTATGAGTACCAATCTGCACTGGAACAGCATGGTGTGACTACGCTCTAAAAACCCTCCCTCCTTTGAGTGAGGAGGCCTGTGCCCACCAGTAGGACGTTAATGGGCTGCTACTTACCTTACTTCTGGGTGTTGTTTCAATGTTCAGCGGTATGTTTTACAAACATCTATATAAAAGCCCGGATGTGGGTAAGCCAATATATGGTTTTTTCTGTCAAGAAATTCAAAGTATTTTCCGTGTTACAGCCTTAGCTGTGTTACTCCGTGCTTTAAAGAACACTAAAGTTGATACTGTACCTCTATGGACAGATTGTGTTCCTGTTGTCGTATTGTCAACCCATGCAGTTACGTGAGTATGGGTATAGAGGTTCACTTACTCCTGAAAGTAGGCACTACAACATCTACAGCGTAAATAAGTAATCTTTAATATACTTCTGAAAATTTACTACTTTTTTGTCTATCTTATACTATTTGATATTTGTTATACCAAGGTATCATAAATAAATGTATGCATTGAAGTAAATTCGTCTGAAAGCATATAGTGATGAGAAAGATAGAATTCTTTGGGAAAAAGAAAATCGGATCATTCCAACTTAAGGAAATAGAAATCCATATGGATCTTGAGGTATTTCATATTGACATTTATTCTATTAGGTGGTTATGTATGTGTAGAAACTATAAAAGGTAAAACTGCCTCTTAACTGATTAGCGTGCTTACATCATAGATTATATCATCACTTACCATTAGATGTGATCACAGTCAAGAAGTAGCCTATCAAATTAAAAAACAAGTAATGTAAAAAAACGAAATTTAAATCAATCCTTACAACATTTAACATGACCTGTATAAACTCATAACACACCTTTTATGTAAGTTTTCAATAGAGTACTGTACAATTATTCACGAAAAAAATTGAAATAATGTGAGATATTTGAATAAACAGTATGAACGTCAAGTGTCATCCATTGAACATTAAAAAAATATATATTTGAAGTTGAAAAAGTAGACAATTTTATTAATGATTATAAATTTGTTATTAAGGGAATGTGTGAATATAATAGCAACTTATAAATGGTTAGATCATGTCATTCTATATAAATGTATATTATATAACTGAATTAGATTTAGTACATACTCTAACTTCTGTAATCCGTTAAGCCAAAATTTTAGGTAGAGCGATAATAGGATACTAACCTAGAAAGGTGAGAAAATTGACCAAAACTTAACTAGTTTGCAATATCTTCAAGTAACGTCCTTGATGGACTATTTATGTACGTAGGCACAACACTTTTTCTGGGTCCACATTCTCTGTAACTGTACTGTACTCTCTGTCTAACTGTAAGAAAAGTTGGTTAGTCGCCCATCATAAATATAAATATTGCAGCTTATTGACTAATTATGCATGTTCAATTACTTTCTTTGTGATCAGAGGGCCTAGGTTCAATTCCCAACAGGGCAACTGTAGGAAATTGTATGTTATAATTGTTTTAATTAATTATTTATTAAAAAAATACTAGCTTGAAAATAAAAAGTATTTGTCATTACATGAATTGCTTATGTTTACTCACAAAAGTTATTAATTTATTTCGTGTGGGATAATTTATCTATATGAATCACAATTTTGATATATTTCAAATCAAAAACATTTAAAAGTTTAAATTCATAACCTAAAAATTGTTAATTTGACATATGTGACAACAAATAAATCTTATTTCGATTAACAATCGACGAAATCGATGTTATCAATTTCGAAACGTATCAGTAGAATCGCATCTGTAGTTCTCGATCATGGAATTATGAGGAAGTATAACATTCACCGGATCGAAATGTCAATCTTAACCATTCTTAAATCAACCACCACGTGAACACACATGAAAAACAGTGTCCCTGTATCATTGTACACCTGGAGAAAGTATTACTCCTTTGGCTTAAATTGTATAAAATTCTGTGATTTTTTTTTAAAGTGACTGAGTAAAGTCTGGCCCTTAACAGTTAGTAGGGAAAAGTTTCATTACACGTACATATTCACACTAACGCGTAACAAAACTTTTCCCTACCGTGTCACTTCTAATATATCTTAGGAACGTACGCACGCTTGACTTGAGGATCAAACTGGTGAATGCGTGACGAGAGCATTACGAATAATGTTGAGGGAGGGTAACGCTAGTTCAGAGGGAATATAAGTTACTAAAGATAGAAAAAGAGAGAGTCGCGTTTGGTATATAACTGTAGCGGCAACAGAAAGAGGTGCAAACCCATATTTTCTTTCCCCATTAGCCACTTTGACCCAGAGGGTGCTTAGTCAGATAACCTGTCCGGTTACTAGCTAAGCACGCGGGTAAGCGACCCCGGGTGCCTCGAGCTGTTACTACCGCTACAATTTATCCCCTCCGCGGTAGAAATATCCTATCCCCAACCCAAATACCCCCCCAAAACTCCTATCTGACTGTCATTTCCTATTTATAACATCCCACACCGATAAATGGCGGTATATCCATTCCCCGCTGACCTAAATGCTAGAGACCGATAACGGGCAGCAGCGTTATCGGTGCGAGAGGGTCAGCACTGCGATCACCAACCCGCCTGCCAAGCGTGGTGATTATTGGCAAAACCACACATGATGACGACAAGGCAGCAACGGCCCCCAGTCCCCGGCAGCCCCGCTATTCCAAGCTCTGGCAGCGGTTTCGGTAACGGCGGGGCAGGGGGTGCTAAGAATCTCCGGAAGAGATTCCGCTGCCAACCCCGACGACTTGACCTGGCAACATACAACGCACGCACTTTGAGGACCGACGAAAAAGTCTTCGAGCTGGAAGAAGCCATGAGCAAGTTACACTGGGATATTGTGGGATTATCCGAAGTCCGTAGAGAGGGGGAGGACACGATAATTCTCAAATCCGGTAACTTGCTATACTACCGGGAGGGTGAACACCAATCCCAAGGTGGTGTCGGGTTCCTCGTCCACAAATCTCTCGTTAACAATATTGTCCAAGTAAACAGTGTGTCCAGTAGGGTAGCGTACCTTATACTCAGAATTACCAAACGGTATTCGTTGAAGGTCATACAGGTTTACGCACCCACATCATCGTATCCCGATGATGATGTAGAGGTTATGTATGAGGATATATCAAGAGCCATACATACCTCTAGGACACACTACAATATTGTAATGGGAGATTTCAACGCAAAACTCGGCGAACGAAGTGGGGCAGAGTTGAGAGTGGGGCAATTTGGATACGGGCAACGGAACCAGAGAGGTCAAATGCTGGCCGATTTCATGGAAAGGGAGGGCCTCTACATGATGAACTCCTTTTTCAGGAAACGGCCACATCGAAAGTGGACTTGGCTTAGTCCCGATGGTTCCACGAGAAACGAGATTGACTTCATCATGTCTACGAAGCGAAATATATTCAATGATGTCTCTGTGATCAATAGAGTGAAAACTGGGAGCGATCACCGTATGGTAAGAGGCACATTGAATATTGACGTTGTCCGTGAACGGAACAGACTGGTGAAGTCAACGCTCCGACCCACTCGCGCTCATATCCAAGACCCCGAGAGCTTCCAACTGGAGCTGCAAAACCGCTTCGCTTGCCTCGAGAATTGCGAATCCGTGGACGAGCTAAACAATAGGCTAGTGGAAACTGTCCATACGGTTGGGATGAAATTCTATAAACCCCGTAGAAAGAAAACCAAGAGATTCTCAGACCATACTCTTAATCTCATGGAACAGAGACATGCAATGAGCTTGCAGTCTGCAGCAGACGCGTCCGCATACCGGCAGATCAATAGACAGATCTCTAAATCGCAAAAGCGTGATGTGCGACACTTTAATGCCGAGCGTATACGAGATACCATCGAACGCAACAAAGGCACTAAAGTGTTCGCAAAAGATCTGTCTATCGGTCAGAGCCAGTTGACGCGGCTGAGGACTCATAACGGCGAACTCATTGCATCTGGACCTGAGATTCGGAGGGAGGTTGAGAGTTTCTATGGGCAGTTATACACATCGACCTGCAAGCCTATTGATAGTTTGGCTAAAGATCCTCGTGCCAAACTTACTCGACATTATACCGAAGATATCCCGGACGTCAGCTTGTACGAGATTAGTATGGCCCTTAAACAGATGAAGAACAGCAAGGCACCTGGTGATGACGGAATCACAGCGGAACTCCTGAAGGCGGGTGGAAAACCCATTCTAAAAGTCCTTCAGCGAATGTTCAATTCCGTCATCCTGGAAGGTACGGTGCCAAAGGCGTGGCATAGGAGCGTGGTAGTTCTGTTCTTCAAGAAAGGTGACAACACCTTATTGAAGAACTATAGACCTATTGCGCTGCTAAGTCATGTCTATAAGCTGTTCTCGAGGGTCATTACGAATCGTCTCGCTCGCAAGTTTGACGACTTCCAGCCCCCCGAACAAGCCGGATTCCGAAAAGGCTTTAGTACCATAGACCACATCTTTACGCTGCGGCAGATTATACAGAAGACCGAGGAGTATAATCGGCCACTTTGCTTGGCGTTCGTGGACTATGAGAAAGCCTTCGATTCGGTGGAAACATGGGCCGTGTTGAGATCTTTGCAGAGATGCCGAATTGACCACCGGTACATACACGTGTTGAAGTGTTTGTACGAAAACGCCACCATGTCAGTCCGTATACAGGACCAAAGCACAGAGTCTATCCAACTGCAGCGTGGAGTGCGACAGGGAGATGTTATCTCCCCGAAGCTCTTTACTGCGGCGTTGGAGGACCTGTTTAAGCTTATGGAGTGGAACGGACTGGGCATCAACATCAACGGCGAGTACATCACTCATCTACGGTTTGCCGACGACGTGGTCATTATGGCAGAGACTCTGGAAGATCTCAATGCAATGCTCGATGACCTCAGCAGAGCTTCTCGACAGGTGGGCCTAAAAATGAACATGGATAAGACGAAAGTTATGTCCAATATCCATGTTCCGCTCCACCCAGTCATCGTTGAGAACTCAGCTCTCGAAATTGTTGACGAATACTCATACCTGGGACACATAGTCCAGCTAGGTAGGTCCAATTTCGACAAAGAGGTTAGCCGCCGAATCCAACTCGGTTGGGCAGCGTTCGGGAAATTACGGCATCTCTTTTCGTCCAATATCCCTCAGTGCCTGAAGACAAAGCTCTTCGAACAGTGCGTGTTGCCAGTGATGACCTACGGCTCCGAAACGTGGTCGCTGACTATGGGCCTCATTCGAAAGCTCAGAGTCACTCAGCGTGCGATGGAGAGGGCTATGCTCGGAGTTTCTCTACGTGATCAAATCAGAAATGAGGAGATCCGTAGCAGAACTAAAGTCACCGACATAGCCTTACGAATCGCGAACCTGAAGTGGCAATGGGCGGGGCACATAGTCCGACGGACCGATGGACGTTGGGGCCCGAAGGTGCTGGAGTGGCGACCCCGCACCGGGCGGCGCAGTGTAGGTAGACCACCTACAAGGTGGACTGATGACATAAAGAGGGTCGCCGGTAGCCGCTGGAGCCAGACGGCGCAAGATCGGGCCTTGTGGGTATCATTTCGTGAGACCTATGTCCAGCAGTGGACGTCCATCGGTTGAAGCGACGACGGCGACGACGATTAGCCACTTACGTTTCACACATCGAAGTCATAGCGTGGTAATAATAGATGTTTAAAAACATGTGGTCTAAGCACATTTGTATTTTCTGTGTACAGCTTTTTCAATAGGTCGCCTAACATCGCAATAAAATGTTTTTATAATTTTTTTCAATTCCTATTAGATATTGTAATAATTGTTAGTAGTCGATAGTTAATAAGACGCAAGAATAATCGAATAATCAAGTGATACATCACTTCACTCACTTCTTTAGAAATTCTAAATTCGATTGCAAGTTACAGAATATAAAAGTAGTATTTGACACATTGAAAGTTTCTTCACTTCACACGTGGCTTACTTCGTATACATAACAAATAAAGCTGATTCATTGTATGTAGAAAAAAGTTTTTAGAAAATACAATTTTATCCTTACTCTACCTGGGCCCGTAGACAACGTAACTTTCAAAGATTGCTATCTCTTAAAATCTAAGAGCATAACGTTTCATTTTTTGATATGAAACATCATTCCAATACATTTTCTAAGCGTTAGTAATCTTCGAAAGTGATTATGTCTCAGGGCCCCGTACATATAGAAGAAGTATCGTTCACATTACACAACACTAAGCCACTACAGATTTTTTTGGTCGCATCGCAACATACGTATCTTATATTTACATTACATACGGTTAAACATGAAGAATGTAACGTAATCCATAATACAACCATAATTATAAAATTCACGTTAAAAACTTTGTTTTATATATAAAAATTCAAGTAGGATTAGGAGTAAAGTGGGTTGCAAAATTTTGATTGTTTTATAATAATAGCAGATTAAATTATAAAATTAAAGTAAAGTAAGTAGCAGCCCATTAACGTCCCACTGCTGGGCACAGGCCTCGCTCCTCGGAGCGAGGGTTTTTAGAGCATAGACCCACCACGCTGCTCCACTGCGGATTTGCAGGCATAGTACACAAGTGCACTCTATTCCTTCACTCTTATAGTCCGATGTGACGAGAATCCGACACGACCGGAGAGAGATCGGGCGCAGGACCGATGGCTTAACGTGTTCTCCGAGGCACGGGGGTGGATCACACCGCCAACTTCGGGCAAATATTGAGAAAATCTTAATAGAAAACTCAATATTGATTTTTGAATTGGGAAAGAAAAAATTAACGTAATCCACAGTATTTCATGTAAAAAAAAGCTACCCAAATTATATTTGACTGATCTATTAGTTCCAGTTAAGTTTTTATTGACGATATGGTACTTTAAAACTTGTGGTACTATTGAAACCTATATACTCGTGAAAAATACGACTGCTGTGGGTGTCTGATTTTGTTTTTTTTAATCTACAATTTACATGGCTGGGATATCTTTTTTCTTAATATTGGATAAGTCTACTGGTCATAAGACGGAATGATTACGAAGGTTAACCTTTTGTATAACTATAAATTAAAGTGCCTTACCAATATGCCACATTCTTTATTGCGGACATTGTAGCGGTTGCTGCGATCTCATCTGATGGCAAGTGATGACACAGCCATAAAATAGAAGCGCACTAATCTGGTAAGAGACAATTTACTTCTTCCTCACATCCTTGAAACTTTACATATGAAATAAATCCATCATAATATATGAAAATAGGTTTTGGAATAGGATAGAGTGGTAATAAGGATATCTGTTAAAAATAAAAAATCACAATGTATTAGAACTAAATAGAACTTTATTTAATATGTAATTTACACATGGAAAACGTTACATATTGTAGTGAAAATAAAAAGTTTCATGATTACTTTAACACAGAAAAAAAACATGTTTTAACGAAACAAAATCAGATTCTAACCTCTCTTTAAATTAATACAAGATAAACCATGTGAAAATTATTTAATCCTAATAATAAATCTTATATTTCAATAATCATTATGTTTATAATATATTAGATTAAAGATTAAAAAAAAAATAATGACAACCCATTTGCGTGTTATATAAATGTCTTATATGTATCTTGATCTGTCAGTAAAAAAGTGGTTTATTTGCGACTTGCACCAGCGTTTGTGTTAATATAAAGTAGCTTTAAAAATCTAACAGAGGCGACTTAATCTAAATGAAAATGGGTGTGATACGTCAATGGAATCCTTAATCTAAACAAACTATGTCACTACTCTATTCATAATTACTAAAAAAAAAAGTAGAGAATTGGGTAGATTTAATCTACTGTATGTGAGATGTATGACAACTTTCACTAATATCTGAAATATCATTCTAGTGCAATGAAATGGGTGGGGATGTTATATAATTATTAATCTATACTTAGCATTAAATAAAAGTGAACGAACATTCTTTGTACTTTGTTCACCAAGTCTGAATTTGATATGAGGAAAAGCCTTACAGGGCAGTGAAGACAATTTCTAATATAAAAATGTGATATAATTTTATTAAATACAAGTTAGTGATGTGAAAAAGCAAACTTCAAAGTTCAAAACTTTAAGGCACGGTAATGTCACAATAGTTGGGCCAGTAAGATTAGGTTTGTATATAGATATCTAAAAACAGCAATTTTTTATTATACACTGTCACCTTACCCCTCTATCGAGTCACACCAGGCCCCAAGCTTAAAGTAATACTTCTTTTAAGTAAATATTTTAAGAGGAAGCCCATAGGGCGAAATTGAAACCTAAGAATTGGTGAGGCACCTTCCATTTAAATATTTTGTGCATCATGAAATTGTGATGCAACATCCAACAGACGTTACATTATACGGCAATTTTCATCTCCTTCACGAATTTCTCCAAGCTAAAATAAAAATCATAAATTTAGTACAAACAATTGTCAATTGTGCTTTAAATACTCATATAAAATTGTATTTATTTTAACTTTAATGTAATAGGTTATACAGCCACCCTACTTGAATGGCAAAGATTTTCTGACACATTTTAAACCTCGAAACAGACAGAGGCTTTGTGAATAAAAAATAATTAATTGAAATAATACAGCACAAAAAAAGAACAAGTGGATTCAATATATATGTACACTAGACACACTACAGATAGAACATAAGCACATAAAAGATGAGTACTTCCACTTTGATATAGAATTAATTGTAACACATGAAGTTTATTAAAGGGTGCTGTTTTTTAAATACTGGTTGCATGGGAGAGGAAGGGAATGATGAGAAGAGTGATGAAGAGAGGTAGTGAGAGACTTCCCACAAAATAGAGGTATCCATGGTTAAAATAGGGCTTGTGTATTTATGCCAAAGTTTTGCATTATTGTTAGTCTCTGATTGTGCAAATAAAAGTTCAGTGAGTGTTTAAATTGTATTGGTTTGAAATAATTAAACATATTATTTACCTTTGGAAAACGTAACAGATTGTTAAATACAAGAAAAAGTTGGGTTCATTACCTGTTCGCGACGCGGAAACTTGTGTGCAATCTCACGGTGTCTCTGTGCGCTTGTGCTGATTTGTCGTCGCTGTCTCTCTGACACTGCTATCTCCTGCGAAATAAGACACATTTTCTGTATACTTATTGTTATTTTTACAAAGAATTCTAGTTTTGCAACACAGATAATAAGTATTATCTCCTAACTGGAGTTCGTCCCCAAGTCCAATCTCATGTATATGAAAACTCAAGTGCACTCCATATTCCTTTCTTCGCATACCCACAAACGGAGGGAGATCAAGCCCAGGACTCATGGCTTCACATGCTCTGAGAAGCATGGGATGTAACACAACAAGGTAAATAAATACACAGTAATATCAACCGATGATAAGCTGATGATACAGTTGAATATGGAAGTGCACTAGCTTGGTAAAAGATGATTTATATGTTATGGTTACTACAGCATCGTAGAGCAACGCAAATTTTTAGCTTGGCGTCTTTATACGATAGGACGGGAACTAACCACGGCTAAAGCCGCCCAGCAGTCCAGCCACAAACAAGTTACATAACGTAATTTCATAATTTTACGAAATAGCGAAGCGGGTACTTGTACTATTTATTGTGCCAGCGAGTCTTTCAACTGCGGGTAAAAAATGTCTAAGCTCTTAGCCGCTGTAGTCTAAAATCCGTTAAAAGAGGATTACTTTTCAAAGGTAAGCTAAATAGATTGTCTCCAGACTTACCTCTTGATCATTATTTAGCAATGCGGTTGTGAAGCTGTCTGCAACAAACCACTTTTGTCCTTTCATGACGATATCACGTGGTGGGTCGTGATCCGTACCGGCATCCGCTGACCAAACTGTCGCAATCGCTCCAGGCTCCAGCTTAACCGTACGGTGAAACTTGAACACTGTCTCTTGATCTCCTGCTTTACGGATGATCTGGTACCCTCCAAGGCTTTGCTCCTAAAACAGTATATTTATATAGAAACGAGTATATAAGATAATATTATGGATGTGACACGCACATCAACAACTGATAAAAAAAGGGGGAAGAAATGGTCTCGAGTGATCGTCGAATTACAATCATCAAGAATAGCTGAATGATGTAATGCTCCTTGTGTTTCAATTTATTGGCATAGAAAAGGTAAGTAGCAGCTCATTAACATCCCATTGCTAGATATAAATTTCCTCACTCATAAGAGAGAGGGATTTTAGAGTATAGACCCAATAATGGCATAGTGCACCACAACTTTTGTCACAAGGTTTTATAAGTATTAAGTAAATGAAAATTCCCATTATTTTTTAAGCACAACTTATGTCAGATAATTGCAGATGAACACAATTTTGACATTATTCTCAAAATTTATTTGTAAATCAAATTTAGTGCCTAAAATATATGTAATGCATTTTAAATTTTGATAATTTTTTATTTAACTTAATAAAATAAAAAATATCAAATGTTATAAAATTTTCTGTCATTAATTTTTTCTTACAATTTATAAGGATATCAATGTTGTAAAGTAAACATTGTAATTGCGAATTATACGAGTTTACTTTCAAGCTTCGATATTGAGGTGGCTGTTCAAGAAGTTTACCTTTTTTCCTTTGTTTCTGATCTTGACAAAGCTGCCATCTGGGCATGCCTCTGCAACTTCCAAATCTCCTTTAGCGCTGGAGGTGACGCTGAAGTCCTGGAGGCTGCGTTCTTCACTTTCATCCAACAGGGTTCGCTTGCGGGCAGCACGCAGTGGAGTAGCCCGACGTCCAGGAGTAATTCTGCCGCCGCTAGCGCTCGCCGAGGCACTCATTGAAGCCCGGGATTCACGACCAGGTGATTGAGATGTCAGATTCAATCTGAAATGAAGCCAGTCTTCATACACCTTCATTACGAAAAGTCTACATTTTCTGATCTTATAATCTCACATTCCAATGAGCCAGAATGACTCTTGCCGATTCTTTAGCAAAATCAGATTTTTTCAATAGTCACTATTCTTCAAAATTAATATTACGTTAAAATATTTTGTACAAATTGTTATTTATTTATTTCAGACTTCATTGCAAGCATGTAAATACTTAAAAATAAAATATTGTTTCACACAGCGAAGTGCACAAAGGCGGCCTTATTACTATACATCTCTCACAGGCAATCTTTGATGATGTCCTCATGTACTAGATGTAGTGTTTATTGTGTGACCTATTTTTTATTATTGCTGACAGATTAGCGCTTGACTGTGATCTCACCTGATGGTAAGTCATGATACAGTCTTAGATGGAAGCGCTTATCTGGTAAGAGGCCATATACACCTTACAGTTTCTACACAGCACCATACTGGAACATAAATCTCTTTATTTTGGCGGTACGTCTTAGCTGGTAGGGTGGTAACTAGCCACGGCCGAAGCCTCCCACCAGACCAGACTCACACAAATTAGAAAATACAATTTCCTAAATTCGTCCAGCCTGGGATCGAACCCAAGACCTCTGCCAGCAGGGCGAGTACTCGCACCACTGCGCCAGTGCCAGCCAAATATAGCTTTACAACACAATTAAAGTTGTCGCAGAAAAATGCGATGCCGAAAACAGCGCTTAGCAATCGTTGGGATGATAGAAAGTTAAGATTATTGTTGCATAAAGCTCTTACAACATGTAATAAAGAACTATGCTTATAAATGAATATATGACTATACTTATGACAATACATACCTGTAAATATAAAAAAAGAAGTACATATATTTATCTGTGTATATGAAAATTGTTACCTGTCTTCCTCGCCTTCGATTAGAGCACGGTAGGTGGCGATTTCATGATCCAGAGAAATCTTGATGTCCATGAGAGTGGCGTACTCGCGCAACTGTGCCGCCATTTCGTCACGCAACCGCGCCAACTCTTGTTCCAGAGAAGCCAAGTCTTCGGCGTGGCGGGCACGCTCTGACTCTAATTGACGCTCCAATTCACGACAACGGTTCTAAGGGACGTATACAAATTAAATATACTAACTAAGTAAATAGCAGCCCTTTAACGTCCCGTAGCTGGGAACAGGCCTTCTCAGTCATAGGAGACAGGGTTTTTAGAGCATAGACCCACCACGCTGCTCTACTGCAGATTGGCAGGCATAGTACACAAGTGCACTTTCTATTCAATCACTCTCATAGTCCAATTTGACGGCAATCCGACAAGATCGAAAAGAGATCAGGCGCACGACCGACGGCTTAACCGGGGATGGAACACACCGCCAACTTCCCAACTCAGGGTAAATATTGACAAAATTTTAATAGAAAACTCAATATCGATTCTGAATTCACCCGACCCGACACTCGGACCCAGGACCTCATGTCTGTACCCGAACAAGCTAACCACTAGACCAACGAGGCAGTAAACATGATAATGGTCTGTATTAGATAAAGTGCTTGTGTAAAAACAAGTAACAAGAATAATAATGTCAATTCCTACGCCATCTAGCTTAAACTTTAAAGCTCGTTACATACAAAGAAGACTTTTAAATGAGCTTACAATAGATGGCGCAGTATATTACTTTTGTAAAATAAACAAAATGAATAATTGAAAATAAACCATATTGACATCAAAATCAAAAATTGTATTTCAGTATGAATGAATTAATGAAAAAGTATTTATTATATATTGAAAATTTTAACAACACATATAGTTAGAGTGTAAATAAATAAATAGTAAGGATTGAAAAAATAAGCAAGGACAATTCCTTTAATTTGCTTTTTTATCCAATGCCTTCTATGCCATAATCAGAAAGAGAGCAGCGTCGATAATGAGCCGGATGCGTGGGAGCTCCAACGGTATTCTGAAAACATTAGCCCTAAAGTGGGAGAACAGTTTTTTCAAACACTGGATTGGCACACACATGTACACCAAATGTGCAAAACTACATTGAAAAATTATTAAGATATTATAATTAATTAGTTATTTACTAACATAGTATTAAGTCTCTCTGTTACTAACATAAATATTGATGTTTTTTTATCCGAAATAAAGATTATTATTATTATTATTATTAATAACCTTATGTATATACATTAAAATAAATTCTACCAACCAAAAATGTACTAACTAAACATACTATGTCATAGGCTTAATAATTATAAAGCGAGAGAGAGAGAGAGAGATTATAAGTCGACAATTTTGTATGTTACAATTCCCAGAGCAACCATCTATTTATCTGTAGGTTGTCTTGTGAAAATTTCTCTCATCTACTGTCAAAGGGCTTGAAGTATACTTACGCTGAGCGACGCATTCTTATTTTCCAGGTCATTGAGTGTGGCGTTGAGGGAATCGATGCGCGTGCGCATTGTGCGTAGCTCTTCAACCGCCACTGTCGCTGCGCTGCTGTTGCGATTCGCAGCCGATTGGAGATTCTTCATCTATAAATATACTTGATTTGATTGATTACATTGATTACGTGTTTTGGAAAAGCAATAATAGTTTTTATATATTATAGGGTGGGTTGCATGCCACACAGCTCCTTGAAGGTTATAGTATATTTAAAAAACAAAATTTCTAATTGACAATAAATGTGAAAACTAAGTGCAACATTGTTGCTGCTGCAGTATCCTGAGGCTGCTTGAGGAATTATTTCAACAGTCGGAACAATGATGAACTATTTTATTCCAAATTAAATTTCGTGAAATCCAAATAACAACCACTATTAACTAACCAGTAACTTAAAGAATTATTGAAAAATACTGTCATCAATTATTAAAATTTTAAGGAATTATAGAGAAACAAAAAATAAATGTGTTTAGTTATTAATATTTAAATTCAATACAGATAATTTCAGTATTTATTTTAATATTTTCATTAAATACAATTTCTGTACAGTACTGCACATCTACTGACAATTTTCTTTAATAGGTGGTATGGTACATATGCAAATAATAAAAAGACCAAGCTTCTGAATAACGATGTTAAAAAAGGGACTAATTAGTTATATGTAGGAGAACTTCTTAAATTTAAAAGATCGTTAATAGGTAACACATGATACACCATTCCTCAAACATAGTATAATCAGCAAATGGACGCTGGAAAACGAACATGTAGTATCCCAAAAAATGTAATTTTAACGAAGCTTTAGGATAACGCAACTAAAGTCAAGATATTTTCCAAAAAAATTTATATTAATTGTCCGACATGTTTTTTTTAATTTATCATGTAATGTCTTTGTTCTGATACAATTTTGTATTTTTGTCGAAATGTTTTGGGTTTCTTCCTATTTGTAGTTAATAGAGGTTATCAAGGATTATATTAAAAGATCATTGTAAAATCCTATGTCATAAATCCACCAAGGTGTTGACGTAACGAAAGATATATTCTAGTGTGACTTCACAAATGGTTAAATATTTACTTTTTCATTACATAATCTCCCATACGGTAGTCACTTGAATTTGAATTTCGAAGTTTATATGCATATGAATCTTATAATCTCTGGTAAATTATGGTTGTTCCAATGTTATAATGTATTTATAATAAAAATGTACTATTTATTCATTGAAAGGGTTGTTCGAAGGACCGGATTTTACGCATTTGGTAAATACGCTTTTCCTCTCCATGCGTCGCACTTTCAACGAGTCAGTTTGTCCCTTCCCTTCGTTATATTAAATAGAAGATAGCGTTATCTATTTACCATATCATTATAAGTTCAGTATAATTATTATCAGTTGATAAAATTAGAAAACAAAGCAACAGACTCATCACTACATTTATCGTTTTTCTATTGTGCATGACATTTTGAATTCAACTGAAAAATAAATGGTTTTGAGATTTATATACTTTTTATATGAAATCGTTTTATGCTTTTAATAATACCTTATTATAAAATGTAATATATGTTATTAATACAAATCGATTGCCTAATATAATAAAACATTAACATAAGAAATGATATAAGGACAGAAATATACTTTACCTTGTTCTCATAAAGAGCTTCAATTTCATCGCGGTTGGCCTTTATATTGGCCTCTTGTTGTTCACGTAGTTCTTGTAGGCTTTGTTGTAGTTTGACCTCATATTGTTGGGCGAGACGTCCATCTATGTCACAGAAATGCTTAGTGTAACTTTACTTAAGTTCAGTACGCTAATCCTACAATTACGCTCAGTTTAGTAGACATTGAGTTAATTATTTAATAATTAAGCATAACAACCAGCATTAGGGCAGTGTGGTAGGCGTAAACTCCAAAAACCCTCAATCTTATAAGTAATGAAGCCTATGCTCTTCGGTGGTACATATGTTGTTATTTATTTAACTTAAATAAAAATAAACAGTATATTTAGTAAACTTCCAAGTAATATACATGTACTCAGTTGTATAGTTAGTATTTAAATCGCCAATGTAGCAAATTAATAAATTTATTCCCTCAAAGACGATACCTTCAAATGATAATATTTTAACGTTTAAAATTCGAGGGGTATCTAATGTGTAAACGAGTTTGTACAAACAACTGTACAATATGAATATACAGAACAGTTGCAGTGGTTTATCACCCATTACAAATATCATCAACACCTGTTAGCTTATTATATTATACACGGGACACAGCTTATCACCACGAACGAACTTGGACGTGTTAGATTAAAGTTTAAAAAGAGACACTATAAATGTATCGTATGTAGTAAAGGTAAGGCAAGTAGCAGCCCATTAGCATCCCAATGCTGGGCACAGGCCTCCTCACATGTGAGAGGATTTTTGGACCACAGGCACACCACGCTGCTCCACTGAGGGTTAGCAGGTAGACAAACCACAGAATTACTCCAGAGATATGCAGGTTTCCTTACAATGTTTTCCTTCAGTGAAAAGCGCAATGATAGATTGCAAAAAACAATCAAACACGAAGTTTTATTTTTATAAAGACAAACCTAACAGTCCCTGCTATGGATTCGATCCCGCAATTTTACTGAACGTGAATTCATACATCTCTCCACTAGGCCATCGTGGCTGTTAATATAACTTAAAATTAATTGATTTCTATTATAAGAAATGCAATAACAAAAGTTAAACTGGCGGATTTATATCGTAAAATATCGTACTTTTGAAAATCGGTAACATTTTTCTTTTACAAAAACTTAAAATAAAGCAATGAACCATGCTTGACACCATTGTTTTATTGATACAAATAATATTATTCAACAATGAAGTTATTTGTATTATACAAATTGAAAGATACATGCTGTGGGCTTTCTTGTTTGAGATTTAATTTAAGTAAAATTACTTTCATAAATAGTTTGAAGGTTAAATTTATAAAGCAACTTAAAATAATTACTCACTATTTAAATAAAATATGCACGTTAACTTAAATGGCAGAATATATCTTCGCAAATGATATATGAATCACTACTTTTTGTTCTAATAAAAAAGGCTATAAATGCAAATTTTATAGGAGAGCCTGTTTGAAATTAAACACAATTTTTAAAAGAACTAATTAAATAATGGAATATGTGTATTTTTTTAAATATCCCAATAAGAATTCGTTACACAAGAATGTATTCCAGACTCTCTTAAGCTAGCAGCGATACATTTTCGCCTGAAATTATACACATTGGCAATCATAGTAATCATCAGAAATCACTCACCAATTTCAGAAATTTCCACTTGTCGCCTAGTACGTGTTTCCTGCAGTTCCTGTTGGAACACCTGGTCTTTAAAGGAAAGCTCTTCGCGCAGACTCTGCACCGTATTCTCCATGTCAATGCGACATAACATTTCTTCCTCCAACGTCTTACGAGTATCAGCGTACAATTTGCGCAGTTTCTCCAACTCTTTAGCAAGTTCCTAAAAATAATCGTAGAGATACGATATAAGTGTATAGTGATATTAAAAAACCCTTTTGTATTTTCCCAGACTATTTTATTCACGAGCTACTTTACAAAGGCTATTTGACATTATCATGAAAATAAATATAACTTCTGTTAATGGTTGAACGAGAAAATAGAACTTTATGAAATACAAATATTCTTCATTCAAGTTGGCTTTCACAGCACTCTTGAATCGTCAAATATAGTTTTTTTTTCATATTATTACTTCCAATCTACGTTTGATACGGTATTAAAGAACGACTTAGAGTCGGCATAGGTCTACGGGTGACGGAATCATTTAAAATGGCGGGAACGGTATGCCTATTTTTCAGCTTATTTCTAAAAAAATGTACATTTTGCAATTATGACTTTCAGGCTGCAAATAGGGAACTCGAGACACAATAGGAAGATACATAATAAGGAAGTCACTAATAAAAATAGACCAAAACTATTACAAACCCTGGCTTCATCCTGTGCTTTCTTTTTATCAGCAAGGGCTGTGTTATATTTGTTGCTCTCTTCTGTATAGCGAGTCTCGTAATGACGGGCCAAATTCTCTGCCTGTTGGAAATCTTTAGTCTTCTTATCCAAACTGAAAGAAAATAACTTTAATTTAAATATACAGTAAACATGATATATTTTAAGAAATATATTGTTTTGGACGTCCAATTCCAATTGAAAATACACAAATAAGAGCAAAACTTTTAACTTCATAGTTAAGTTTTTTAAATTTCAGCTATATGCATTAGATTCATTTACATCTTAGTCTAGGTATCCTTGTCATTTTCTTATGACAATTGCGTGTGATCGCATCGTAGTATTAGTGAAAACTGTCTTTTTCAAACCATTTTAACATAAACCGAAATTTGTAAGTTGTAAACCTGCCTACGATATAGACATCTGTACTATCTTCTGGAGATTCTCTATAATATTGAAATTGGTATAAGACAATCCGTCTGAGACTTACTGACACTACTATAAAACACGATGTATCATGTCGGAAAAGAACTGTTATCAACATTAGATCGATTAGATAGCAATTAATGAACCGGTTCACCCTATATAAAAGCACAACAAGATCGGGCCACATATAAAATATGTAGATCTATATATCTATATCTCACTATGAAACGATGCCCATTGGTTAAGACAATGACGTCAAAATGTACATAGTTTTTATTGCCAAAGTTTATAAAATATTATTTTTACAGCAGTATAGTTATATACAATAAATTAAACTGAAGTATTTAATGCCGTTTTTTTTAATAAAACTTTAGATTCCTTTGCAAAATTTATACACAGAAATATAATGCCTAATCCTATTCTTTACAACGCCTTGATGGACTTTGATGAAACTGTTTTACAGTTATACGTTATTTCCATATGAAATATAATTGCAACACCTTTACTGCTGAGAAATTTAAATTCGCTCAGTAGAAAATAATGTGAAATTAAATTTAGTTTACATAATGATCTTGACACACATAAAAAGTTATAAAGAGGTACGAATGTGTTCGACCTTGTACAGCCGGCATTATAGATTACGGTCTCGAAGTCAGCAAGTATAACACGAACATAAGTTTTCATTTTCCGTAATTTATTTGCTGATGACACATTCCATTATATATACAGGGGTAATCTATTTATATTTTAATCAACACAGGTGACAATAACTGCTGACCTTATTCATAAATTATAAATAATATTTTCATTATAATTGTAATTCTATATGCCTGCACAGCAAAACAATTTTTTTATCATAAAAATACGACAGGTGTGTGATGATTGTTAGTGAACGAGACGGCAAGCGTCATTTAATAAATTTTTAATAATGCATAAAGTTAATATGTTGTTTTAACGTACTATTCTTCAATTTATCAATAGATGCCGAAATTATTTTTAGATTAAAAATCGCCTTTAAACTATAAATTTAGGCCAATTATTTCGACACTGCATTTAGTTTTGTAAAGACTATGCAATTATTTGGATAAATATTTTTGCCTTGTAAAATTTCCAGTCACAATTGAAGTAAAACGTAGTACTTTTGCGTGAGCGTGCGATACTAACATAAATAACAAAAATGCGGAAGCCTATAAATGTATTTGTAAAATAACATCTAAGCCTCGACTCAATATTTGTATTTTTAATTTAAATGGGTCACACACATCTAAAAATAATTATTAGACGATTAGAGTATGTACGTGTTTGTGAAATATAGATGTGCAAGCATATTTAAAGTATACAAAGTACTATGTGGACGTATGTTATTTTAAATATGAAAACTGTTGTACAAAATATATCATATATTTAAGCAGGGCCGTAGACGAAGGAGCCTCTAACCCCCAATTCAGGTTGATGAGGGTGTCGCTGGGTTTAAGCGGGTATTCTGGTTAAGCTAGCGAGTCCTATCCTGCCTGCCCTCGTGGTAGAGGTGCGTAATAGCATTTTAACTTTAATTGTCACTAGTGATCAATTTTGGCAATTTGGCCTTCTTTACAATATAATCTGTTGTTATTATATTAGAAAATTATAACGAGTATTTAAAGCTATTGCCCTAATTAACTAATGTCCTTAACAATTATTGTAATCTTTTATTTTCTAATATCATTTTAAATATTTACACCTACTTTATAAAGATACGAATTTATTAGCATGGTAATCAGCACAATCATATTTGTTCTTTTTGTCTGTATTTAAAAATTCAATTATAACTGAAAACTCTGAACAGGTTCTAAGTTATAATTCGATTCGTACGGGAAGGTATATAAATAGATATAACAAACCAATTGAAAAAAATAATATCGTTACATAAATGATAAAGAATGCAACCTTATGGTTTACAGTAAAGGCTTGGTCATTGCAAGAAATAAGGTGTCGTCATTGACATTATAAACGCGGCAAACAGTGTGGCTTAATCGATGATTTAAATGACAGCATGAGTAATAGTATCACAATATCTATGGTTACTAATTTATGTTAAACATAACTTTTAGATACCCATGATTTTCATCTAGATGTATGTAATTTCAGCAGGACATTTAAAACTTCGCCAATATAACTCGTTACACTGCTTTCTATCTGCTAATGAAAATATTGCCAAATAGAGGGCTAAATTTTGTTGAGAATAATAAATATTAATTAAATATATTTTCCAATATAATAAATAGTAAAAAATATTATTTTTTTGGCATAATAATATAAGCTCAAGTATTTACTTATTTATTGCATTCAACAAGTAACATTAATTACAAGTGAAACCTGTCAGGGTGTTGCAAATTTTTCTAAATGAAACAATGCTGAAATTATTCTATACTGCCTATGTCTCCATTAAAAAAAATAATTATATATATATATATATATATATATATATATATTATAAAAGATCATAAAATAAAATAATTTCTATTAACATTAATAAAATTATCTAAAGGCAAAATACAAAATAAATATTAGAAACAAATAAAAAACGAGGAAATCAGGATATTTCACTACCCCCTGTCAACAAACTCACCCATGTTATAGTAACATTCGTCCGCCAACCAATTTTTAATTTTTGGTTTGAAATATTTCAGTGGCAATTCTCTCAAATAACGAGGAACGTTATTAAATATTTTTATTGCCATTACGAAACAACTTTTTTCATAAAGCCCTAGACGATAAATCGGAAACAAGAATCTACTCGGATCTCTTTTGCCTATAATAGTGGTTTCACGCGCCTCTTCAAAAAATTCTGGATGTTTTAACGAAAAACACTTGTCCCAGTATGTATATTCCTGTTAGTGTCAAAATTTTATTTGTTTTAATAGCCCGGCATGACTCGTATGATATCGTTTTCCACGTTATGATCTGTTATAATTAGTAATTAGAGCTGTATTATCAACGCGGGGGGTAACAATATAGAAAATTTGCTTAGTGAATTATTTTAATTGAACTCGAATTAATTTATATTATATACAACTTTTTTTCTCTTTTGAAAGCTAAATCAGTCATTTTCGACGAGTTGGTAGCCGACGGTTATTTAAATTTTCGACACTTTTTTTTTGGCAATATCATTAGGGTCCACTAAATAATTCGTTGTACGACGCCAGCCCATGAACTATTAATTATAAGTTATATCAGTGGAATTCCAACACAAAAAGACGTGTATCATTAGATTTAAGTTATTATGAAACACTAAGTTAAGCCGAACAACAAGACTAATGTCTTAAGTTGATTAAATAATTCAAACCTACAATCTATGATTCCAAAGACGCCGAATATCTAAAATTAGATGTCACGTAATCTTGAAATACAAAAATTTAATTCGTGAAGGCGAATTAGTAAGTCACGTTTATTTATACTTGATTACGTCATCAACTCGACGATTATATGCTCGCATCAAATGCAAAACTCACCTCAAGTAACTTGACTACCAAAGCTTTCGCATCCTGATATGGTTCACACGATTTAATCCGAGCTCAAAGGTAATAAGCAGTTCAAAATAAAGAAATTCTGTCCCCGTTTTACTTTAAAATAATTGTTTAAACCGTTATTTCAGCTTACTTCAGTGACTATAACCGAGAAACTGAACGGTTTTATATAGAAGAGGACAGCAGCTTCATAAAACATTATTCGATGTTTAGTTAGAATCTAGATAATTTTACTAGCGTAGAGTAAATTAAGTTAGTTAAGAAAACAGCGTCACTAGAGAGTGAACTGACGAAAATAACGCGAGCTCTCTTTAATTTTAGTAACCAGCTATTAACGTTAATAAAACAAGAAAGAATTCTAAATGATTTTTTGGACGATCAAGATTTTCGTCGCCAAGCGTTTGCTTATTGAATATGACATAATGCTAACTTGTTACAAAGTGAACAAATGAAAATATATTAATTACTAATGTAGGTAAAAAGTTTATTACTAGGAAATCCGGTAATTTCCACATTTCTTTCTTAATATTAGCAAGACAAACTATTTATTTATTAAAGGTTTCCTTACTTCATATACTATGTATACAGCGGTCGTAAGTACGACGCGCGATGTTCAAGTTTAAGACGTAATTTCTACAGGGTCAAGAGCCCAAGGCAACTTATTGACCAGTTTTGATTGTTTGGGACAAAATTTATTAAGTAAAACTGTAAATATCTTATACCTAGATTTTATACATCTGGTCATGTTAGTCAATTTAAACAAATACTTTACATAATCAAGTATAGCATTTTTACCACAAGAATAACAATTATAAAATATTTTTGAATCAAATATTTATTTTACATATGTTGCTTCCTGTGGGATTCATTTGACTTTTTGAAAAAAATATAAAAAATTATATGATTGTGTTTATTATCAATGTCTTCTACCTAAGTATAATATATATATATATATTTTTAATGGAATCAGTTATTTTTAAGATTATACAAATATAAAACATAATTTTATAACTTTAAATATTGTAAGCATTTTTTAAGGTTTTGGTTACCATAATGTAAAAGAAAATACATATGTATTTTTAATAATTTGTTTAATAATTTACTATATATACTTGTACATAGTAAGTACCACTATTTATACTAGTTTTATTTTAGGTAATGTCAATAGGTTTTACAATTTTTATTTTTACAAAATGTATACATTAACTAGATATTAGATATTTATATTTTAATTAAAAGAGCAGTTCGTTGTGAATTATTAATTAATACATGCAAAAATAATGTCACCTGACAAATCTTTTAACATTGAATATAAAAAATACTTGTAGATATATCTATAGGTATATCAAGGTTGGTAATTAAAAGAAATGATCAGTATCATACATATAACTTTATGATCAAAAACAACAATCCGCTGTTTCATACCATACTTAGGTAGTCTATTTCATACAATGTATGAAATATCTTCCCAAAGAAACTCTCAGACTACATTACCAATTCACAGGTTTATTTTAAAAACCTATTTACCTAGATTTAGACTAGGTACTAGAAGTTACTTACAGCTTTATAATAGAATGTGAATGATATTAAAGTAAAAGTAATTATACTCATTCTTATGCATAAAGAATTGTTGAATAATTCAGTTTTAATGTTATAGGGAAATGCAATAGCATTATTTTGTTAAATCTATTTTCAAGAATTCATTAGAAAAACAACAATTGTTACAACTTATCTTGGTTAAAGCAGGAGGGAGGACATATATGTTAATTGCTTTTTCCCACTATTTCAGTCAACTTTTGTTTTTAGTATAGTATAGAGAAGTATCACTTTAACGAATAATGTATATCATTCATTACCAAAATTTAATAGAAATTTTATTTTAAATATTTAATTTATAGATTTTATGACAGAAAATGATGAGTCATTGAATAAAAAATACAGTGTTTATTAATATTCAATTATAGTAAATATTTCCAAGTATTTGTTTATAAACAAATCTACTGACATAGTTTTCAAGTGTTGCAATAGGCATAAATATATTGTTAGAAATGTAGGGGATTGGATAGTTATATCGAGGTATGATGTCACGATGTCGTAAAGGCGAGGTCGCGCGCGCCCGTCATTCCGAGCTCAAATGAAACGCCGTCGATGACGTAAACTATGCTAAGGTTAGCCGGAAAATAAATACCAGAATATGTGATGTAAATATATTTTCATTTGGTTTCATTGGTAACAAAAGAAATCAAATTACGAAATTAAAGCATTAAAATAGGAAGAAACATCTTACCGCTTTTTGAGATCGTCGTTTTCCTCATACAACCTCTTTAAGTCAATCTCCAACTTGGCTTTCTCCCTGGATGTATCATCTAAGAGCTTACGAGCGTCTTGCAGCTCATGCTCATACATGCCCTTAATATTAGAGACCTCGCGTGTGATCACCTCCTGTGTAGTTTGTATCTCGCGACGCAAGCCGGAGTTCTCACTTTCAAGTTGACGAACCTTGTCAATGTAGGCAGCGAGACGATCATTAAGGTTTTGTAATGCATCTTTTTCTTGCAAACGGGTATGTCTCGTTGGACTCAAAGGACTATTTGGCCGGCCTGCAGAGCTAGAAGGGCGGCTTCCAACAGGAGTAGTAGATTGCGGTGGACTTTGAATAGAAGACACAACACTAATATTAGTGGATGATGTCACACTCTTTTTCGATTTAGAAGACATTTTTGAATTGTTTTCAGTCACAATAACACTATCAGTTCGTATACACTCTAAAATGTTTAAAGGCAAACGCCGCACGCAATTCTCCCACTCTTAAACCCAAGCTAATGTAGTCACGTGACCGTTGAATTTTTGTTTTAATAACTTATATTAAAGCGTTGGGTTCTAGCTTTTTAGCTTCCTATATATCTTATAATTTTACCTGTGCTCTCTAGAGTCTTTCCATTGATTTGAGTCACCGCTTAATGTTGTCTATTATAGAGATTTTAGAAATAATCCACAAATACCGAAAGAATATGTTGAATTATAAAAAAATACTATTGAAACATATTTTGACACAATTGCAATATTGATATTTTACATTATTTCTAATTCAATGGGTTTTTTTGTTTCAGACTTATTAATTTTCACATAAATCTTGGGATTCAAACTTATATGATTGTACCGTATTATTAGATTTTAATATAAACAAATTTAAAAAAATGTATCAGTACAACTGTAACAACTTAGCGTTTTGCTTCAAAAAAAGAAGATAAAATACGCATGTTTTTTATTTGATCAGTCTGGTCATACAGCGAGGAAAATGCGTGAGTCAAAATGATCATTTTTCTAAGGGTAGAGTAAAACAAAAAACGAGAATTATGGTACTGTACTCTGTGGTATAAATTTGTAAAATGCCAACCATACTAACTGCTAATGCTAATACCATAGATAAGACCTATGTACTGGTTATATATGTTATGGTTATGGCCAACACTATAATCACTTATCACAGAGTACTCTATTTTTTTAATCTACTATATAGGTATATAGACTAATGAATATAATTTATAAATACCTATCAAAAATTAGAATTTACGACCAGTAATGTTGTGTTAAAGATGATTGTTTAAATACTTTATTGGTGCATATTTGTGTAAATTATACTTACGTTTCATGTTATTTCCAATTTTTATAAAAATTCTACAGTAAGTCGAAACGTGACGTACTTTCATATTGTCAAATAAGAATATTCAGCTGATTCTTGTTTACAGTTTCTCGTGTCTTCATAATTTTAGTTTCTAGTAATGTACTCATTCGAAGGCGATTTTAGACGCAAACCAAGACAAAATCTAGCAGGGGCAAGTGCACAGCGAAAGACTGATAGAGATGCCCTCATACTGCAATCACAACAACAAAGACAAAAGCGAGAGGTTATTGATACGTTTTAGTTAATTGTGAAATAAGAGTCATAGTTTTCTTTAGGTCTATTACTATGTTATTCTAAAAATCTATAAGCTTTCTTTGTGGGGTTATATAAATTCAGAAGCTAAAATCGTTTTTGTATCACATTCAATATTACTATGGAACTAGTAATATTTTTTTTATAATAGTTAATTTAAATGTTACATTTTGCCCTTAAACTTCTGACTTAATTTAGCTAAATTTTGATAGCAACATTCATCCTGTAAATACTGATCATGGCATTCTGAGTTTTGTCATCAAGTTAAAATACATATGTAATTTAAATTTTCTTTACAACACTGGTTTCCCTCTGATTACATATATATTTAAATGAATTTTTATTGTTATTTCCATTCTATAATTATATATATTATTTATTCTATAATATTTTAGTGTTATCATGTTTGTTACTTAATATGTGCATTGATGATACAGATATATTTATAATATAAAATATATATGGAATTCAATCTGTTGTCTCCTATCAAACAAAAAAACATATTACAAAATAATTGGGCTTGGAATATGAACTTGATGTGCTTTTGTCTTATTTATATAAAAATAGTTTATAAATTGTTCATTCTATTACAGGAACATAGGAAGCAACAGCATAGTACAATTAAAATACAAGCCTATGTGCGCAGTTACTTGACAAGAAAGCATTGTAAGCAAATTGAGCGAGAAGAATTTGATAATATATTCAGTAACTGTGATGCTGAAAACCAAAAGTTATTAACCTTGCTCTTAGCAAAGATTTTATTCTTTTATGATGATAAAGAGGACTGCACAAGATTGGTATGACTAGCTTTATTATTAATATATGCCTTATTTATTCTTACATATTAATTGAAATCCTTTCTTGAAAGAAAATTAATTGAACGAAAGGAACTATAATTTGAAGGTTTACTTAGTGGATAAAAATTAAAATGTTGGAGTGAATTAATTGCTCTCGTCGAAATAAACTAAATTATATATTGTATTCATGAAGGCAAAAAGAGTGCCCAACCTGGTCTGTCGTGAGCTTTTAGAATAGGGTGCATCAGTCATACATAGGAAATAATGTGTGAAAAAAATCTATTGTTTTTTTCACACATTATTTTGTTAATTCAAAACTGCTGTAAAGGCCTACCATGATAAGGAATTTTTGAATTTTGAATGTTAAGTCTTATTTACTAGATAAAATATGTGCTATACTTAATACTATGTTAAAATATGTTTGCGATACTTAAATAATTTAACTATCCCCTAATGTTAGTTTGTATCATTTTCAACTTCGTTGGTGCAGTGGTACTACTACTTGCTTTGAGAGCAGAGGCCCCTAGTTTGATCCCTGATAGGGAAGTGTCGGCTGTGGCTAGTTACCACCCTACCAGCAAAAATATATTGCCAAACAAACAGATTTGTGTTCTGGTATGATGCTGTGTACAAACCATATGGGGTGTATTGCCTCTTACCTGATTGGCATGCTTCCATCTTAGACTGTATCATCACTTACCATCAAGTGAAATCACAGTTAAGCACATAACTGTTAGCAAAAAAAAAACCTCAACATCAGCTTAAATTTTTTGAGCTCATAGTTTTAAGCATAGTCAATATATTTAGTAAGAAAATTCATATTTATAAAGTAAATGTTATTGGGACATAATTTTCTTTTCCCTACTTAAGAGTTAAAAAAATATTCATAATCTTATTATAAGCTACAGAACTGCTCCAGATTAAAGTAATAACATAAAGTTTTGTATTTCAATTACAAATAATTAAATTTTGTGAATATTAATAAATAAATTATTTAGGTTGCTATATCACAACTTCTGCTTAAACAATGGAAAAGAGTATTTCAATGTGGTGGATCATCGGTACAGATAAGAAGGCTTCTTGCATTACATCTGCGGCTATTAAGAGAAGAGAGCAAGGTATTTAGTTAAAATTTTATGGTTTGGTTGCTACTATTATTTCACACTCCTTGTATATATCCTGTTCAAATTGTCAGATGTCAAAAAAATACTTCTTTATTTTATAACTCAAGTATATTGTGGTTGACACTATTCAATTCAGTTGATATTTATAAATTTTATTTTGCAAGAAATTGTACAGCAACAGCCATTGAAAACTTTCATAAAATGTTCTAAAATTCTCTCTCTAAATTTCTCTCTATATAATGACTTTAAGCAGTTCATGCTTAATAGTATAGGAATTGATTTTATGTTTCTTTCAAACTTGTTTGCCTTATTATTTAAGTTAGCTTTACACTGTTAATTTTCATTTATGATAAGAGACGTGATCTGTCATGGTCTTATTTTTAGCGTTAAATGTAATGTAAAAACATGTCAAAATTGTACCCTGTTTGATTACCAACAAAGAATAACATAAAATAAAATGAACTATATTGTTGAAAACAAACCTATTTATATTAGTTGGTTAAAATTATTTTTAAACTGTACATACCACAATGGCTATTTTATATTTCGACCCAGTTGCATGAATGGTGGTCAATGGATAACAAAACTTGCATTTTCTGTTGTCTGTGTGTGTACTGGTGGGAGCCTTCGGCTGTGGCTATTTACCACTCTACCAGCAAAGATGTATCACCAAGCAAGAGATAGGTGTTCCAATATAATGCAGTGTAGAAATCATAAGAGGTAAATTCCCTCTTACCAAATCTTAGACTGTACTGCTGTAAAGCCTACTTGAATCCAGATTTTTTAAATATGAGTTATGTACATGTCTAATAGCAGACACTCGCAACATTGTGTGTAATTTAAGAAAGAAAGAACTAATTTGATTATCATAAACTAGATTTAAATGAGTCATTTGTAAAAGATAGACAAATGCCAGTGCAGACTTTTTCACAAAAACTGTACCGTTTTGCCATGATTACTGGTCAACTTAAACTGTTTAGATAGAGCACGCAAGGGAACCCTTTAAAAGGAATAAACGTTCCCCGTTCTTGCAAGATTTTGAAGTGAAACTTCTTTAGGCGCATGAGGGTAAAATTTTTACGGATGAAACGCATGATTGGCGTCACGAAGATTTGCAGCGTTTTTATGCTAATTCGTTTGAAGATTAGGTAGTTTTATTATTTACAAAAAACATGTGTCATTTTAATTTTCCACTCGTCATATAATATACGAGTACAATTATTCATAAAATATAAAATAAAAATATTTCATAAATTATCTTTTCTAAATTTTAAATTCAAAAACAAAATTTTATTAATAATTTCTAATATTGATAAAAACACATAGCATTTTTGTTTACAATTCGTCATTTGAGATTTCAATTAATTATTTGTATTAATTTTCGACGTTTTTAATATTTTATAATGACAATTATACTCGTGAAATTCCTAACATATCTTCCTTTTTCCCTCCCTCTGAGTCTCGGAACTCCTAAAGTTTTAGACTTGTATAAATATAAACATGACTTAAAATTTGGTGAACCAAAGAAGTTTCACTTCTGACTTGTGTTCTTTGTACGCACGCACTTTTTACTTTTTCGCTGTCGCTTCGCTCCTATAAATCGCAACCTGATGTTATTAGGCATACAGCCTTCCTCGATAAACATAAAAGTATTTATTAAGCACTAATTTCTGAGATTAGTGCGTTAAACGAATCGAAGAAAGTAATGTAATATTATTAAAGATAAATAATCTGCAATAACAATTTTTTTCGTAAAAAATCATATTTACTTTTTAATTTTTAGGTACCCTTAGCTGTTCCACTTCGAATGTTTGAAATATTTACATCTATAAGCTCTGCAGAAACTTCAATGACTAGTAATGAGGCTATCAATTTAATTGGGACTACTTTCTTATATTTAGTGAAAAGAGGTATTATTTTTTAACTTTAGCAAATATAATTGAACTATGTCGATTTGAAATATATGTTTAATAAAAATTTAATATATACACTGTAGTACTTTCTATCATGGAAATTGATTAACAAATACTACTTGACTTTTATTATTACAAGTAGAACCCCTGTTGTGGTTCTTTGCTGTCTCATTAAAAGTATTGTACATATCTTTAAATATAATATAATTGTATTTATTTTTATGTAAAAGCCTCTCATTCACATATGATCAACACTCATAATTTATATTAATTTTATAGTAGCAGATATTTTATAATAATAGTAATACGACCATAGTTTATAAAGCCTTTTTTGGTCAGCTCATTCACTTTCTAACTCTAAGTAAAACAGTGAAAAAACAAAATCGCTTATGTGCCGATAACTACTGAGCGTATAGGGCGAATGAGATCAAACCTAATTTTAAACTAGTCATCTTCTTCATTGATTTCTATGAATCCCATTGAATTATACAACCGATTTTTTAAATAAAGTTTTGCTCATCATCTTTTAAGGAAGTTTAAATGAATAATAGACAATGTCTGGAAGTCAGAGTTTGCAAGGGAGGGCGCCACCAGCGAAGTTAGTTTTGGCGCGAAAGCAAACAGGGAATCCATGACTTGTTATCATAGAATAAAGTTACAAATGTTTGAAAATATATGTGCAATATTTAAACATTTCGTGAAACAAAACGCTTAAAGAGAATATGTATCTTTTATACTTATTCTTTTTATCATTTTATAACAGATTATGGTTACTGATAAGAGAGAGATTTAGAGCTTAGACCCACCGTGTTACTCCAAAGCCGATTGACATACTTTGGTAGAGCCTAGAATGGCTCTTGATGTTTTCTTAACAAGAATCCATATTTCTATCTTCTAAGCCATTCTGGTGTTAATGGGTGATCTGTACTTGTTGGGAAATTTTACAGGCTACTTTAAGGAACTACGCATATTGTTATGTCAGAAAACACCACCGTTATATGGGCCTTCGCCAAATCCACCAACACCTCTGTGTGGAGCTTTATTAGATCTAATACAGAGACCCATTCATCTAGCTTCAAATATCAATGTACCTGAATATGGGTAAGAATTTACATATTACTTGTTTTTGTCAAAGATGCTCTTGTGCAAATAGCTACAAGTAATCTTTTATTTTCAGCGACCCAGTTATGACCGAATTTACTGAAGCATTCCTATGTAATCCATACCCTGAACCGGTGGAGATGTTTGTACTACCAGCGCTAACGAGCGATCCCAACAAGCATTTTCCGTTTTTATCTTTATTACATTGTTTGTATATGGATAAATTCAGTTCGGGACGATTGGTTAACGATTCGTGGCTATTGCATTCCATATTGACACTAGAACCACCGGAATTCGGTAAGAAAAAGGTTTTAATACTAGCGAACTATTAATATTTTATTTTGTTTGGAAAACAATAAATTTTTAATAACAAAAACATAGACAAAACACACTTCCTACTATGCATTCACATTCTCCCTATATAAAAAAAAGTAAACACAGGGCACAGGCCCCCTCACTCATACGTGCGAGGGTTTTTAGAGCATAGACCCACCACGCTGCTCCACTGAGGATTGGCAGGTATAGTACATAAATGTACTCTCTGTTCCTTCACTCTCATAGTTCGACGTGACGGCAATCCGACACGACCAGAGAGAGATCAGGCGCAAGACCGACGGCTTAACGTGCTCTCCGAGGCACGGGGGTGGATCACACCGGCAAATTTTTCCCAATATTGACTATTTGAACGGGTACATATCACGATGGCGATTTTTAATTTTGCCGATATTTCGACCCAGTTGCATGGATCGTGGTCACGACGTTACTCAGCCGTTATATGACGTCAGTAACGTCGTGACCACGATCCATGCAACTGGGTCGAAATATGGGCAAAATTAAAAATTAAAAATCGCTATCGTGATATGTACCCGTTCAAATAGTCAATATGTTAATAAACCACGAAAATTTAAGTTTAAATTTTTCCCAACTTCGGGCAAATATTTAAAAAATCTTAATAGAAAACAAAATATCGGTTTTTGAATTGGCCCAACCCGGGACTCGAATCCTCAGGACCTCATATCTGTAGTCGTACATGCTAACCACTAGACCAATAAGGCCTATACATATATGAGTTGTTAATTTTTGCCTCAATTTTATCTTGGAGTTTATAAAGTGCAACTCCAATATAACAGAATTGAAGGGACTTTGAAAATACTAGTTAAACCAAATACATAGTTACAATGATGTTTTATTATATACTGATTAGGTTGGACTAGGATTCGTCTTAACAAGATAAGCATCGAGATATGAACTGCTATAGAATTGTGAAATACAATTGTAGAATCAAGTGGAAATAATTGATTGATCCTTTATATAACGTATTATTTAAAGGATATAGATTGAAGTAAAACGTTAAAGAGACCAATAGGAAAGACTGAAATGATTAGAAATTCGTTAATGTTTTAATTAAAGTTTACCTTAATGCGGTAGAGTAAATTAAGGTTACTATGCTTTATTTTCAGCGTCGAAATACAATATTGACACTCTTTACATTTTTTGAAGTGAAACTTCTTTAGGCGCATGAGGGTAATTTTTTCCGAATGAAACGTGTGATTAGCGTGTGAATATGCAGTTTTTTATGCTAATTCGTTTGTAGGTTCGGTAGTTTTAATATTTACAAATAACATGTGGCATTTTAATTTGATGAGATTTTTATAAAATATAAAATAATAATATTTGACAAATTTTAAATTCAAAAACAAAATATAATTAACAATTTATAATATTGACAAAAACCACTTGGCATCTTTATTAACAATTCGTCATCTTCGACATTTATAATATTTTAATGACAATTCATTAAATTCCTAACAAATCTTCCATTTTCTCTCCCTCTACGTCTCGGAATATAGAGTGTTAGATTTGTGTAATCATAAACAACACTTAAAAATTAGTTTGTCAAAAAAGTTGCACTTCTGACATGTGTACTTTGTACGCACGCACTCTTTTTTTATTAGAAAATACTTTTTACAGCAAACGATTTACTCAAAAGAGACAACACAAGGCTGCCACACAATCGTATCGTATTGGAATATATGAAAATTTTAGCAGAAGTAACTGTCAACGTATGTAACAAACAGATCACTTACGAGTATGAAGACTCGTTATACAGTCAAGAAACCGCAGCGGACAACGACGACGACAGTGACAGTGAAAACGAACCAAATCCGACTTCCATACGTGAACAGTTGCTGCTAACTAAATGTATAGAGCTACTGAATGAGCCGGATCGTTGTATAATGGTCACATGCTCTCAGATTATGGATAGTGATTTGTGTGCCGAATTTCTTGATAGCATGTCGAAGATATGTCACAATTTACTTCTAAGTCATAGGATGGCGTTACATAAGTACAGGTAAAAATAATAATATATATTACCAGCTAACTATATTAGCATACAGGTTTCACAAAATATTATTACAACAACACACTCTTTCTAAAGTTATATATAAACTAACTGAGTCTGCATACACCTAAACTTGCGTTTTAAGTACGGCGACATCTAATTTATGCTTATGTAACTTTGCCACAACTCTGCTAGCCGCTGTGCCTGCGCTTGTTAAATCTCTGACATCTAAGATATCCATTATAATGACATGCTGTTGAGTTCAGTTTTGATATACATGACAATAACAATGAAAATATACAATGTAAGCAACGTATTTAATTATATAAAGAACAATATTGTTTAGTACAACATAGCTTGTTAAGTAACACACATTTTTTTGTAACAATAAAAATAATAAAAGGATAAACTATAGATAAGAATGCAGTGAGTCCTCATTTTATTGGTTATGGGGCGGGGCTAGAATAATGACTTACTTCATACCTAATGCGAACCAACTTTACTGATTTAAATGTAAGCTTATAGTATTCGCACCGTTACGCCAGCAAGACAATAAATATTGCATGTACATGGCGAGCCGGCAATATTTTCACTGATTTATAATACCTTTCTCATTAGGATTGTTATAAAGTCATTTTTGCTTTTTTATTTCAGGTTATTATACACGTTAGCGTTTAAGCCAATCTTCTTGCGTGATCTTTGGCAGTGGTTAAGCAATATGAGCCACGAGTCTTCTTTTGGAGGCTCAGCTACTCCTTTACTATCAGCTCTATCCCGTGGTATGGGAGCTGACACATCAGTTATTGGCGTACATAAACTATTGGCGCCTTTGGCAGTATTTTGTGCATTGTTCTCATTGTTAATTGGAACCCTGCACGATACGGAGTTCTTTAGGGATACAGATGGAAATGAAAAAATGAACAGTAAGTACACATCTACTTCAAAAGCATCCCTGGCATCCCTACATATAATCTCATATTTGTTCATTAATTTCATTTTCAGTATCAAATACATCACCTGTTACATCAAGAATACATGCATTTGACTTCTCGGAGCTCGGTGGACTGTGTCGCACGCTTAAGCAAGTGTGCTTAGGTTTAGTGGAATTGGCATATCCTGAGTACAGGCCGTCTTTCATTGGCCAGTACAAAGATGCTGTAGGGAACTGCCAGTTGGAATTGTCTGATAAGAATCAAACTCCAGCATGGGCTCATTTGTTTAAAGTAAGTATGGAAGTAAGCATATTAGTGTATCCTTTTTCAATTGGTTTATTTGTTAGAGTGTATAATTACTCTGAGAACATACTGGAATCTGAACTTTAGAAAGTCTGGAGGAGAAAGAACACTGTAAGCGACAACTTTGCCTTGGTTTTTCTTTTTAGATTCTGTGTCTTTTGTACGTAATAAGTATGCATTAAAAATAAATAAAAGGGATTCTATTTTCTATTTTGATTAGGACAAAATTAATTTTAATTTAAAGTTGTATAACTAGTATTTATAACAGGGTATGTCATGTGATAGTGATCATATTACCTACGCTTACATCCATTTTTTAAATCCGTTACATAATTTCGAAAATGTATGTACCTGTATAGGTGTGCACGCAATTACTACGTGCACTTTACGCGCGTGACGCGCGTCTCCAGTTCTGCGGAACTGGGGTGGGGGGCACAACGAGTGCTGCTTGGACGGCAGCAGGGCCGGCAGTACCGGGAGACGGCGCTGAAGCAGCCCTAGCAGCAGCCCGGACCCCACGTGCATCGCGGCCCTATCGACCCTATGTACCAAGATTAGCACATTCCGAGACTGGTAAGCCAACTAAACAGAAAACCATCTGCCTTGTAAAAACAATGCAAGGGCTGTATTCTTTGTTTTTGTGCTGAGAAATCATCTTTAGACTATGATCTCGCCTCGAAAATGGAACCGCGATAACTTGGTCGAAGGTATTTTACATACTATGGTGGTACGTCTTTGCTGGAAGGGTGGTGACTACTCACGGCGAGACTCGGACAAATTAGAAAATGAAATTTCCTAAATTAGCCCTGCCGGGAATAAACCCAACAAGAATCTTTGCTAGCCAAACGAGCATTCGCACCATTTCGTTAGCGAGGCCGTTTATTGCCATTCACTATGCAGCGAGTTTGCTTGCCATTCACCAAGAAAATTAAAAGTATCACAGACAAAAAGAAATTGAGCATTACTGTAAAAATGATCATTTAGCAAGAAAAATGATATGAAAAATTTCACTAAATGTAATTATAACGATCTTGTATTGTTGGATATTAAGCTACAAAAGGGTTTTATATAATATTGGCCTTTTAGTGCGCTAGAACTATTTCAATATATGAATATTAAAATACAACGAACACTTATCTTTACAGAATGAATTCTTAAAGCATCGGATTTTATTAATTTTAACTTTAGTTCACACAAACGTGCGGTGTAGTATTTAGAACTTCTTATAGATGGCGCTTTTTTATATGTGTAATGTTTTGTATTTATTGGTTGTTAGCCACGATGCTTATAATTTAGTAAATGTTTGTTAAATTCATATGTTGTTGAAAAATTTCTTAATCTTTTATTCCAAATTTTCCAGATGAGGGACCTCCTTTGACCATCAAGGAACTGAGGACTGTTACGATACTAAGAGAAATTCCTTTCGTTGTACCGTTTTCAACACGTGTATTGATTTTTCAAGGTCTACTGACAAGGTATATCACAGAATCCACTACAAATTGTTACTTGCAATGAAGCAAAAGAGACGTAATGACTATTTTTTCAGGGAAAAACATGAACATTGGTACGAGATGACAAACTTCAACGAGGGTCCATCAATAATTATAAGTGTGCGACGTACACATCTTTACGAGGATGCTTTTGATAAGCTCAGTCCAGATAATGGTGAGTTTGTACCAAAATTAATATTTTTTTATAACATTTAATTATTATTTTTACTGAATATCCTTGCCTTATTTTTATATTTGCTAAAATAGCATGGTTGGACATGTGACACGCTCATAGAATACTAACTAAAATGTATTTAATTATTACACACACCCAAAGCTCATGGCTCTAAGAGCTCCCTTAAAAAAAAATTAAGCTTGTGGCTGATTAAAGGATCTTAATAGACTTAATTATCATGACTTTTAACTATAGAGATATTAATCTGTCTGTACGTTTTCAGAACCCGATCTAAAGCTGAAATTACGCGTCCAGTTAATAAATCAAGCAGGTGCCGAAGAACTTGGCGTCGACGGCGGTGGTTTATTTCGAGAATTTCTTTCCGAGCTCTTAAAGTAAGCATTAAATTAATGTAAAGAATTTATTAATATAATCTTTTAATTATGATTACTTAAATAACAGCGTTTAGTAAATGTTATTAGACAATACAGTAATTCTCAGAGTGGAGACTCTCAATAACTTTGTTATCCATTGACTTTATTTATTTATTATATATTGTGAAGCACAAGTTGCAAATGAAGGTGAAAAATATATACATTTTGAAACACTGGGTGAACATTTCGGTGGTCAAGTATAAAGTATATCCGTCATATATATTTTGTCAGATATAGTATATTGCGAAATTAAATAAATGTCAAGTAATGCAATAAAAAAAATTGTAATTTTTTTGTTTAATTGGCGTATATATTATTTTTTGTGTCGTCAACACTATTATACGATATGAAAAAATAAAATTAATTTTAAAAAGTGATATTACTAAACGAACAAACTTGATTTACTTGAAATAATCCGATGTCTAAATGTTTTAAATTTTGTAGGTCAGCTTTTGATCCGAATCGAGGCTTATTTCGTCTTACCAGGGATAACATGCTGTATCCAAATCCAGGAGTTCATTTGCTTTATGATGACTTCCCTATGCATTATTATTTTGTGGGAAGAATGTTGGGGAAAGTAAGTTTACAATTAACAATATTAAACATTTACAATATTATTTGTAAATAATAATCGTCGTTCGTCAGTGGCAATTAGTTTGCCTTGTGACTGTGATTTCGTTCGATAGTAAGTAATGATACGATCTAAGACTGTTAGAGGTATTTTCACCATATGTGTACAAGACAATTTTATTCTTGTTACACCTACCGCTCATTGCTTTTTAAAATTTTGACAGGTTAACGCTTGGTAAGTGATGATACTGTCTTAGATAGAAGCGCGCTAATGTGGTAAGAGACGATATACCTTTTATGGTTTCTACACAGCATCGTACCGGAACATTAATCACACAAATTAGAAAATATAATTTTCTAAATTCGCCCTACCGGGGATCGAACCTGGGACCTCTGCTAGCAAAGCGAATACTCACTCTACTGCGCTAGCGAGGTCGTCAAAAACTTTGTTTTGGCAATACTTTTTTCTTGGTTGGGTGGTAACTAGCCACGGCCGAAGACTCCAACCAGTCAAACAGTCTAATATCGTACCGTGCTAACCTGCAAAGAGATAGTGTACCTCTTATTTGTATCGTACTGGAATGCAATTCTTTTGCTTTCACGTTTTTCCTGGTAAGGTAATAAGGCAACTGCTTCGGCGTATACTTGAACTACGGCGACATCTATTGGACGTTTATGTTACTTTGTCATCCCGAGCCCGACGACTGCTACTCACCGGGACGAAACTTACGGCCCGCCAGCCGCTGTATCTCCGCCTTTAAAATATCTGATATCTTCTAAGATATCCATTTTAATGAAATATTGTTAAGGGCAGTTTTGGTTTATAAACGTACAACGAAAGTAATCTATTTGGAAATATAATTGGAATAATACTGTATTGTTATAATAACGGATATTTTGTCGTAATATGTAAAGGATAAAATTGTTATCCTTTAGATATAAATATATATCATCGCTTTTTTATCGATCTTATAAACATATACAATTCTGTAGCACATTAATTTGATCTAGCTCGCTAAGTCGAAGTCACAAACGCTAGCTAGCGTTTGTGAGTTCAGTACACAAAAAATTTGACGACATCACACTACAATTCACATTATTTTACATTTTAAATCTTCCGCTTGAATTACTCTCCCTATTGCTGAAAAGATCTAGACGAATATACAGAGGAAACCACTTCGTTTTTTTTACTATACTAGCTGAATCCGCGACTTCGTCCGCGTGGAATGTTTTTTGGATAGCATTTTCATTGAGGGTGGAATTTCTTAAAATGTACTTTTGATAGTAGAATTTCGTAAAATCCGGTCTTAGCTGATCTCTATTCGGCAAATGGAATATTCCTACCAAATTCCAAGTCTCTACGCCTTATGGTTCCAGAGATATCGTGATGAGTACAATAGATACCTGTATATCTTTTTTATATTATTATAATTATGTCACGTTCCAGGCACTATACGAAAATCTACTAGTAGAGTTACCACTAGCTGAATTCTTCTTAGCGAAGATTTGTTCAACGCGAGAACCTGATGTGCATGCATTGGCCTCTTTAGACCCAGCACTTTATCGCGGTCTCCTAATGCTTAAGTCACATAGAAGAGAGGATGTACCTGATTTAGGCTTGGATTTCACCATAGTCAGTGATGAACTAGGAGAGCAGAGAGTAAGTCATAACATTTTAACTTTAACCACGACATCTTCTATCCAGCGTTATTAATATTTCATGCATCGACGGCCTCTGCGTATATATGTAGAAATAGTATGAATTCCAACATTTGTAAGATAGTGTTTTAATGACATATTATTTATTACTACCTTTTGTATTAATGATATGTTTTTTAAGCGTCACGTTTAATATAGTACAGTTGATATAATCATCAAAACTATAAAAACTTCAAAATGTCTAAAATGCAAGTTGACCGTTTATATGCAGGGGCTATAACAGGTTTTTATCATTATGTTTTAATGGCTATAAGATTTAATAAAACATAACCTACGTTAGTAACTATGTCGATGTATTTATCAATATTACAAGAACGGGAAAATTTCTTAAATACAAGATGAATGCATGATGCAAATACAAGATGTTTATGTCAACATTAATATATAATATGCAAGATGTGTATATATGTTTGTAGAGGACATCGCTATACAGAATCCTTTCGTAGTTTTCAATTTTATTTTATTCAATTCAATTGTTTTATATATACAAATTGATTAGCTAAGAACGTTAATATTAGGAGGAATATTATAAAATATTTAAAAATGCGTGCGTACAAGGTACACATGTCAGAAGCGAAACTTCTTTGGCAAACTAATTTTGAAGTCTTGTTTATATTTATACAAATTTAAAACTCTCGATTTCCGAGACTGAGAGGTAAGGAAGAAAGAAGGAAGATATTTTAGGAATTTAATTGTCATGAAAATATTAAAGGTGTCGAAAATTTATAAAATAATTTATTGAAATCTCAAATGACGATTTGTGATGATGATCTCAAATGATGAAGTATTACTTAAAAACATTGCAATTAAGTGAGAGGCAGAGCATCGTGCTGGAATACAAACTTGGCGATACTTGTTTGCTGTTTGGATGGTATTTAGCCATAGCCAAAACTTCCCACCATTCCGGACTCAGACATGATAAAAATATGATTCCCTTTGTTTGCTCTACTGGAATTCGAACCGAGAACTACGGCTATCAAAACTAGTACTTGCGCTATTACACCAGTGAGGACGTCTAAGAAGTTCTGAGTATAAAGAAAATAATGGTTTCTTGGAATTTCACTACTGTCATGTATCTTATATATAAAATTCTTGAGTTAACAGTTTTAGTATTTATTCTCTTCCGAAACGGCTTGACCGATTTTGACCGATGGAATTTTATATGTTTATTCAGTAGGTATAAGAATATGTTTATAACTAATTTTTACACCCTTAAATATTAAGGGTGCTTCACTCCAAAAATTTATTTTTTATTTTTTGGACAATGTTTTTTTGTTACTTTGTTATGGTGTGGAATTAAAAAATATATACAACCCTAAATTTTCATCCTTCTATCACCTATCCCGTACTTTTTATTAGCGATAACAATTATTATATAGCAAAACTAAGCTTACTGGGTCAGCTAGTATGTTTATAGATTTATGTCTTGTATTTTGATACAATTTTTTTAATGCTGAAAAATGAATGCATAAAATATGAAAGTTCATATAATACACGCGATAAAATCATTAAAATACCTTGATTTTATTTCGAAAACACAATTTTGAGATTTTTTCTATAATTTATAAACTCTGTAATAGCATGTAACTAGTCATGTTATTATTAAATTTCGTAAATCTGTACTGTTTCCATTTGTCCAGATAGAAGAATTAAAACCTGGCGGCGCTAACATTCCTGTGACTGCCGAAAATCGGATAGAATATATACATCTAGTTGCTGATTATAAACTAAATAGGTATGCAATTCCTTTTCGTATAACTTTATTTAATGTTTTACAGCAATTCTGTAATGTTATATAATATTGTTCTGCAGACAAATAAGAGCACAGTGCAATGCATTTAAGCGTGGTTTAACTTCTGTGGTGAATGCTGAATGGCTTCGAATGTTTTCATGTCAAGAGTTACAATTATTAATATCGGGTGCAGAAGTGGCTATTGATCTTGATGATCTACGGAGAAACACACAATATGGCGGTGAGTAATACCTTTATAAGCTGACTTTACTTTACTCAATCAATCAAATCAATCAAAAATATCTTTATTCAAGTAGGCATATTATAGCACTTTTGAATTGTCAAATTATATATTTTTTTCCACACTCTGACTCTAATATACGTTTAATGATGGTACTCAAAATCGGCATAAAATCTAAAGTTACGAGGGTTCCTTCGCGCCCTGATCCGAGAAGAACCCACAACAAACTCAGTCGGGTATTTTTTTTTTACCATCATTATTACAATAATATATTAGTTTACTATATTTTAATTAAAATTAGAGCAATTCGTTCACTCCCAGGCGTTTCTATCGTCTAGGTAATCTTGCAACTTTCTTTTAACAAAGACTTTGAATTTATTAATTGACATCTACTGACGGCAATACCAATTCAGAGATCCCGGTTCTTTACATTTTATGCTTGGAGAGACCTCCAAGTAGATTATAATAGGTGCAATCTCACATAACTGTTTGTTATGCTGAAAAAGTTCTATAAATCATTTTTGGGTGGGACATACTTATACAATGAAATCACAATCTATTTTGGATTTACCTTTATATAAGTTCAAGCAGCATGAAAGACCTCTCTTACATTGACATTTCGATTTTAGAAATGCTTGGATTTGTAACCAGTTTTATAAATATAGGTTTGATTAATTTATATGTAAAACATCATCTTTACGTCGAAAGAGTAACTACGGAGTTTCTTGCCTGTATCTATTAGGTATACACAACTTTCTGGTTCTACCAGAAAGTTGTGTACACCTAATAGTACTGGATTAACTTGACGTTTCAGAAGATTTTTAATTTATAGCTTGTCAAGATGTCTCCTCCCCGCCCCCTCATATAAAAATATATTCCTGCCAAAACTCTGGAATCTGATTAATAATATAAACATCGAGGTTTGTGTATCGTCGAGGTGTAGTTTTAGAGTCAGGGAAACCACTTGAAGAAATTTGGCTGAAATTTATTGCACACATTTACATAATGTGATAACGAAAAATATCACTTTTACAAATGAAAAATAATAATGTTGTGTGTGGTTGCATCTAGAAAAGTAATTTTCTTAAAAATTTTAATGAAGCTTAACCTGCTATATATATTTATACTTATGTATATATTTTCACATAAATCGTATTAACGTTATCGAATTGGGATTCATGGAATGATAGTGTAAGTTTTGTCAAATAAATAAATAAATTTTTCGTACAGGCGGCTTCTCAGAGACGCACCCCACAGTACAATGTTTCTGGCGTGTGGTGGACAATTTTTCGGATGACCAACGAAGACTGTTACTTAAGTTCGTCACCAGTTGCTCAAGACCACCACTTTTAGGATTCAAGGTAAAGCCAATATATCGAAAGCCCACGTTTAATGATTTTTATTTATTCGCATTTTTATCGTTTTCGTAATTTTGATGACTAGATCACCTCATTTTATTAACCTTGGTCATCGTTTTCTTAACACCATAACAGTTTTATATTGGTTGTTTATTTTCTATTTTGTTTCGTATAGGATTTACAACCGCCTTTTTGCATTCAATCAGCGGGTGCGACTGACCGCCTACCATCTGCTTCCACTTGCATGAATCTCCTCAAGATACCGGAATACCATTCGGAGCACGCGCTCGCTGAAAAATTGCTATATGCAATACAGGCCGGTGCAGGGTTCGAACTGAGTTAAGTAAGTATATATCCTTATTAGTCGCAGCGGAAGCCTTCTACCAGACTAGACAAAAAGTTTGGAAATATTATTATGTATGGGGGGTCGAATTGGAGACCCCCGGTTTCTATACAAATTGTGCAAACGCATAGATTTTTTGCAAGCGTAAAAAGTGCTAACCTAACTTAACCGAAGACATCAAAACCTAGCGGGAATTTCGAACAATCATAATATAAGCATTTCAGAAAGTATTTAACATTCCTCCTTTTTTACTTTGAAATTGATAGACCCTACGTTTAAGTGATCAACTTGCAATTTAGACATTTTAACGATTGCATTTATGAGTAGCAATGCCCCGCAGTTTCATCCGCGTAGATACCGTTCTCGTGTCAGTGGAAAGTTTACTAAGTCAGATTTAGATTTGTTTTCGTTAACATAAAACTTTTATTTCACTTAGTTTCTAATTTCTTTAGGACAGATATACAAATATGTGTACTGAAAAAAAACATTCAAACTGGAATACATAAAGTCTTTTGTGTCTATATGTGTGTATATTAACTGTCTATATGGCCATCGCTATAATACTACATTAAACTACCATATTATATTATAACATTATTTTCTTAAGATAAACATTTTTAAATTCGTTATAACTTCCATTTTAAGGATTCCAGGTTAAGGATTAATACAGAGGCATGAAAAATGTGGTTTGATCATTTTCGGCACTTTTATTAACTTTTAAAATGCAAAAAGTGTGATACTGGCGTAACTACAGTAGTTGGACATATGGTATCCTAGACTTTTTTGTAGATATTAATACGTTCTATAATATTGTATAACATTTTTTGGTTCTATCATCAATAGTTTCCGCAATGCACGTGATGACAGAATTTTTGTCAAAATAAAGCTTTCTGATGATGAAAATTTTTTTGAAATCCGTTCAGTAATTTTTGTGCTTATACATTATAAAAATACCTACATACAAAAACAAAAATGTTACCTCTTTATAATATGAGTTTAGATGATTATATAACCCCATTGATCAGGCTAGGTCATCGGTTTTTAGATCGTATAGCTACTAAAACGATGCTTAAAAACATATAATAAGTAGAAAAACTTATACAAAAATATCATAAGTACAAAAGGTTGTATTTATGTTTGAAACCCTGTCTTGCTAAATTATGATTTTAAAAACGAAATCTAATATCTTTATAACGAATTTTTATCCTTTTAAAAATGAAAACTTTTGATTTCTCATACAAATTATTTTATCCATTCTAAGATTCCATCTATCTCTATTCCAACCAAATAACCAAAATTCATCATCGTTAGTGGTTATAATGTTACTAGTTGTTCCCCGGGTGTTACTCTCATTATGTCGGATGGCTTTTCTTCCTAAAATAAATGTAGCCTGAAAAACTTATAACACCATTTATCGACCAGCGACGGTTGTCATTTTGACACATTATATTTATATTTTGTTGCTACACAGATTGTCTTTAGAGACATTATCCTAAAATTTTGGTGTTACGATATTTTGCGGGTTACTACGTGTTTTTTTTCTCGTATAAAAAGTTATGTTTTGATTTCATTTCAGATAAGTGTGAGGTGAACTTTATGAACCAATTTTTCAAAAAAAAAAAAGCGAAATATATTTCGTTATACATTATTTATACTGATACAGTTAATCTCAATGTGATAAACTAAGCTCTTAGCGTAGTACATATATGTAAATAAATGTTACCTTGATATCATTGATGTATTTTATTTATTATTATAATGTACTTTGCTCATGCGAAAAACTTAAGTGTAGAAATATTTTTCGATCTTTTATGTCTGTATGTGATACTCAAATTTTTTGTTTAAATATTGTTTTAATTTTTGTACTTATGTATATAGCTATAGATAAATAGGATGAAGTTTGCATAAAAATCATTGTGATGGGTGTAAATCAAAATTAAACTTTGACAGGGACCGGTCAAAATATTTACTAGACCAGTTTAACTTATTAATAGTATTTTAATCTTGTCTGAAGGTGTCAAATAAATTAGTTAAAATCTTTCAGAGTTTATTTTAATTCGCCTTTAACATTAACATTTTCACACACTCTCTCTCTCTTTTCAAACTTGTTGCAGATAATACTTAATAAAGTTTTGAAGTAAAAATTTTTTACGCGCTTGGCTTGGTGGAAATTACCTATTAATTGGCGTCAAAAGATTTAAAACTGGAATTTGTTAAGTAAATATATTTGCGCAGCTCAAACAATCAGAAGCCGTAAGAGTTTTAGGTCTTCTCTATACGTGGGTATTGTATGCCTATATCATTTTTTTGGTTTACAAATCAAACGATTAATATCAAAAAAACGAGTGTGATTTAGACCACATGACTGAAGTAAAACATGATCGCAGACCATTCGGTTCGTCCGATCACACTTTTCGTAACGTTTTCGTCACGTATTACTCCCCAAGTCAAGCTCTGCATAGACCTCTCACTGGCGAGTATTATAGATGCAATACTCATGAGTGCGCCGGCCTGGAGATCAGTTGCCTCCTTTTGCGAGACTGTCATCTCGTACGACAAAGAGAGAGGGTGAATGCCGCCGAAACACTGCATCCCCGTCGACGAAGAGTAGGAACTCCTCCACCTGTATAGAATCTGTGAGACGGCTGTGACCGGGGGACTACAGACCCTGGCTCCCTACTCACAGTTGACGTTTCAGTGGGTATTGCGAGTTCTTCCCGCTCGCGGAATCCCACACTCCCGACCCCAGAGTCGGGGTACATAAATATATTTCCCAGCGACAAAAAAAGAAGCTCGCGTAAAGAAATTTTACTTTAAAACAAGGACCTAGTTCGATAAATGCGATGAAATAATAATCGAAATTTCAAATACAACGAAATATCTACAATGAAAGTTAACCGTTTATAAGTATTATTTCTCTAGTATAAGGAATCATACTACAACTAAAGCGACACGAGGCCTGCTTTAACCTTTATTGTTTTAGTTTACATGCGTGCATCGTTTTCGTAAAGAATTTCCTTTATAGTTTAATAAATTACACATCTAATATGTAACCGTGAACTTGTCTGTGGTGCTCATCAATAACGTGCATTAATATTGGCTTAGGTGCATTAGGCGTTTCAAATATGGCCGCCACTCGCCGCCATTACGAGTTTGACAGTTGCAATCAATCAGAGTTGATGAATGAGGTTCGCGAGGCGGCCGTTGTATACTTTGCTCTCTGCGTGTGTGCGGTAGCTCCTTATAAGTGTATAGACGACCCTAATTCTAAATCGGATCAGCTATCTTGATTCTATATAGGTTTTATACAATTGACCTAAAGATTGATCTTCTCAATAACCTGCCAGGTTTATACGCCGGTGATATACATTTTAAATGAATAATACATGTTATTTTGAGCTGTCTGTTACTATCTGGTAGAAATATATGAATATGAGATATTAAATGTTTCTGTCTGCCTGATTGCTTGAAATCTGCCTCATTCGTCATCTGCCTCATTGGTCTAGTGGTTAGCATGTTTGACTACAGGCATGAGGTCCTGGGTTCGAGTCCCGGGTCGGGTCAATTTGAAATCGATATTGTGTTTGCTATTAAGATTTTCTCAATATTTGCCCGAAGTAGGGAAAAATTTGGCGGTGTGATCGACCCCCGTGCCTCGGAGAGCACGTTAAGCCGTCGGTCCTGCGCCTGATCTCTCTCCGGCCGTGTGGAATTGCCGTCACGTCGTACTATGAGAGTGAAGGTTATAGAGAGTACACTTGTGTACTATGCCCGCCAATCCGCAGTGGAGCAGCGTGGTGGGTGTATGCCCTAAAAACCCTCTCTTATATAAGTGAGGACGCCTGTGCCCAGCAGTGGGACGTTAATGGGCTACTTACTACTAAATGTTTCGATCGATGTCCTTTACACACTTTGAAGCCATTTGATGAAAGACGAAGATGCTTTCCGACTACTAACCTAACGCAGTCCTTCATCACAAGTTTTGAACAACTATTTGCGATTGATTTAAGATTTTGCAAGGTGGCTCCTTTTGTAATGTAGACGATACTAAGTAGGCATTATTTCATATTCCCACGTGACCGTGACCACGTGGAGAAACCGCAGTTCATATGTAGTTAATAACATAATAGTGTATCCAATCTATGATAAGGATCATAGGGCACACAGAGGTTGGAGCCTCAATCGATGGTCCGATCAGTAAGCTACTTAGCTACCGATCGGTAAACAAGCCGCTACCTGCTGCGTCAGGAACCTCATGAAGTTCAGCAGTGACCCAATATTAGAATGGGAGGAGGAGGAGGAGTAGGACGGTAAGGATATCAAATCATATCTTTATTCAAGTAGGCATATTACAGCACTTTTGAATCGTCAAATTATAATTTTTTTCCACACACACACGGTGTGATCCACCCCCGTGCCTCGGAGAGCGCGTTAAGCCGTCGGTCTTGCGCTTGATCTCTCTCCGATCGTGTCGGATTCCCTTCACATTGGATTATGAGAGTGAAGACATAAAGAGTGCACTTGTGTACTATGTCTGCCAATCCGCAGTGGAGCAGAGCGGTGGGTGAGAAGGCCTGTGCCCAGTAATGGGAGGTTAATGGGCTGCTACTAACTATATACACATACTATATACAGTACATTTTATTCTTTTTGTGATAAGTTGATATATTTTTTCTCAAATTGTGTCAACTACCTATGTTGTTAGTGTGTCTATAATTACAACGGATATTGAGCAAATCAAATCAAATCAAAATATCTTTATTCAAGTAGGCATATTACAGCACTTTTGAATCGTCCAATTTTTGTTTTTTCTTTTCTTTTCCACACTCTAATTCTAATGTACGTCTGATGATGATACTCCAGAACGACTTAAAATCTAAAGTTACGAGGGTTCCTTCGCGCCCCGATCCGAGAAGAGCCCACAACAAACTCAGTCGGGTATTCTGTTTTTTTTGTTATCATCATCATTACAATATCATGTTAGTTTAATATATTTCAATTCAAATTAGAGCAGTTCGTTCACTCCCACGCGTTTCTATCGTCTAAGTACTCTTGCAACTTATAATACGATTTTTCTATCAACTTTCTTTTAACAAAGACTTTGAATTTATTAATTGACATTTCTAAAACGTCTTGTGGGAGTTTATTATAGAAACGTATACAGTTACCCTTAAATGAGTTGTTAATTTTATGCAGCCTACTAGAATTTACAACAAGTTTGTTTTTGTTTCGTAAGTTATATGATATACATTCACTCTTTTTATTAAAAGAGTCAATGTTTTTGTGTACGTACAACAAGTTTTCTAATATGTATACGCAGTGAACTGTCATTATGTTAACTGCCTTGAATTTGTTTCTTAGCGACTCTCTTGGACCCATATTGTAAATCGCACGAACGGCCCTTTTCTGCAGCACAAATATTGCATCTATATCAGCAGCATTACCCCAAAGTAGAATACCGTATGACATAATGCTGTGAAAATAGCTGAAATATACCAGTCTGGCAGTATCAACATCTGTCAGACGACGAATTTTTTTAACAGCGTAAGCCGCGGAGCTGAGCCTTTTCGATAGACCACTTATATGGGGCCCCCACTGCAATTTATTATCTAATGTTATACCTAAGAAAGCGGTACTATCTACAAGGTCTAGTTCCCCATTATTAAATTTAACAATGGTTTGCGTTTGTTTCACATTAGGCAGAGTAAACTTTACACATTTTGTTTTCTTTCCGTTGCATGTTCCGAGCATGATGTTTGTTACATTTAAGACTATAGGGTGCTTTTGGATCTTTCTAAAGAGAATATTTGTAATATTATTACGACTTATATTAAGGCTTCTTCTTATTATTCTATAACTATAGTTAATAGTTGTTACTTAAGTCAGACATGTAAACTAGAATAATCATTTCGTATACTACACGGTCTCTGGTTCACTGATACGCTTTAATTAATGCGTTGAATACTTTTCTTTAGACCCGATAACAGAAAAGAAAAAAAATTGATTCATCGAAGACATCCTCTCAAAGGCCTTCAGAAATAATTTTTTTTGGGCAATGAAGTGTTTCCTTGAAAAGTAAAAAATAGCTTCACCGGATTTCTTAGCCTTTCGACTAATGGACCCTGGCGTAAGATATTTAATTTTTATTAACAAATTGCTTACTCACTCAAACACGATCATTAAATTTTATATATATTACATTAAATGTATTTTACGGTATTTAATAAATACTTCATTTAGGGTTTAAATTAAGAAGATAACGTAGCATATAAAGAGGAAGATAGATTGTAGGAACTGACTTCTTTCGACATGAGTCATTGGCCACCGCGCTCGCGCAGTCGACTCAATTCAGCACCAATGAAAGGATTAAACGATTGCCTGTCAGCCTTAATGTGAATTAAATTACTGCATCGCGTATAAAATTGTTTAACTCCTGAGAGGGTTAACAAAACTGTAACCTCTGTCATGATTGAATACTGGATGCATGGAGCATTGAACAACAATATTCAATTATCTTCCACATTGTAAAATGCTACAAAGCTTATAATATAACGTAAATTTTAAACTATGTGTATTTATTATGATAACAGACAAGATAAACCTATGTTTCGTTTTATAATATCAGCTATATAACTACATATAGTATTAATTTAATAATATAAAATATCGCCAGAACTACTTGCAGCTAAGTCATAAATAGCTTAGAGCCACCTCCTAAGCTTCACGGCGGGTTTGCTGTTCACAATATCTTCCTTCACCGAAAAGTGCAATTATGAAATTTTAACAACAATTGGGCTCATAATTATATTTTTAAAAGTATCTTAGTGTTGCTGTCCAGCATTCGAAAGCGGGATTCCGTGGACAAGAACCTTGGCAAATTATATTACTTGAACCGACGTTGGAGAGAGCTTTTAGTCTTAGGAAGAAACCGAAATTCTAAATCGATTAATTTACATGTTATATTAGATTGCAGTACATTAAATTAAAAGTGCGTGCGTATAAAGTACACATGTCAGTATTTATACAAATCTTTAAATTTAAATTTCCGAGACATAGAGGGAGGGAAAACGGAGGATATGTTAGGAATTTAATGAATTCAATTGTCATTAAAATATTCAAAGTCGAAAATTAATACAAATAATTTATGGAAATAATGAATTGCAAATAAAAATGCCACGTGTTTTTTGGTCGATATTAGAAGTTATTAAGTAAATTTGGTTTTGAATGAGTATATATGAAACATTTTGATTTTATATTTTATGTAAAATAGAATATCAAATTATTAAATGACGAGTGGCAAATTAAAATGTAGATATTATATTATATATTCATAAACAAATATCTTATATGTGAGTTTCTGGCAGTGTTCTGCCTTATTTATTTTAGTCAGCTTCTCAACATAAAAAGGTTGTCTCGAAGAGATTGTTTGTAGCAATAAGACCGCCTTTGCACGCTATGATTATAGTAATGAGCATCTTAGTTTATGTCTTTTTATTTTTATCTTGTGTGCAATAAAGTGTTTTCTCTCTCTCTCCCTATAATGCCACATGTTATTTGTAAATATTAAAACTACCTAACTTTCGTCAAACGAATTAGCATAAAAAAACGCTGCCCATTTGTGTGACGCTAATCACGCGTTTCAGTGTAACGGGAAGTTTTGTTTGTAGTGTTGCGAAATATTTAATGAGTAGGGTAAATGTTAAAGTTTTAAACGTTTGATGATTCAACAATGGTTCGATTACCAAGCAAGCTTAATTTGTATTCCAGAGACTGCCAGATACAATGTACTATTCAGAAAGCGACCACAAAGTGGATGATGCAGATGGATTATCCAGCGCTCGTCAAATGCGTATTGTCGCCAAACATTTACGACTTGCGCCGTCTTAAAATGCGGTTCACGCAAGCGCGCGCGTCCGTGACGATTGTCCTACCAATTTGGCATGCTTGTTTAATTTGCAACATTGTTTGCCAAACTGCAAACATTGCAATCTTCCCTGGAAAGTTACTGGACGTAACGGTACGGCAACTGAATATGAGATATGAGAACCTCAATTCCATTGAAACGGTAATTGAATTTTTAAAAGTTTTTACATATAAAATAACTGATAATTATGATTCTATAGTCAAACAATATAATAAGGACTCCAAATTAATTTCTTTATATAAGTCGTATTTGACAAAATTTTACTTTCAGACTATAGCCTATAATAAAATTTGGCAATAAAAGTTATAGTTAGATGGTTATTAAAAGTATTTCAAGAAAATTTATAACGTCCGTTTTATTAAGTTATAAGGTGGCGTATTTCAGAATATTTAGGTTATTTTTTACTAAAATTGGTGGTTTATCACACTGTGCGCTGTTATAGCATATTGGTACAATATCACTGAATTTACCTTCGGGTAGCTGTGGCGTTACTCGAAGAAGAGTTTCCCCTAGAGTCAATTATCCCCCTACACCTCATAATAGATAATAAAGGCAAAACTATCATCCATCTTATCTTATGTTATCTGTACTTGACCGTCCATAATTTTTACGTAATTTTTCTGTAGAGGCACCAGGAGTGGTAGGGCATTCTTACAAACTTTGATCTGCTTTCTCTATCAGTCTACTATCACAATATGAGCCTAGGCACGGAAAGGTTAATATATAACCATAGAATAAAAGTATGAGGAACAATAATGGCTGATACAATCAATAAATACTATTGTTATTCTTTCCCTGACAAAACGAAAAGAATTCAATAAAACGAGATTTCACGCCTGTCTAAAGCTACAAACTCTGGTATAACGTCTTCTTCGAAAATTATTTAAGGATCAAAACGTCTTAATTTGTATTGTTATACGAAATAAAGGCGTCAAGTGTCTTTAACAAAGCACGATACCAACAAACGTCTCCGAGGGTGGTCGCTTACTACGCCAGACCAGGCCATTTCTCGGAAGGTTATCGGCGTAGGCTTTGTGCTTAGCCTTAGTAAAACTAAGCGCTTGTAAAATTACACCCAGGGCTGTAATTATAGGTAACTTACCTGTCAATCATTAAAATGAGGAAATCGATTGGACACTTACGTAAACTAATGAGTAGGTTCGCCTGTTATATTGTCAATTTCAGCGAACTTATGAGTTCTGTGAATAGAAATATTAAATTATTACAACACTAGTTATGCTTTTAATAAACTAAAGCGATATTGAATTTCGAAAAATGTTGACGAAAAAATTTTAGTAACTTAAAAACTACTTCTGCAATAGTTTATTTGAAATACTTTCGTAACATTGTATTATACTTGTACGAAGAAATCTGCCACCCTAGAAAGTATATTCTTTTGGTAAGTGTAGTGTTGTATTTAATTTATTTATTGCATTTTTTATTTCACAATAAATAAATGAGGATTCTTTTATTCTTCTAATGTTCGTTTTATCCAGTGTTATTCATGATTTCAGTATAGAAATGCAACATATTTGTAATAGTTATAAAAAATACTCGTATATCATTTCAAATAATAGTATTTTTAACATTGATGTTAAATGCGATAGAACTTATATGAACGAATTCATTAATTTTAGTAGTCTTAGAGATCTTAGATATTAGTAAGCTGAAACAAAAAATTTCTACTCTTTTACCCATAAAAGTATTAAAAGCTATGGTGAAATTACATTCTGATAAGGCCCAAAATCGATTATCACATTGATATTTCTGAAATTTCAAATTTATAGATTTAATTTAGAAAGTTGTACGACAGAATAGACGTCCTTAACTTGCCCAGGGCCTGTTGCAACTTATCGTGTGGGCGAAACTGCTAGGTTACAATAATCGTGGATATGCATATTTTATGATATCCTTGATATTTTGTATGCAAGTCTATGTACACTTGTAATTTGAAAACTTGTCGTGTGTCATTGACATTTTATTACTTTGTATACCCATATAATTGTTATATAATGCGTGATCGCCACAGCTTATTAAACAGTTTTACTGAGGGTTTATTACCTAAATTTAAAAACATTTAATGTAGGTTTACTCATATACTGTTTATTATGGCTACATTTGGCTTTGGTCTTAGCTATTCCTTTCAGAATAAATAAGGTAAAAGTTTAAGAAATAAAATCTTAGGGACTCTGTTTGTTTCCATAGACAGACACAAATTTTTGTATTTTATAGTTTTCTGATTTTTATATACTGTACTTTCTTAGCAATTCAAAACTATTATAGAAAATAAAAATTTAAGTGTAATATTTCCGATTCCTACTATTGGGACTCTCCCTATATATATCTTGTTCAAGCGGAAAAACTTTTTTATTCATTCACTCGAATTCAAATTGTTTTTTTAATTTGCAATGAACGACACTTGAATGTCATACAGCTCTTATTCAAATATTCATTAATGATTTTGCGTAATATAACTCAAAACGCTATTGAAATCTAGTAAAAGCTTACGTAAAGGGTTTAAACGTTTCTTTCTATGAGTTTAAGAAGTTCTTTTATATTACATGTTGTTAAGAGGATAATAAAGAGTTAGGTTAGGTAGGTTCACAATATCTTTAAGACGGATAGTCCAATGCTATTAAACAGATCAGTGAAGTATGCGTAAATAATAAATAGATAAACGTCTTATATGTAGTTAAGAGTGGTACGCGACTTGGGTGGTCTTTCGTGGGCTGTTGGCTGGCAGACAGAATGAGGCCGAGATTTGTAAGATATTGCGTACGCTCCAGTAATATTGAAATAGATAGCGAGAAGTTATCTCGCGTCATATCAGATCTAGTGCAGCGGTGCGTCTAGATGCGTCACCTCTGACTATTTTCAACGTCATGCGTCTTATGTGCCGCTATTATAAACCACTGATATGACATAACGTCATACAATTAATTAAATTTACTTATGGAAATTATATAGGATAGCCTTAATTGCTTTCAAAGTTATAAACACGATATATTGTTTGCTCATACTATATAACAATTTTCGAGTGTGTTTGAGTTTCGGCTGGTGGCAGGTTTTGGCCGTAGCTAGTCACTACCCTACCAGCAAGGTCATTTCGGTAAGCTAGCATCTATGTAAGAATTTATCATCACTTACCATCAGGTGTAATCACAGTCAAGCGCTAAACTGTCAAGCAATAAAAAAAGTGTTCGCGGACAAAGTATACATGTCAGAAGTGAAACTTCTTAGGCAAACTAATTTTTAAGTCTTTATAAAACTTTAGATTTCCGAGACTTGGAGGGAAAAGGAAGATATGTTAGCAATGGAATTGTCATTAAAATATTAAGTGTCGATAATTATTACTAATAATTTATTGAAATCTCAAATGACGAATTCTAAATAAAACTTCCGTGTTTTTTTCAATTTTGATTTTATTAATTAAATTGTTTTTGAATTCAAAATTTAGAGCAGAGAATGTACGAAAAATTGTTATTTTATATTTTATGAAAAATAGTATGTTAAATTATTAAATGACAAGTGGCAAATTTAAAAAAAATAGTCTTCCATTGTATCTATTATATAATTTGAAAGCTCAATGATGACTTTTTATCCGTTATGTAGTAAAATAATCGATACATCAAATTCAATTACCTATCTTGCAACAAACTCTTTCTTTGCTGGTCTCACAAAACGATGTTATAACACAATACAAATGACCTATAAAAGTGATTTATCTTCTAATTATTCAACGACTTTATATTGATCGGGTCGGCCTCTTCAATCTTATGAGTTAAGATAATCAAACTACATATATAAATAAAAGGTTGTGTCGATAAATTGATGTAGTATCAAGAGATCATATTTTTATTCGTATATTGGTTTGTTGTCTTTTTCTGAACTAATATTATAAAGAGGAAACATATGTGTTTTCGTATGTATGTATTTTGTTTGTAACGTTTCACACAAAAACTACTGGACCGATGTCAAAAAAAATTTGACCATTAGAAAGCTGCATTTTCAGCGAGCGATGATAATATTACTTTCTCAAAATTGATTACAAAAATCTGTCATCGCATGTTCTGGGGAAATTATTGATGATAGAATAACAAATGTTCTCCAATATTAAAGAAGGTATTAACATCTATAATAAAGCCCAGGATACCATATGGCCAACTACTGTAGTCACACCTGTTTTTTTACATTTTAAAAGTTATTAAAAGCGCCGATAATAATCAAGCCATATTATTCATACCTCTGTATTCAACCTTGTCCTATTAAATTTATTGAAGACTGCTTCAAAAGCTGTAAAATACTTTTTGAATTATTAAAGTCGGACATTCCAGTCAAAAGATATAACGAATTTAAAAATGTCAATCTAAAGAAAATCTGGGCCTGCGACTGGTGAGTTAGCTCATATTCCAAGGATACCAATGATACCCACCAATATACTGTGTTTATTTTTGTCAAATATAATTTTTAATGGTTTTTTATATCACGTATGAAAGTGTATGAGATATGTCGTCCAGTGCTTGTATTTGGGAAGACGATACACAGCATTCTGATTATAATATTGAATTTTAATAAGTTTGTAATAGTTGTGTAACAAAAACTGCAGCCATTCCTTATTACATTAATAAGCATAAAAATACTAACAGGTGTGCTCTAAAAACCCTTTCTCCTATGAGGAGGCTAGTGCCCAGCAGTGAGACGTTAATGGGCTGTTACTTACCTTTACTGCAGTTATGTTCTGTTATATCAAACAAAAATAAAAAAGTACTGGCTTGACTTTTAAGACGCAGAAAAAGCTCCCGCATAATGTAGGATTAAATATGAAAAGACAACATTATACATATTCTTACATACTGTGATTGATTTTGGAGGTACATTCGTATTTATAATAATGGCTTAAGTTTTTATTTATAAGACCTGAGCGACCCTCATATTTCACGTTTGGTCAAAGATTAGTTTGCAGTCACTAAGTTATATTGCCATAGAAGCTAATGCCGTTATAATCTTGTCATTTAATACATTTTTTTACGCTTTTTCTAGAGTCCATTACGGTTTGACGAAGTCTGCACACGTTTTCTTAAAAGTAGAAGGCACATTTTTAGAAAGAAAAATTGTATTGAAGATAAAATAATGGATACTGGTTTTAATTGTTAATGTCAAGAAATCCACCTAGGCCTCATATATTTAGATACGAGAATTTAAACCACTGATCGTCAAATTATGTATTCAAGTATTGTATTATATTTCAAGTACATCCAAACAAGTACATTGAATGGCCTATTCAGACTAATGCTCGAAGATATTATCTCTTTTCATACATTTATAGCGTTGTCTTGCGATCGTCGTGGGTGGCATTGCTGTGTTCCTTAAAAACGTAAAAAAAAATTAATCCCCAAAGAAATTAGCCCCTCTATAACACGAGTCGGACATGTATTACTTTTTTCGCTTTAAACATGTCTCGGTGGAGAGATTTATGATTTCGTTCTTTCAACATAAAATTGTGGTTAAGGTAAAAGTGGAAGGGTTAAGCTCAAGGCTAGAATGTATTTTAGAGGAGATTTATGTTTATGTATTGTTGTGCACTACAACATATTTCTTTTTATTAGTTTTGATACCAAGAAATTATTAATTATCAAAGAGCGAATGTTGACTACTTGTTAGATATAAAATTATATTTGATCATTGAATTATATGTGTTTTGTAAATTATCTATACTTATATATAAAAATTGAAGCGAATCACACTATCCACATGTTGCGTATGTTACACCTACCTATACCACATGAGACGTTCGTCTGTCCGTCTGCTTGTACTAGTTAACTTCTGTGAGACTTTAGCTAGAATTTGATAGTTATTAAAAAGTATCTGTAATCCTCAGTCTTAATAATTTAAATTGTACGATAAGAATGATTGGAGGAAAATTATTATTATTGCTATCCATTTCCTCCAATATCCGTCAGTGCCAGAAGACCAAAGTCTTCGAACAGTGCGTGTTGCCAGTGATCACCTATTGCTCGGAAACGTGGTCGCAGACTATGGGCCTCATTCGAAAGCTCAAAATCACACAGCGCGCGATGGAGAGAGCTATGCTTGGAATTTCTCTACGCGATCAAATCAGAAATGAGGAGATCTGTAGAAGAAACCAAAGTCATCCATAGTCTTAAGAATCACGTAGCTGAAGTGGCAATGGCCGGGGCACATAGTCCGAAGAACCGATGGACGTTGGGGTTCGAAGGTGCTGAAATGGGGCCCCGCACCGGAAGTCGCAATGTAGGCAGTCGCTCCACAAGGTGGACCGACGATATAAGGAGGGTCGCCAGTGGAGTAAGGCGGCACAAGATCGGCCACAGTGGGCATCAATAGGTGAGACCTATGTCCAGCACTGGACGTCCATCGGTTGAAGTGAGCGAGTGAGATAAGAATGAGTTTAATTTATATAAAGAACTAAATAACTCCAATGATATTATAAACAAAATACAATCCCTTAAATATTTATTAGGACTTTGACTAGAATATTATTTATTGTTAATAAGGTTATCATTGTTTAGATTTACTGAATATAATTAAATCAAGGATCTCAATGTGGGACATTCGCGCCATCGCTCCAGAAAGCTCGTCATAAAATGTTGCCTATTCATACATTTTTTTATGGAATCGTATAAACAGCCTGTTACCTGAGCATTTAATATTTTTATTATATGATAAGGAATGTTTGCGTTGTTTAGGGTGGTGGAGAGCCAAAGTCGCAGGTAGCTACTAGCGCGTAGCACAGGTAGCGCAAACAGCTACTGTAAAGCGTCCTGTGTACACATTGCACATCTCAGACGCACAATACATGTCGCTCAGTTAACCATATTTGGAGAGATTATACAACTCATCATAAAAGAATATCTCTTTTAGTCCAAAAAAAAGGTAGAAGTGCTATTTGTGAATCTCTTGTACATGAGCAATTGCAATGTAATGTATATTAGTTAGCAGAAAAAATGTATATATGTGCATATGCATGTACGTATGAATGTAAGTTTTTGAAATGAAACTTCTTTAGGCGCATGAGGGTAACATTTTTACGTTTGAAACGAGTGATTAACATCACGAAGATGTGCAGCGTTTTTAATACTAATTCGTTTGAAGGTTAGGTAGTTTTAATATTTACAAATAACATGTGCCATTTAAATTTCCCACCCGTCATTTCATAATTGAATATACTATTTTTCATAAAATAAAATTATTTTATAAATTCTCTTTTCTAAATTTTTAAATCAGAATCAAAATTTAATAATTTCAAATATTGACAAAAGCACACATTTTTATTCATAATTCATCATTTGAGATTTCAATAAATTATAAGTATTAATTTTCGACACCTTTAATATTTTAATGACAATTAAATTTATTACATTCCTAACATATTTTCTTTTTTCCCTCCCTCTAAGTCTCGGAAATCTTAATTTTTTAGATTTGTATAAATATAAATACTTAAAAATTAGTATGCCAAATAAGTTTCACTTCTGACGTGTACTTTGTACGCACGCACTTTTATTTTTTTATATTTATAACAATACAAAAACATAAAAATATATTCCGGTTATCTATAGCAATAATTAAGTCTGAACAGTCAATCGAAATTAAACAATACATTTAAATATTTACATCAATTAATTGAGCACCGAGATTATAGTCTAAAATAGTACTGCTCTAACAGCATTGTATATAACACCACGTTTTTAGTAACTTGCCACCGCCGAAGCCACCCGCCAGTTCAAACTTGGATCACTTTGAATTGAAACGACGACTGACTAATCAGCAAGAAATTATTTGCTTTAGACAACACTTAGCTGTAATCCCTAGACTTTATTCAACGTAAAATCGAACAAATCCCAAATACAGAGCAAATAATGGTCACCTTAAAACAACAAATGCAAAAGCTTGGAAAGCCGGAGCAGTTCCTCTGTTAAAGAATTAAGCCTGTTGTTTATCCTCACTCGAGGTAACAACCGTCCGATAACCGACTACGCAAACATCTCTACCCTCTCCTTATGATGACATTTTTTTACAATTCTGGAAACTGATGACAACTTCTCTAAAATAAGTTGTCACTGTATGCATAATATGTCGCTTTATTATTGGATTATTTTGATTATTAAAGACGTTTCAGGTCGTCAGTATTTTTGCTTCGCTAACATAGTATAATTACTTCTTTTTAATTATATAGAACATATATTTTATAAGAAATAAAATGGTTATTGTCTGTATAGCTGTGGAGACTTGGTAATTTAAAGAGATAGGGTGAAGTTTATAATGAGTAGTATGGAATAAGATATAGAATTATAATACATAATATATATTTATTTAAGTATAAAATATGTTTTTATTTATACTGAAATGATTTTCGTTTCACATCTGGAATAGGTGACAGTACCATTAGGAGGAATTAGGAAAAAAATATTGGACGGATAAGCGTATGAATATCGATTAAAAGTAGTATGATTCTTTCGCGTTAAAATTCGTAGAAATTGCACAAAAACCTTTTGAAGAATAAGTCCAGATATGGTTTTCTTAAAAAAAATCTTAGTAAGTAGCAGCCCATTAACGTCCCACTGCTGGGCACAGGCCTTCTCACTCCGAGGAGCGAGGGTTTTTAGAGTATAGACCCACCACGCTGCTCCACTGCGGATTGGCAGGCATAGTACACAAGTGCACTCTTTATTCCTTCACTCTCATAGTCCGATGTGACGGGAATCCGACACGATCGGAGAAAGATCAGGCGCAGGACCGACGGCTTAACAAGCTCTCCGAGGCACGGGGGTGGATCACACCGCCAACTTCCCAACTTCGGGCAAATATTGAGAAAATCTTAATAGAAAACTCAATATCGATTTTTGAATTGGCCCGACCCGGGACTCGAACTCAGGACCTCATGTCTGTAGTCGAACATGCTAACCACTAGACCAATTAGGCAGTTTAAAATCTTAATCTACACTAATAGACTCTAAAAAAGCAGCTTAATGCTTATTTGCTCATACACTATACTGTATTGGTCGTCAAAAACGATTTGAAAAGATAACTCGAGTCTACTACATAAGGAAATAATCCTCCGTCTTGTTAACGGACTCATCAAATTTTATATAAAAACTAGCTGACCCAGCAAACGTTGTATTGCCATATAATAACTATTATCGATATTAAAAAATAGGGGTTAGTGATAGAAAGGTGACAATTTAGGGTTGTATGTATTTTTGTATGTTGTATCACAAAAAAATTGTCGAAAAAATAATAAAAATTTAGAGGTGGATCACCTAGCCGATGCGCATGCTAAAATTCACGAAAATAGGTCGAGCCGTTTCCGAGAAGTTTAACTTATAATTCCGTGACACGAGAATTTTATATATTAGATTACAGTAGACTAAGAATAATCCCTCAGTGCCAGAAGACCAAAGTGTTCGAACAGTGCGTGTTGCCACTGATCAGCTATAGATCGAAAACGTGATCGCTGACTATGGGCCGCATTCGAAAGCTCAAAGTCACACAGCATAGGATTGGAAGGGCTATACTTAGACTTTTTCTACGCGATCAAATCAGAAATGAGGATATCCGTAGAAGAACCAAAGTCACCAACATAGCCCTAAGAATCGCGAAGCTGAAGTGGCAATGGGCGCACATGGTCCGACGAATCGAGGGACTTTGGGACCCGAAGGTACTGGAATGGCAACTCCGCACCGAACGACACAGTGTAGGCAGACCTCCCATAAGATGGACCGACGATATAAGGAGAGTCGACGGTAGCCGCTGGAGCCAGGCGGCACAAGATCGAGCACAGTGGACGTCATTAGGTGAAACCTTTGTCCAGCGGTGGATGTTCATCGGTTGAAGTGAGTGAGTAGGTGAGCGAGAGACAAAGAGTTTATTCGAGGAGTTTTGATGGATTTGTTTCTGTTAATGGTATAGGTTGTTTTATAATTTATTAGACAAATTTATATTCAGTGCAATTTATGTAAGTATACTGTTTTGCTGTTAGCTAAGTTACATAAGCATCAAATAAATGGTGCCGTTCTTTAAGTTCCACATTTGAGGGTATGGAAACGAAGTTGCAGGGATCAGCTAATATGTAACTATGTCTTAGAAAGAATCGTAACCTGTGCACACCCAGCGGATCGAACACTCGCACCATTATGTTAGTAAGGCCATTAGTCAGTTGAATAAAAATCTTTTACGGTTGTTAAGTTTGTTTAATCAATATTTTTTTCTACAAAGTAAACTTTAGTGATAACCTGGGAAAATAAACTTGGAACGCGCTGTCGCAGGATGGATTAATGTAAATAATCGCACGAAGATTATCTACGGAGCTCGGCAATATTGAATCAGGAAGCACGGTCAACTCCGTGACCGATATCTGTCAGCGTTGGTTTGTTTCCATTGTCGTTTCAAATTTTTAGAAAATAAATTTATCTTTGACATCCATTTATATTAAGACTTGTCCTCCTGGACATTTACCAGTGGATGTAGTTCACCCGCTCCAGACACAACCTTGATGCTGACCACGTTACTCAGATATGAGGGACCGATCCTAGAGGTATTTTAAGAAACTTTGCGTATTATATAGGTGCGAATAAGACTAGAAATTTATACGACATTTGGAAATTATCTACAAAGACAAATTTTGGGTCTTTGACCAGATTCCTGGGATAGATTTTGAAAAGGAAGAAAATATAGAAACCGCGACTGCTGTGCAACAAAAGATGAAAAAATCAAGCATTTGGAGTGTTTGAACGCCTTAAAATGAATATTTATTGTATTTCTTTTCTTGTGATGAGATAATGAAATAGTAATTAATAAAATACTACTGTCGGCGTGCATACCTGTACCGATTTTGATTTGATCATTATGATAACATTAGAGTCATATTTAGATATGCATAAGATATCAGCATGGGGAAATGAGCTTTATTTCAATGACACAGACTGACAATTTTACTTTTTATACTTAAATTATATAGTGTATGAGCTTTTAATTTTTTTTTGTTGTGAAATTGGAAACAAACTTAGAGTTTGTGTAGATTGAAGAGTGAATTATTGATGTCGCGCTCGAGGCTAAGTTTATTCAGCCCAATGCCACCTTCACGAAGCGAGAAAAAACTTCAAAAAATATCTGGGAACCGAGAACATCCTGCCGTTAAACATCGTTTACTTTTTGGTTGCTGCCGATTATGCGTTAATAATTGATTATATTGTTTACTTACATTATTGTAATTTTATTTTAGGAAATTATAAGTGGTCTTTTAGATGTACCGTATTTTAAATGTAGATATGTACATATAACATTTCAAATGTTACATATCAATGTTTAAAAAGTTGACGGCCTCGTAGGCGCAATGAAGAGGGTATTTGCTGAGCAAGCAGAGGACCAGAGTTCGAATCCCGGTAGGAATTTAGGGAATAGCAACTTCTAATTTGTCTAAGTCTGGACCGGTGGGATGCTGTGGCTACTTACCACCCTATCAGCATCGATGTGCCGTCAAGCAAGATATTATGTCCCGGTACGTACAGCGCGCTTCCAAATTAGATTCTATCATCAGTCATTATCAGGTGAGATTACTGTGGGTGCCGCACGAATTACTCTATAACATAGTGTTAGCGATCATTATTCGTGGATTGCTAATTAATTGCTATATTTGATTATTATGCTGAGGTATTAGAAATTGTATCAGTGAAACGTACACTCACTACATCCGGTTTAACGCTGTTCCGGAAATTCTCTAATTTATTAAACTCTGTTTAGTCGTCGTTTTCTCAACGACTTGTGATTGGTGGACATATCATTTTTGAGTGGGGCGTGAGAATGAAGTAATATTCGCCTAGTGTCAGTTCTTAGTTTGTATCAACGATAGTAATGTGTTTTAAGTCATTCAAAGTATTTAATATAATAATAAAGAATTTGAGAATAGTATTACATAACCTGCAAATTAGTGAGCGACTCTAAAAATAGTTATGCAAAAGGTATTTTTTGTACATAAATAAGAGAAACTTTTTTATTACTGACAGGTTCGCGCTTGACTGTGATCACACCTGATGGTAATTGGTGATACAATCTAAGATGGAAACTCACTAAACAAAGGCAATTTAACTTTTATAGTTCCTACACAGCACCGTGCCGGAACACAAATATCTTTGCTGGTAGGGTGGTAATTAGACGCTGCCGAAACCTCCCACCAGTACAGATTCAGACATATTGCAAGATGCAATATTCTAAATTCGCCCTTCCGGGGATCGAATCCGTGACCTCTGCTAGCAAAGAGAGTACTCGCACCACTGTACCAGCGAGACCGTAAAAAATTTCGTGTTACGATGTTTGTTAAACAATATACTCGGTCTACTCAACCTATAATTTTTTTTTACACTTAAGTGTTCTACGATGTCGCACGGGTCAGATCGTTATATTATTAATAATTAAATACAATGTAATTACAAAATAGATTGAAACTGACTTTATTGAAACTGACTGACGAAGTGAATCTCACGTTCTTTTGTCAAATTTGTAAAAAATGTTTTACGAAAATATATGTTTATAAAACAAAAAAGTCTTGTATTTTTTTTATTTCACAAAGAATGTCTATTTCAAAATGAAAACAAATTGTAAATCTAAAAAGCAAAGACCATTCTGAGACTCCTAGTGGCGTCTAGAACTATTTACGGTCCATTGTGTCCTATTATCTCTTGAATCCTACTAATTGAGTCATCCCACACCACTGTCTACATTGTTTGCAAAATTTACCCATAACTAAGCCGCAACAGCCAGTCGATGTGGGTGGTCTTATTCGTATTCCGTAACAAAAAATGTTGTTCTGTTTGTAACATATACTTATTTGTGATTTTGTAATAATTATTTCATTGTACATATAGCTTTGGCACTATTGATTTGAAAAGCTATGTTCGTATACATTTTTATGTCGATATGGTGTTAAAAATTGCTTAACCATTGATGGTTTTGTGTGATTTTTATACGTTACTGGTAGTTTTTTGACTTCCTATATATCTTTCAATTTCAATAAATTTATAAGTTTTGGGGTTCAAGATGACCTTTATATTTAATCGATCCTACACTTCGATCTTACGCAAAATGTCTAGTAAAACATATTCAACTCACTTTTATAGTCTATAAGAGGCAATCTGCTTTAATTAAAAAAAAATGATATTATAAGTATTTAAAAAAACCACTGTAAGTTCGAATTTAAAATTCAAAAGTATAAATTGTGATCGTGAAATCAGTTCGTCTTTGGTTTTAACTAAAACGAAGGATATAAATGGATTTGTAGCTTTAACATCGCCCCTAATTTAATCTGAAATTTCTTCGCCTGTTGTGAAGTCGGATATTTCAAGATGTAACACAAATGTTATAAAGAAGTTGTTAATAGGTAGGATGCGCGTCGAAATACCTATCTATGCGGCACATTGCAAGGGGTGCGCCGGCGCAGACTTAAGCGTACAAATTGATTATAATGCAACGAATGACAAAGGCCACCCACGTCGACTGCTATAGTTTCTAAGACGTGATGCATTATGTTTTGCTATGCCACGACATTATTAATATTCAGTGATGAAGGCGCATTTAGAGAATATATATTACCAAATTTTATATAAAACTTTTCAGTTTGCTTTACAAGGATGTTTTTGAGTATAGGCTTTCTTTATGACATTATTAAAAGATTTTATTTAAAGCAATGGGCAACATTCATTTTCTATCTTCCTGCTTAATGATCCTATGTATAATTTGAAAAGATAAATTTGATGCATCGTTCTCGTTGCTGAACATTTTTAATGCCTTGTAGTTCAAGTAAGTAGTAAGCATTTATTTAAGGACATTTAACAGTTTAATATATAGACATAATTTATGGAAGGGCTCATATTTCTCTTGGACGTTTGTTTTTTTTTTTGCCTCAAATCTGTTTTTTAGATAAGTATTATGGAGCTATTTACGTATCACGTAAACTTGTGGTATCAATCTCCATTCTGTCATAGACTTCACTCCTAAACTACAATTCTCTGATTTGCCAATTTTCGGGCAGAAAAGCACAGGTTTTTATATCTGCATAAATGGCTACTTATATTACTCAGATATAGGGCTTTTCAAAATGACAGATTTTACATCAGCCACTAGGTTCTGGGGCCGCAAATTACCGAACATTAACTCAGAGAAGTTTCTGTGTGAAAAATAGACACTCTTCCAGTCTTAAGACGGAGTTGGATAAGTTAATAAGCCACATTTCCAATAATAAATTATTCGCGACATAATGTAAACTTTATATTATAGTTATGCACTCTTAACACCAGTAAACTGCATGAAACAACTTAACTTTAAATAAACCACTTAAGATAAATTTGCAAGCTTTAAGTATCTAATTATTGGTTTTGTCTGTTTGATATGTTGTCATCAGTAACACGGTTACCGCCGTGTCAAATAAAGTATTTATAGATATTTGATGAATGAGTATAGAATAGAAAACGGTATAACACTTAGAAGGGTTGAGAAAATATCGAAATTCAGTTTTGGTCTTTAACCAGCACTACAATGCCAATTCATAGCCTCTAGGTTTGCAGGACTCGTAGGAGGCTTTGACTGTGTCTAGTTATCACCCTGTCACCAAAGACGTGCCGTGTGGAAACTATTACGATTTTATTGGTAAATCACATATTTCAAAATTAAGACGTGCATGCATCTTAGCCTGTGTTATGCCTTGAGGTGAGCTCACGTTGAAGCAATAACATGTCAGTAATAAACAAAAAATCTTTGAATTTAAAACTGGACTGGTACCAGGCATTGATTTATGATTTGTTCTTCAACTGAACTCGTCATTTGTAATTCGATTCCTTAAAAAAACTCACAGCATAGCTATATGTAAAAGTATTTTCTGAAAATATCCAACATAAATATGACATCAGGAAGTACAAAAGGTTTCACGTAAGTTCATCTATATTATTACTACAAAAAGTAAGTAAGTAGGAGCCCATTAATGTCCCACTGCTGGGCACAGGCCTCCCTCACTCATAGAAGAGAGGGTTTTTAGAGCATAAACCCACAATAGCATACAAGTGTACTCTCTCTTCCTTTTCTTTCATAGTCCGATGAGACGGGAATCCGAAACGATCAGAGAGAGATAAGCCGCAAGACCGACGGCTTACAGTGCTCTCCGAGCCACGGCGGTGCATCACACCGCCAACTTCCCAACTTCGGGCAAACATTGAGAAATAATAGAAAACTCAATATCGATTTTTTAATTACCCCGACCTGGGACTCAAACCCAGGACCTCATGTCTGTGACCGAACATACAAGACCAATGAGGCAATTTATTACTACAAATGCTATCAAAAAACTGTTGATAGATGCCATAAAAAAATCGTGCCGTGCCGAAATCTATAAAACCACCAATTTTTGAAACTCACGGAAAACTTTCTTTATAATCCTTTTAATTCGGACCAAATGACGGTACTACTAGTATCAAAAATGCCAAGACCTCTGTCGGCATCGTAAAAGTGACATAATGTGTACCGATTCGTTCACATGATTAGGTATTATTACACACTAAAAATTTTATTGTATGTTTTGTGCGGCTAATTTAAAATTTAACATTCTTATGAAGTTAAACAAATTTATGGCCGATGTAGAAGATGAAATGTAATTTGGGACTCTTGTTTTATAACATAATTTATTTGTATCGTTGATTCTATACTTTATATGGCATTCAGCACAAATTGATTTTATACATTCAATAAAATATAAATTTTCGTCAACATAATCGTTTAATGACATAACCATTTTTTTAGTATTAGTAGAGATTTTCCTTATAAAAAAATATAAAATATAGAAGAACATAGTCAAGTTAAAAAGGTAAGGTAGCAGCCCATTATATCCCATGGCTGGGCACAGACCTCCTCACTTATAGAAGAGAAAATTGTCTAGTAAATGAATCTAAATCTGCCAAAATAAATAATAATGTAATTATGATTTTACAAGGCATTAATTTTGCCAAATCCATTCATACGATATTTCTGTATAATAACAGGAAACCATTGAGATTTCATGTTTATAAGCATCAGTTTAGCCGTCTGTGTAAGTAATAAAATAAAAAATAGAAGTAGAAGTCATAAAAAATAGTAAGTAACCGAATTTCTCATATACATCATAAGAAAAACGACTCTTGTTGATCATAACTGCTGTATATTCCCTTACACAGCATAAATTCTTATATCTCCTCAAATTCATACCGAGAAAATCGTCTTCAAACAATATAGTTTTTTATCATTATCCATCTGACAAAATCCCCCGCCACAGAGTAACCCACCTTTCCTTTCTCCACAGAGTACTTGTATTTCGAAAATCATGACATACACATCTAATGTACATATAGATATTGGGTTATTTATTTCATAAGTTAACGGTAATATTAATAATAAAAGAACAAAGTACAGTCATCCAATTATATTAAATTTAAGATTAAAATAAAATTAATATCTTTCTTATATACCAGCCGCACAGAAGTAAAATATGTATTGACAGTTCCCAGGTACTTAAAAAATAAATCACTTTTCCAAATAAAAAATTGGCGAATTCATTTTAAATATCTTGTATTTATCATCAAGTTATAAAATTAAAATAAAAGTCCGTCCATGAAATTTAATTTTCAATTTAAATTTTCTCTTCTGTTGATTTTATAATCTTTGCCTTTAATAGAATAAATATTATGGCGATACCACCCTTGGCAATGGCCGCTCACGTACATTACTATCCTTTCCTGCCATTACCATCCTTAATTGCTCTAAGATTGGTTATGTTACTCTCTTTTATGGTAAAGCGGTCAAACTTAATTGTTTTTATGAGCGTCTGTTTTTTGAGATTTGAATTATAAGTTTTGTAACTTTAGTGGCAGGTGGTCTATCATTATGCAATGAAGTTGATCTGTCTACTTGGCATTTTAATTGGTTATAATAGCCAATTAAATCTTCGTAAACGTTCCTAATGGGTTTTTGGAATGCGATGTAATTAATCCGATTGAGATTCTTCGAATAAAGTGTTGTAACTGTCATTTGTATCCGTTGTTTATGAGCCTGTTGGTGTTTGTCGAGCACGTACAGGTTAAATGCCCATATTTGTTAAATATTTAGGATTAACACACATTGCTTTTGGAACAGACCGTGTTCAATATAAACGTGAAATAATAGGTTTCAATTGCTTGCCGACTAATATTAAATTAACACCACACACAAGATACGAGACGCTTTCAAAAACACAAACACAGAGGAAACCTCTTCATATAATTCCAAAAATTCGGCTTAAACCTATTTGACCCCGACTCTTTTGATTCAATTTTTTTATTAAGCTACTGTAAATGCTTCGTAAATAAACAATATAGATATTCTTTTCGGTGAATATAATTGCAAAAAGCTCCCAGGGAAGAGTTTCGCTCATTCAATTCCCCTTTTGAAACGGCCACGCTGGAGAAGAGGTTTGTGTACTTATTTCACTGGTATGAGGTCTAGGTACTATAAAGTAAAGTGAGATAACTTTTAACTTGAAATTGTGTCTTTTAATTTGTCTACGCCATGAGTGGTAGAAGGCGTCCCGCATCGACAACTTTTCGACCAAAGTTATATCGCAAAAATAGTTTATCTTCTGGCACGATATTCTGGATCGCTTTTAAGATTAAAGAATGCTACTGTCTTAGACTTCAGGATATCACTTACCATTAGTTGCTGTCACAGTTATGCCTGAACCTCTCCGTAATAAAGTAATAAAGGTTTTTACCCTATCAATGGTACTTTTATAGACCCTTCCCTACCTACTACGAGAGAATCGTCAGATGTATTGTAATATATATCAATGCCCTGAATACACCGGTTATATATTTTTAAGCTCTTACTATTATCTCACATTCTCCTTATATACGAGTATATCTTGTTAAAATTTTCAACTGTTAATAAAATACTTTTTTATTAATTCATTCAAGTTGAACTAGATTTTTTTCAACTTGAAGTGGATGACACTTAATTAAAATATAATTTTAAGCTGGCATTGACACCACGATTTTGTATTTACTCGTTATTCTTAAACTTATTTTTACTGTGAAGAATATTCATTACCAACAAAACACTGCTCCACTCAATCATGAGTGCTATTGATAATGCTTGACGAAATGGTCATATTTATAAGAAGCACGAAACTTACACTGTATAGGTTTTAGCAGGGCACCTTTTGACATGAACAGGGTATCCAGTAGTACATTATTTCTCGGATATGATGTTAAATGCATATCATCGTGAAATGGTTTATTTTTTTATAACTCAAATGTAAAACTACATTTTGTAAGTAATAAACAAAATACATCTGAAAATAAAGCTAAATTCGTATAAATACGTCAAATGCTTGAATTAAATATTTATATACGTAAATTATTGGCATCACGTCTCATACCCAGAGGGTTAGGCAGAAACTACGTCCTTCCACTTGTCATGACTCTTGCATATCTGTTTCGCTTCTTTTATTCTTATTAAACCTTTCATATAAGTTCGTCGGTTTAGAGTACTCTTGACCTGGCCCCTATTATTGATACCTTATCTTATAAATGATTTAAAGAATGATACTTCAATTTTCTTACTACATACATTGTGAAAACTCAAAAAGTCTAAAGAAAGCACTAGCAAAAAAAACGTAGTCCTATGTTATGTCGGTTGTATTAAAAGTTTATATTGAAATTGTCATCGAGACTACTTTTGTTAATTGAATACAATAGAAGTAGCACGTAATTCTCTTGAAAAATGACTTAGACATGATTGTTATGGTGTAGTTGTGATAGTCAATAGAAACTAGATTTTAAATCTAAGTTCAGTTGCAGCTGTTGTCCTAGTGTTAATAACAAATAAAAGCATGCATCTCCGCTTTTGTAGGACGATAAAATTACAAAGGAAGCCATGAACACAATAATATTGATAAATACTGGTTATATGATTATAAATTATGGAAACCTTCATCATGAATATTTTTGTTGCGGCATTGCTTTTATTTTATAACAACCGTAAAGCTTCTGGTCATAAAACAAGAAATGTTGAACAATGGTAGCATAAAAATTCAGTATTTACTAATTCAAAAGCTGGGCTTTTAAACGATATGCAGAACGGACAAGTTTCACTTGCCCTACGGGTGTTTTGTTTATGTGCAGAAGATTCATACGTATATACATTACAAAATACAGTACATGTTTTTTGATTGCTGACAGTTTTAGCGCTTGACTGTAATCATATTTGATGATAAGTGATGATACAATCTAGATAATGGAAGCGCGCTAATCTGGTAAGATCAGTTAAAATAAGAGGTATCTTATGGTTTCTACACAACGTCGTACCGGAATACACATCTTTTTGCTTGGTGGTACGTCTTTGCTGGTAGGGTGGTAACTAGTCACGGCCGAAGCCTCTCACCAGTCGAGACTCAGACAAATTAGAAATTGCCATTTTCTAAATTTAGATAATATACCTATTAGGTATATAATAAGCTTGTTAAAATGTTAAAACTTATGCGAGTGATACGGCTGGCAACAACTAGTAAAATTATAAATTTTCTAACTGTTCTTATTACAGGTCCGTTAGATTTCTCTCGTTAAATATTTTATATGAGAATGTATGAAATCTATCAGTTTGTGCAATCGACACTAGCGTCAGTAGATTCTTCGAAGAAACGTGTGCGGAATAATAAAATCATAGCTTATATAATAAGTTATCAGCTTTAGCTTTACTGAGCCGAGACAGCGTATATTTATGTGTAATAGAAATGCAAGGATTAATATATCAACAATGAGTTACAGATATTTATGTAATTAGTGTACTAATAATCGGGAAAAAACAATCTTACTACAACTACGTTAATAATCGTTTCACAAATTATAATCATATTACATCTCAAATCAAATTACAATCATATTACATAATCACATTACGTAAATGAAAACCTATATTTTGAAAATCTTGTAGATTTGTACAGTTGTTATATTGGTCCTTAAAACATGCCAGGCATTAATGATCTCATACTTATAAAAAATCAATATTTGTTTGTTTTTATTTATTGTACTTCCAAACCGCTCAATAAGCTTGCGGCATCAATAAATTAGAAATTTGGTTTCGCTTGAAGCTTTTAATAAAATTTAGATTGGTTTATGTCTAAATATGTGGAATATATAACACACTATTATGTAGTTTATAGATATCGTACCTACACTACCCGTTAAATTCTCCCACTTTTAGGGTTCCCGCAAGAGATCATTCTTAAGGGATAAGGTGTTCTATGTGTACCACTTTTTGAAGTGAAAAATGCGTGATTAGCGTCACTAAAATGTACAGCGATTTTTATTCTAATTCATTTGAAGACTAGGTAGTTTTAATATATTTCAAATAATAACATTACAAACAAAGTCATTTAATAATTTAATAGACTGCTTTTCATAAAATATAAAATAAAACTATTGCATAAATTATCTTTTCTAAAGTTTAAATTCAAAAACAAAATTGAATTAAAAACTTCTAATATTGACAAAAAAACATGAAGCATTTTAACTACAATTCGTCATTTGAGATTTCAATAAATTATTGGTATTAATTTTTGACTTTTTAAAGACGATTAAATTCATTGAATTCCAAAGATATCTTCCTTTTTCTCTCACTCTGAATCTCGGAAATCTAGAGTCTTAGATTTTTATAAATATGAACAAGACTTAAAATTAGTTTGCCAAAGTAGTTTCACTTCTGACATTTACTTTACTTTACTACGCACTTTTAATTATTTTTGTTTCTAAGTACATTATAAGAGGTGCATAAATAAATAGATTGTAGACTCATTTAAATTTTTTAGATGGCGTGTGAAACGTTCATGCATGCAACGAAATAGCTTTAATAAAACAATATACATATAATAGCATTTTCATCTGCCCAAATAAAATCATTAAGTCATTATCTCGTTATTGTAACGGTGCTAGTATATATTTTTATATGGACTACCTACAGGCATGCATATATTTTGTTTGAAAAGTGTATTTTAGATAGAGAGATAGAAAAACTTTATTCCACATAGAAATTTCAAAATTCAAAAACTTATATGTTGAAGCTTATAATCGTACACTAAAAAGATTAACCTATGTGCAAGAGCGGCCTTATTGCTTATCTCTGTCGAAATTAAAAACTAGTAAGGAGATATACAGGTAGTGCAAAAATAAAATAAACTAAAGTTAAATATTTTAATAAGTTTCATTTATATAACGAATAATTATAAATCGATACTAGGATGACAATAATAATATCATAATAATAATAATAAGTAATTTAGTAATATCTCGTATCTATATAACTGAATTTTATGAATGCATATTTAAAAATGTGAGAGATTGATAAACTTATCAAAAGACTCCTTACCAACTAATATAAAAATTTGAAATTGATACCGGAAATTAGAGTTTTAGGTATTTCTTGGCTTACTTAGCTATTCTACTACAATAAATATGTGGCTCTTTGCTCTTGGTCAAATATGTAATAAACAAAATTTTAAGTCTTCGAAGGCAGGCACTTTATTGGACACCAAAGTGTCAAAAATAAGGTATCAAACCTGATTCTATTTCAACAAAAATTTTTTCATAGTGACTCTACAAGAAAACATCAAATATACATGACATAATATTGCTTTGATTAAAACACTTAAGTAAATCCAAAAGTTTAAATAGCTTAAAAACTTGTAGTATAGATATTTACAACAGTATTTGAATTATTTATGACAATGTGTCAAAAGTTGATCACATTTCATGATTACTGTTTAATCTTTAAAATTAAAATTTACTTAAGCATAATTATATGCAATAATCAGTCTTGGACTCACCTTTGCATAAGTTCTAGCAATATGCAAAGAGCACTCTTACATTTAAACCATATTTTAAGTTTCAGCAACATTTCAATGGCAGGAATGTTTGGATTTGAATCCAGTTTTGTATATATGTTCAGTCGCATTGTATGCAAAAATCATATTTAAAGGAGTAACTAAAGAGTTTCTTAGCGGTATCTTCTGGGCAGAATAAACTTCCAAATTTATTACCAGCAGATTCATTTGACATTTCAAAGGAGTTAACCCTCTTTTAACAAAGAACGTTTTGATTTTATGGAAACCGGTTGTCCCTAATTCCTTTGTTTGGAAAGAAAAGATTTTCTCAATCCAGTTCCCTATATAGGTTCAATCAATTTACATGTAAAGTGTCATTCATGTAAAAGTTATTGTTAAATTAAGTACCGAGTTTCTTGACGGAATTTTCTTGGTAAAATCAAATTTCTAAACAGGTACTGGATTCATTTCCAACGGATTAACTTGACGTTCTAAAAGATCAAAGCCTAATTAAATAAGAAAATATATTGGATTATATTTCATGAGAAATTGATTTTACCAAACTCGTTATGTAGAATCCATATATAAGTAGAAAATGAGATGGTTTCTCGATTCAGTTGGTTCATTCAATTTATATGTGAAATGTGATTAATTTTAATGTAAATAAAATAATATCGGGATGGAATATTGTCGCTAAAATCAACTTTTCGCAACGTTGCCTAGGTCCATTAGCAATGTATGTACATAAAGATTTAAAAGATTCACGAAGTGCAAGCCACGCATCTATGGAATGCACTTCCCGAAGATCTCAGGAAAAATAAGTTTAGTAGGACTTCTTTCAAACTCAGATTAAAGCATCTCTACTTTTCGAATACATAATTTCAGTTGTTACCAATTCATATCCCCATAAATATGGGTAAATATTGTATAATATGTAATGTGTATGTATGTTTTGTTCATTTATATATATGTACTAAATATATGGTCATTTTCTTATTAGTGTTTTCTTTTTTCAATTCAAACTTCTTTAGTCGCCTGAGGGTAATTTTTTACGGATGAAACGCGTAATTAACGTCACGAAGATGTGCAACATTTTTATGCTAATTCGTATGAAGTTTTTAATATTAGGTTTATATTAAGGTAGTTTTAATATTTACATATAACATGAGGCATTTAAAGTTGCCACTTGTCATGTATTATTACAAAATAAAATATAAAATAAAAATATTTCGTAAATTCTTTTCTAAATATTAAATTAAAAAAGAAAACTTAATTAATAATTTCAATATTTAATTAATAACTATAAAATTTGTATGACTTGTATTCTATTATTACTTATTGTATTAAATCAATGACAATTAAATTTATTAAATTCCAAAAATAAATAAAAAGTTTCATTTAGGAAATGTATTAGGTGTTTTCACGTAAGGTAATATTAAATATGAATATAGTTCTCTAAAAAATGGAATCTTGTTTTAATTAATAATTTCTAATATTGACAAAAAAAAATGTGTGTGTATTTAGAGGTTATACTTCTCGTTAGGGGTTATACTTCTTTGGCGTAACATGTTAAAAATCTTTTCCAAATAATTATCTTACCCCTTATTCTACGTTTGTAGAAAAAACGACACTAACAATAGAAAAAAGATGATTGAAAGGTTTATTATAACGCATTATCTAGTTAAATAAAGTTTATTTAAATATCACAAAAACTTAAATGTTGACTATAGCTAACTTCAGGGTGTAAGTTTTCTGAGGTATGCGCGCACATCGTAAAAATTTACTCTCATCATTTTTCCTTAACGCGCCAAAAAAAATATTACATTCAAAAATACCGTCATTTGAGATTTCAATAAATTATTTGTATTAATATTCGAGACATTTAATATTTTAACGACAATTAAAATCATCAAATTCCATATCTTCCTTTTTCTCTCTCTAGAGAGAGTCCTAGAAATCTAAAGTTTTAGATTTGTACAAATATAAACAAGAATTCAAAATTAGTTTGCCAAAGAAGTTGCAGTTCTAACATGTATACTTCGTCCGCACGTACTTCTAATTTTTTTGTAATTTTTATAGAGAATATATTGATTATATGAGAGATCTGTTGCATGTAATGCCGTTGGTAGGAAAGGAGAGAGCGCGTGTCACAGCGCGATTCCTGCAATAGCATCCGAGAGATTACTCTATCCGGTGACGGAGTAAAGTATCGTTAGTTGATTATTGTGTTTATTTGCGTGGCATGTGTTGGTGTGCCGCGGCGCGTGTGTGTGTAGGCCACCCAGCGCGCGGCCACACGCGGCGCCCACCCACGTGGCAGGGGCGCCGCTCGCGGCCCGCGGCCCGCACTATCGCTCTGCCAAACCGCTACCGGCGCTGGACATCGATATGCTCTGATTGACGTATGAGCCTCCAATTGAAATCTGATTTATCTGATATGTACCCAATGCATATCGATCGCTCCCACAACAGGCGAATACTACCCTGTTATATGGGAACACCGTATCTAATTTGTCAATAAGGATCTCGTACTTCTCTAAGAGATAAATTCAAAGAGACATCAATTCTCACAGTACCGTCGCAATATATATTGAATAATCTATATATAAGAGATATCCAGGTATCTATTGACTCATCACGATATCTCTGGAACCATAAGGCGTAGTGACTTGAAAATTTGAAGAAATATTCCTTTTGCCGAATAGAGGTCAGCTAAGAACGGAATTTGCGGGGTTGTTGTTTAAAAAAATTTAAATTTTCACATTTAAATAAAATTCATCTACATATTTACAAACTATATCTTTTATGGTATGTAAAACTTGTTTAAATATTTTTTTTTGACGTAATAAAAACTATGAAAAGTACATTTTAAAAAATTCCACCCGCAATCAAAATGCTACCCAAAAAACATGTCCGTAATAATATTCACTTATACAGCAAAAAATTTTAAATACACAATTTAATACACGAAATAAAAACAAACTTGTAATCCCATATTTTAGAGTGAAGAATTGAACATACTCATTTTTAATAAGATACCGCAGTCAGTTATAGATTTGCCTCTGCATAGTTTTAAGAAATATATCAAAAATATACTTTTACAAAAGGCGCACTATAATGTGGAAGATTAAGCGATTAAAATGTTTGGACTGGATTCCACTTGCAAAAAAAAGTAAAATATTACGCATTGTAACATACACGACTATCTTTAAAAGAGTAACCGCTGAGTTTCTTGCCGGTTTCATCTCACAAGATTGAACTTTCCGAACCGGTGGTAGATTTGTTACCAACGGACAGACTACTGACCATTCAAAAGTGCTTTTTGAAATACTTGAATAAAGAATACTTTCATTTTACTTACCAACTAGAACTCGTATAAATACTTCTTAAACTAAATAATAATAATAATGATATATATTTCTCAGGTAAATACCCAGTACAGTCACACACGATGCAGTCACTGTTAAATGAAATAAATTAATTACTAGAAATTCATCTTTTCTCTTATTTGTTCGTTTCTAAATTAAAGGCATTACATTAAAGACACTACATTCAGTAAAATAAAAAGAAAGCAAAAACTACGCATCTAACTAACATTTTAACGATAATATAATAATGAACAAGAATTATATATTTAAAATAAGAAAATAAAGAAAACCTTTATTACGCATATAGAATGATAAATGTTCATATTTTAGATTGTAATATAAAAATATCTTTTGTAAATGTTCATATTATTTGAAATAGAACCAAGCTGTCATAAACATTACCACCCCGATTAGCTTTTAAAAAAATATTTGGATATCCGTTCAATACTTTCCTAATTTCAAATGTATCGGACGAAGAACTTTGGAAATCTTATAATAAGTGAACGAGTGATTCATTTTTGATTAAATACATATGTGGATATAAAATTTGATTTTGTCACGTTCAAGCTTAGTTCCTTATATGCATACCGAGCCTAATTTGTCGCTATTAAATGTCAGCGGTTCCCGCAATGACACCTGTCTAGTTCCTGATCCCGTAGGAATATGGGGAAACTCAAAAGGAGTTACTATTCTAATTTCAAGTCAATCGGATGAATAACTGTGGAAATATCGTTATGAGTGACCGAGTGATTATTTCAGTTATATACATGTCCACGGGCTCTACGTTTAAATGGCCAACTGGCATTTTAAACATTTTGACCTATTTGTAGTTTTGATGTATATATCACCCCATAAATCGGCCTCGGTCATCAATTTTTTAATCAAAACATGATATTTATAAACATAAGATTAAAACAACAGGCAGTGCCGTGATAATTTATTTATATTTGAAACACTGTCGCACAAAATTAGCATTTTATTCCTTATACATACGAGTACCTATGTCTTTATACGTAGGGGCTGTCGATATATGCAGTCTTGTTTAAGTGAAGCTTTTTTAGGCGGATGAGGGTAAAGTTTTTACGGATGAAACGCTTCATTGACGTCATGAAGATGTGCAGCGTTTTTTGTGCTAATTCGTTCGAAGGTTAGTTTGTTTTAATATTTCAAATAACATGTTGCCACTTGTCATGTAATAATAAAATATTAAAAAAAAAAAATTCGTAAATTCTTTTCTGAATATTGCATTCAAAAAGAAAATTTAATTAATAATTTATAATATTGACAAAAGACACGGGACATTTTAATTTACAATTTGTCATTTGAGATTTCAATAAATTATTTGTATTAATTTTAGACACGAAACATATCTTGTTGTTAATCTAGCTAAGTTAAATAAGTTAGTACCTGGTTAGTAGTTAATTAAGGTACTATTTATTTACCAATGGACATATATTAATATTACTGACATGACTTTAAGCTATACAGGTTTTGTGCATGTTCAAGACCTGACACTCAATGATTTGAAAACTTTGTTTTCAATTTCTCGTGTATGAGTTAACTAAAGATTAATACCTTTATTTCAATGAAAGTTGTTACAAAATATCGTGAGTGCTAGACAGCATATTTTCTGATTGATGTATAAGCCTCCGAAAAAAAACTGATACATCTGATAAATATGTCCATGCCCGTCAAACATCGATCTGTCTCGTTCGTCATACAAGGTACGCAATCGTTGTCGAGAATCGGATTAGTATAAATTGTATTTTTATAGCACAGATTTTGGTACTTTATACAGGATTACAATAAAGCATCCTAAAGTTTTATATTACGGGTAAATAAGCGTTTCACTCACCTGATGATAAGTAATGATTATGGTCTAATATGTTATCCCGTTAATCTTACCAATACCAGTAGTAGAGACTTAGTATCGTATACTCTATCACAGGTTACTGTTCAAAATTGGACTGACTCAGATAGGGAAGTACTTCGTTCTTGTATATTTTAATGTGAACGGGTTAGCAAAACATCCTGGCTCTTTTAACCTGAAACTTGGCAGTTCCACCAATCCTGCAGATGTCTACTAGCGACGGGATTCATTTAAAATCAGTGGAAACACTGGCTTGGGGATTAAATTTCATAAAAAGGGTAAGTCGTGTCGTTAAACTAATATGCTTCTTACACTACCATATTATTTAATATTATCAAGAGGTAACATCCTGAAATTAGGTACAAGTACCACTTACCATGTGGTAAGTGGACACAACAATTACTAATTGTTTTTAATTTAAAACATAACGTGACTTTAAACCCCTTTATTTAATATGTTTTATAATTTCAATATAAGGAATATTCTTTCAGATATCTGCAACAGCGGTAATTAGCGGTAATTTTATATTAATTGTAGCTTTTAATTAACATGTCCATGTATTCAAATAAATTATAGAAAAATAAAGATAAAATCGGATTAAGAAATCCTAACATCTTTCTTTCATTCGAAATAAATCCAGGGATTCTCATTTGTATAAAAAAAATACTCGCCATTAAGCAAGAACAAACCATAAAAAGTTTGTAACGGCAACAGATATGTGTCAGTTACTTAGTACCATTTCGGTTATCACCATACATAGCCCTTAACGTACTTCAAAACAGATAACCATAGCGTTAAAAGTTATTTATAACTATGCAAAAGGTCAAGAAGACAGTGTTGTGACTTGACATATTTCCAAGAGCTTACATTATTCATGTTTAAGCGGTAATGAATATAAATAAATGTTCACTTAAACAGACTGCAACAAAGTTATCTGACACTCATCAGACATAAAATGGACATATAAATCATTGTTTTAAAATACGGTAATATTTTAATGTAAAACTATTAATTAGATAATCTTTTATTATGATTTTTCTGTTTCTAAGTGTATTTGACCCCATAACGTATTAGATTAAGTTAATTTAAGCGCATAGGTTTAGCTTATATTTACAAAGCCATTTTACAATAAATTCAAGGAAATGTAGAATAAATACAGTAATGTAAAATTAAGTTTTTAAATTGTATCACTACTCTTTCAAAGCAGTGATGTAGATGTACTAGCACATATATGTAAATATAAATATAGATCTTAAGGAAACTTTAAACATTTTACTTGAGTTATCTATGTATAGCCCTGTTTCGCAAAATAAATCTAATAGAACTTAACTGGATAAATAAAATTAAGGTGCGTGTGTACAAAGTACACATGTCAGAAATAAAACTTCCTTGACAAACTAAGTTTTGAGTTTTTTTTTACGCTGGGATACCTGGAATACTCGGAAGGATGTTGCAGGGTATGCCGGACTCATACCGGCTAAAACTCAGCGGTGCTCCTACATCACTCGAAGACGGGGTAACGAGAACGCGACTGACAGACATTCGCAACCCCGCCAGCGATGTGCCTGTTTAGGCTCAACTCGGTCAATGACCAAAACTTACTCCGAAGGTGGATTGCCTGGAGCACCTAGCAAGCCACCAACCACCTCGCGGGACCTCTCTTTGTTGTACAACGGTCCCCGCTTCCGTTACCCCAAGGTCACCACTAAGGAGGGAGACGGCGATCGTGGGCCTCTCGCCTCCTTCCCGGCCTTCTCCTGCGAACGGTCGAATTGGTCACGTTCGCCCCCCTCAATCGTTTCGCCATCTCCTTCCGCGTCCTGACATCCCCGCAGAAGGAGAGCGTAGTACACCACGCTCTCTCGCCACTTACCATCATTCTAATGACGGTGGGGAGCGAGAGATCCGCACCAATAACCGCCATGAGCGCGGCACGCTGAACAGTCTAAGTTTTAAGTCTTGTTTATATTTATATAAATCTAAAACTTTAGATTCCCGAGACTTAGAGAGAGTGGAATAAGGAAGATACCTTAGGAATTTAATTGTCAATAAAATATTATACAATATTAATAATAAAAAAAAAATCTCAAATGGCGAACTGTAAATAAAAATGACACGTGTTATTTGTAAATATTAAAACTACGTAACCTTCAAATGAATCTAAATAAGTTTCACTTCAAAAGTACTTAAATATAAATTGATAGTGTAAACTAAAAGTAGAAATGGAAGGACGTAAACCACCGCATTTCCCTTAAAGATGACTAAATAAATAACGTCTTAATACAACTATAAAATTCAGTTGTAAAAGTCATCGCTTGAATGTTAACACACCACATTATGAATCTCGAAATTACAACAACATGCAATTGACAACGCATGCAAAATTACGAAATATCTTTCCTAAGTCATACATGCTTAAGTCAAGCATTTAACGTAATGATTGTATTTGCAAGTGTAGAACATTCAGTAAGGTATCTGAATATCATTTCATTATATATTTCCCATTAAAAGATCGGCTTTATTAAGGTTTAAGTTTTAAATTAGTAACTTTCCTACATGTACCTTTTGGTACTTTTGTAACTGAAACATATCTTTTAATATCAGTTCTACTATGTCCCATCTTGTAATCTAATACAAGTAGGTTTTTATTCTTCTTAATTTAACAAATTTATTAGGGCTTGAATTAAAATATGATAACTTGCAAATTAATCTCTATGTCATTTACCTTTTTCTAGAACGAAATACATCAACAATACTGTTATGTTTCGCTCTTGTACCAATAACAATTTGTTCTTTTCTAGCATAGATTTTTTGAACTGCAGTTTTTCTTTATTTAAGAAGCAAATCAAAGCCGATAAGTAGTTGTTTGGTTTAATTTTTAATTGTAATAATATTTATTTTATTCTATTTATGTCTCGTTCATTGTAGTTCTGCACTGTGTGTGTTATATTTTGTGGAAATTTTATTGGTTTGTGTTTTATATGTTTGATTATAATTATGTATAAAGTAACTGTTTGTTTCGCAAATAAAATAAATTTCGATTTCAGGGATTTTTTTTAAATAGCTGAAATTAGAAATGGTTGTCGACAGAGGATATTGGTGTTATAAATTTTTTGAAGATACATATAAAAATAGAGCTCAGAAACTGACAGATGTTCACTAATTACATATTTATTAGGAAGTACACGATTTGGCTTTTACATTTTTTGTTGAATTGTCATTGTTCCCAGAGTTATCCGAAACGGCTCGGTTAATTTCGACCACTCCAAAAAACACCGACATATAGCTGATCTCTAGGGGCCCGGGAAACTCCAAGTATGTAAATTATATTAGACAGCGTCACAGCGAAACATGACAGGTTTCTCTAATTTTTACAAAAATTAAAAACTCGCTGTGCAAGAATATGGCAAATATGGCAAGCATTTATTGATTGAGCTGCTACTGTACTGATTGATATTTATGATGCTTTATGATTTGCTATTTGCTTGATATTTATGATTTGCTATTACTGATACTGTATTGATATTTTACTAAAATGTACTATACATTATTTCAATATCAAGTAATTACATATTTCACTTTACCAAGACTAAAAAATACGTATATAAAACCAACAACTTAACAAAATCCATTCCCAGAAAATATTAGCAGACATAATAATTAATTTTACCGATCAGACAACAAATTTTGTGAGAACATCCTGTGGTTTGATTGAGACCGACGTTTATACCATTTTTTCTTGAATTCCTTCTCGTTTCCTGACAAATGAGTGACCACCTCTTATATAGGAACACCGGTCATAAAAGAAACGTTTAATCAATAAAACCGTGCACAGGAAACAGACCTTTTTCGTATGGTCGTAAATGCTAAAGATGTATACCAAAATTGTTGCCGTGTATTGATGAAGTTGTATTGCTTTTCTGTATCGGGTTATTAAGATATGCGATATGGGGCAGCCGAATGCCGACGCCAGCATTCAAAACAGGGACCGTATTGGCATCGCCAGCGCTTCTGATATTCGAACCGAGCAAAATTCTATCATAATTCCAAGAATTTTGTTTTGTTATCCAACTTATTTTTTTCCATAACATTAAGAATAATTAATTTTTTTACAGGAAACACGCATTGGGACTAAATTTTTTGATTAAATATTAACCATTTTATATGTAAATATTTCTGAATAAGGGTCTTGTTACAGAAAATTATAATATATCGTTACTTCTTAAAAAAATATTATATACTAGATATTTTATTTCTCTCTCTCTCTTTCTCTAACGTTGTGTTATAAAAGAATATGTAGTGACTAAAATTGAGAAAGGTATGCTGAGATGGTTTGGGCACGCAGAGAGAATGAATGAAAGGAGGCTGACAAGAATGATTTATGACTCAAGAGGGAATGGGAAATTTGGAAGGGGAAGACCAAGGCGAACGTTCCTGGAAATTTTAAATAAGGGCTATGTCAAGACTACTCTAAACCGACGAACTTGTATGAATGTTAATGAAAATGAAAGAAACGAAGAAGATATGCAAGGATCGTGGCAAGTGGAAGGACGTGGTCTACCCATATGGGAATGAGGCTTGATGCTATGTGTGTATGTATATATGTCATTTCTCAATTTGCATCATCGTGTATATCGTTGACAAGAATAAAATCCTCCAGAAATCTCTTTGATCAATTGCAACCAACCTGACAAATTCAGGAACTTGTATTTTCTAATTTGTCCGAGTCTGGAGTAGTGGGGGGGTTCGGCCGTGACTAGTTACCACTCTAACAACAAAGAGCAACCTATTTGCTTTCCGGTACGATGCTGTGTAGGTTCCACAAGAGGTAAATTACCTCTTATGAGATAAGCACACTTCCATCTAAGATTGTACTATCATTTACCATCAGGTGTGACAATAGACGAGCGCTACTAACCTGTCAGCATTAACAAAAAATAGGAAAAGTAGCACATTTTCTACTCCTAAGGTGGTAAAGTAAAAAACTTTTCTCATACTAGAGTGTCTTAATCGGTTGTCTGATAACGCACATAAAAACATTTTAAAGTGTACTATTTTATTTAGAGAGCCATTTGTGTAACCTTTTTATATAAATGTAAATTTTCTCTAGAAAGTTTTTGAAATATTACAAATATAATTATTTTAGAAAAATGTGACAAGATGCCATATTTCCGCGTCCTTCCTTGCCCCTGCTAAATATGTCTTATGTTAAATGAAAGTAGATCAAAAATATTTGGTATATGTTTTTACCATATAAATAAATCATTTTTAAATACGTCAAAGTGTTTGCTGAATGGCTTTAAAAATGACTATTTTTTTAATGTAATATTTCACTTTTTGCTATAAAGAGATAAAATAGAAGAAAATGTATAAAACATAATTTTAAATAGCCTTCACAACACTGCATTTTATAATTTAAGATGCATATTTTTAGGGTAAATCTTGTATCTAAGAAAATATAATAGCCAAGATAAAGCTTGGAGCTTTGTAATGGAACAAAAAATAGATTTTTAATGTCTTCTTCTCCCAAATTATTCAGGGGACTCCATCTTAATGTATAAATTATATATCTAAATAAGTATAGACTGACAATAAAGTGATTATATTTCGATAAATGTTTTTTCTTACTACTAAAATAAACGGTCAAACACTGTCGAGTCCGTCTTAAATAGGGACTGTCGCCAGGTAATCACCATATGTGCTTATATAAATGGCCTTCCTGACACATGATGTCGGCACCGTAAAATATTATAGATGCATTTTTTTCAATTTGAACTATTAAATATTTTACAATCGTTGTTAAAATACTTTTTTATACATCCACACAACTTTTAATTTATTTTTCAATTTGGTAAGTTTAATTTGCGAAAATAGTACAGGGATATCTATTGAAAACTCACGTAGAAGGTTTAAAATTTTCCGTATTATATATATAATTAATAAAAATAATTGTGGAACCCCAGGGAAGGTTTGAATGGTTAGTAAATATTTAAAAAATGCTTGCAATGGAAATAATTAGTATATAGTCCATCGTCGTCGTCGCTTCAATCGATGGACGTCCACAGCTGGACATAGGTCTCACGGAATGATGCCCACAAGGCCCGATCTTGCGCCGCCTGGCTCCAGCGGCTACCGGCGACCCTCCTTATATCGTCGGTCCACCTTGTGGGGGGTCTTCCTACACTGCGTCGTCCGGTGCGGGGTCGCCATTCCAGCACCTTCCGGCCCCAACGTCCATCGGTTCGTCGGACTATGTGCCCCGCCCATTGCCACTTCAGGTTCGCGATTCGTAGGGCTATGTCGGTGACTTTGGTTCTGCTACGGATCTCCTCATTTCTGATTTGATCGCGTAGAGAAACTCCGAGCATAGCCCTCTCCATCGCACGCTGAGTGACTCTGAGCTTCCGAATGAGGCCCATATAGTATAGTCCATACAACAAAGCTTGTTGTATAGTCCCAAGTATACAACAAGCTTTTCATTAGAAATTATTCCTAAATGTTAAACATTTGATGTTCCCCCTGTCGCTCAGAAATCAAATTAAATTCAAAAGAATATTTTTGTTTTCATTTGCTTTTGACATTTGACTTTGACAGCCAACAAATTCGCGTTTCTTTAATTACCAATTCTTTTTGTTCCGGTTAAGTTTTGACCACATTTTTAATAAACTTGAAACATTCTACAATTGCCATTCAGCTTTTTTATCTATTGATTCTGAGGCGTTACGAAGTTTGCCGGGTCAGTTACATATATAATCAATTCTATAATTTTTTCAACAAATTCATTTTCAAGATGTCGCCCGCCTTCTCGTTCTGTCAGTTGTAATAGAGTGGTTTTTGATAGCAAAATAATAACATCAATTACTTGGCGTGGTAAGAATCCTCTATTACTTTATTATAACGGCTGTTAAAGTTTATAAAGAGTGAGTTTTTTTGCTTATTATTTGAGGATACTTAAACTAAATGACACTTCGAACTAATTGCAAACGATTAGCAGGCTAGGCGTGCCTAATCTGTTTCATATCAACTTACTTAAAGTAGCCACTAAAGTTCTGCTTACTTCAATAATATATGCAGAATATATTATAACACACCCGGTTTATGTATATAATTGCAAGTATGCAATGTAATTTACATACCACATATTATTAATTTTTGTTTAACAGTTTTAATTTAAAATTGTGAAAATATTATAGGAAAAAACTCTTTTATTACATCTATTTTCCTTTGGTTTAAAAATGGCAAAAGTTATTTAAGGTGTCCCGCTTTCTAAAGAAGACAGACGATAGTACTAATGCCACGTTTGATGACGGCACGGAAAAAATAGATACTGATTAAAAAAGATAATATTTTTAACGTTTTATTAGTATTATATACATTCCATCATGTCAGTACAGCTAACTAAAACTATCGTGTTATTTAGAAGTTCTCCTAACACCTTGTAGATACAAAATTAATTAATCTATCTAAATAGTTGATATAATTTTATTAAAATATCTTAATGAAATTGTTATAAGGACTAATTAATGTCGGTTATGAAAATGTGATGTACGTGGTGTTGGCTAAAATATACATAAATGTATATATATACTTATACATATAGGTTAAAATAACCAGGTAAGGTAAGTCCATTAATGTCCAATTGCTGGGCATACGCCTCCTCACTCAGGGGATAGACGGTTTTTAGAGCATAGACTAACCACGTTGCTCTATCGTGATTTGGCAGGCAGAGTACACAAGTATATGCGTTAACACAAGTACACTCTCTATTTTTTCACTTTCAAAGTCCGATGTGACGGGAATCTTACACGACTGGAGTGAAATCAGGCACAGGACCGACGGCTTAACGTGTTCTCCAAGGCACGGGGGTGGATCACACTGCCAACATCCCAACTTCGGGCAAATATTGAGAAAATCTTAATAGAAAACTTAATATTGATTTTTTGATTTCGCCTGACCCGGGACTCGAACCCAGAAACGGATGTATCTAGCCCAACATACTGACCACTAGATCAATGATTCAGTAAAAAAATATCAAATAATATAGAAGTAAAATTACATTTTAATTTTGAAGCTAAAATCAAACTGCGGCAGAAAGCGTCACGTCTCTATGGTAACGGGTTACCGACCATTTGCTCCGCTTTTTGTCTGCGGACCACCCAGCACGACTGCTATATTATATTATTGTACAATAAAAACATTTATTGCTTCATATGGGTTGTTTATATTTTTATTTTTAAGATACTCTTTTAACCGAAATGGGATGGTTACGTTTAGAGGGTTCGCTAACTTAATTGGTTTCACTATTTCGAAATTTTTCAGGTAATTGAATTGGTAGACAAATTTAGGAATTTTTATTTTTTCAATTTGTCTATGTCTAGACTAGTGGAAGGCTAAGGCCCTGGGTAGTTGCCACACTGCCTGCAAAGACGTGGTGTCAAGTATAAAACCTCTATACCAGTTCGATACCGTTTAGAAACCATTAACAGGTAAACAATCACGTTCTAGATCAGCGCGTAACCATCTCAGACTGTATCTTCACTTGCCATCAGATTAGATCAAAGTCAACAGCTTACCTGACGAAAATGAAATATATTTTATAATCTACAACCAGTTAAACTTAGTAAAAGATAAACGTTGTCGGAGAGGTTGAATATGTTGCACAAATAGTAAAGAAAATGTAAAGTTTTTTATCTGTACGGACAAATTTAAATAGTCTGTGATTTTAAAATTCTTGAGCTGACTTATTTACTTTTATAAAATAAAAATTTATATCATATAGCATATAGTCTTGTTTGAGCTATTGTACAAAACTGCGGAAAATATATCCGTCTATTTAGTAAAATTAATAAAAATATATAAATGCAAGTACATTTTTTGAAAACTTTAACTTACAACATAATGAAGTTTTGTTATTAGATGCGGATATTATAATTAAGTAAGAATTTGTCAGATTTCGATTGTCGGTACATTGAATGTTGAGATATTTAATAGAATTATGATATGAGATTTAAAATTACAAAACAGAAGATTAATTTTTTTGGGTTATAAGATCTTGAGCTTTAATAATGTAACAAGGACCATTAGACAAATGTTTAGTGATTTTAAAGTTAAATTGCCATATTTATTTCTTTACAAATGTTTGCCTATAATCTCTACTTATAATCGGGGCAGACATAATGAAGTGAAGTAAACTCCGGCGGATATGTTCGTAATGTGAGAGACGCGTTGTATTGTACGTAAGTAAAATTACATCCGTGTGAAGTTTTTTATTCCAAGATTTAAAGAATCGATAATATTCTGGACCCATTAGCGACATCAAAAATTTAAGCACTTTTTAATATTATAAATATATGAATATCATCATCATAAAATATTAAAGTAGTTCACTAGGTTGCTCGGTGGGCTTCTTATAATCTAAAATTGATTTATTTGCATTTTTTCATAAGCATTAAGCTTAATCTACTTCCCAACTAAAGCTATATTATGTCGATAATATTGGCCGCATGTTTCATTAACGTTTACTAATTAAATGGAATTAATTTGTAATTGTTCTTAAAATCATGAATTTAAATGAATTACAGCAAAGTAATATGATATTATTTTGTGTTTTAAATATTCCTGTAGAAATATTCAATACTACTAATAGCCAGCGGGTTCACTCGCTTAGATACCGATCTCGTGGCAGTGGAAAGTATACAAAGTTGGACAATAGATTTATTTTTGGTAACATTGATAACCTTTCAGATTATGAGATACACACTTACTTTCATAATCTAATCAATATACAGATTTTACTTTACGACGAATATATATCTAATTAATAAAGTTTTAATTAATTCTATCTTAATAAATTAAATCTAATTAATAACAAAATCATTTACGTAGAATGTGCGACATTAGCAAATTTAAAAATACTCAACAGGTATTACAAAGTTCTTGATTTCTAAGAGGATGATTAAATATTTTTTAAATCGCGCCAGTAATCAAGAGCTTGATAAACATAGAAAAATTGTAGGTATCATGGCTGGGCATCATTGGTTTCTTTGGAATACGAGCTAACTCACAAGTCGCAGCCCAAGTTATAACCTTTAAAATGTAAAAAAGTAGTTATAGTAGCATAAATACAGAAGTTGGACATATGGCATCGCGGACTTTTTGTAGATTTTCATAATACGTTCCATAATGCTGTAGAGCATTTTTTGTTCTATCATCAATAGTTTCCCCACCGCACGCGATGACAGTTTTGTTGTGATCAATTTTACACTTCTTGTTTTACGTTAATAAACTTTTATTAGGGATCCATATATACAGCTTTCTGATGGTGAAAACTTTTTTGAAATCGGTCCTGTAGTGTTCGTGTGAAAACGGTTTAAACATACATACATACTTACATATAAAAACACAAATATTTCCTTTTTTATAATTATATAAGTATAACTTTGAACATTTTACCAGTATGAAGTAGTGGTAAAATGTTTATGTTGGCAGATAGATAGAAATGCATTATTGCACATAAAATTAACAATACAGAAACTTATGCTAAAACTTATAAAAATTAATCTATACACGCCGGCATATTTAGCGGAGCATAAAAAAATGATATCTGTATCGTATAAGGTTATGATACTGATATCAAACCTTTATTTTTTTATGTTCCGCTAAATATATTTTGTGTATATGCGCAAGGGCGGCCTTATTGCTTTAAGCAATCTCTGACAGGCAACCGTTGTTTGGCAGTTTCGGTTCGTAAGTAGAAGTGTTATAATTCGTATTCAAATGCAATTTTATTCGGTTGACTCCAATACTATACTCGTACACGCCTAAGCGAGCTTTCAACGCACGTTTTAGTGCTAATTAAGTTTGTAGCAAAAAAGTACATCTGCCATCGATGGTAATACACGTTATTATAGATGCAATTTTACTTTTACTAGGGTGACTGTGAGTTATAATTTATCAGTCCTTGGTTCATATCGACGCTGGTGAGCAAACATGTAATAACCTGCAAAATATTATTTTGACAAAACCTTATGAGAAAGTCGCGAAAGACATTCTGTTAAGTAACAAAATATTAATATATTATACAAAAATGATAACTCTAGTCGATACCTACAGAAGTTATAATATTTTTTTGTTTTTATGAAAAGTTTGCTATCCAGCGTCGATTTGAAAAGTCATATGGTTGCGGTTTTAAATTTTTTAATTTCAGTAACCAGACTTTAATTCAAGCTTTATTGTTGTCCCAGTTAGAATAATTTCTACTTATTCTTCTTCTGGAATACTGCAAATTGTAACTAGTTAAGTTTTAAACGCTAAGTTTATTTTTCATGACACATGTCTAATATTTTGATGATCCCATCCTCTTCAGCTATATATATTAATAAAAATCGGTACAGTATTTTGTGAGATAGCGTGAACGAACATCGGTTTCATGGTATACTAAACATTAGCCATTGTTCTGAAGTGAATGTAAAATATAAAGGACTACTGTTGGCTAGAATTGATTCATACCCGAATTGTTTTTTATTTATTTATTTCCTGATACATATATAGTCATGCTATGATATTCATCGTTTCTTAATATTAGATTATCACATTTCTTTTAAGAGTCAGCCCTTAATTTTATAAATATGACTAAGGTTATAAAATTTAACTATTGACGGCCTCGCTGGCGCAGGGGTGCGAGTACTCGCCTTGTTGGCAGGGGTCCCAGATTCGATATCCGGTAGGACGATTTTAGGAAAAATATAAGAAATTATTAATTTAATTTTGATTTTTAATTTAAAAAAGAAATTTTATAAAATATTGTTATTTTATATTTTGTGAAAAATAGTATATTAAATGACGAGTCGCAAATGAAAATGTTATTTGTAAATATTAAAACTACCTAAACTTCAAACGTATTAGCTTAAAAATGCTGCACATCTTCGTGACGCTAATCACGCGTTTCATCCGTAAAAATGTACTCTGTGAATCTTCATGCGCCTAAGAAGTGTCACTTCAAAAATTACCTTTCTCAGTGGTGACAACAGCATAGTTCCAGATCTCGTGGAAATATGGGGTAATCCGTTATTTACCGGATAGAATACACACAAAATAAAAACAGTCCAGTTGTTTCGACTTAGCTCAGTAGTATGCAGAAGAATGATGTAGGTATGTCTAGAAGATATATGTATAAAGGTAGCTGTAGTAACCAAGTAATTGAGATTCTAGTCAGTTAAAAGATCGCTTCAGTTATACCAAACCTTTGGTCACTGGTTATAGCAAAGCAGTAAATGTAGAGAATTATAAGGACATTTAGATGCGCGGTCAGTCTGGCCAGCCTATAGAGACGTCAATCGGACCACCCACAGAGACCTCAGGAAAGCATACATACGGCCATCGATATCTCTTATATGTCGTAGTAATTGTAAATTAAATGGTGAAAATATTTTCAATTAATTAATATCGTTTATTCTTTTATTATATCTACAAAATATATTGATAACTATATTTTATCAGTTGCGACGCCCTTGCTGGCGCAGTGATGCAAGTACTCCCATTGCTACCAGAGCTCCCGGGGTCGGTCTCTGGAAGGGCGAATTTAAGAAATTGCATTTTGTAATTTGTCTAAGTCTGTACTCGTAGGAGGCTTCGGCCGTGGCCTAGATACCAGACTTGTGTTCCGGTACGATGTTGTTAGAATTCACTATCTGAACCCGCGACTTCGACTGCATGGAGCGTTATTTTACCATCATCATTACAACATCATATTAAAATAAAAAATTAGAGCTTCTCATTTACTCCCCCGCGTTTCTGTCGTCTAAGTAACCTTTTAGGTAAATTATAGTATGATTTTTCAATAAATTTTCTTTTAACACAGACTGAATTTATTAAGAGACATTTCTAGAACGTCTGGGAGTTTATTATAGTAACGTATACAATTAGCCTTAAGTCAGTTGTTAATTTTATGCAGCCTACTAGAATTTATAACAAGTTTATTTCTATTTCTTAACTTCTATGAGATAAGTAATAATAAAATAGGCGAACCAACTGCTTGTTTATTCAGGTAAATAAAGAAGTACCAATATTGTTTGTAAAAAATAAAGAAAAAGGATGTAAGACATTAATTCCGATCGCAATTTACGCGCGGTAGTCTGTTACACAATGAAAGTAAAGCAACAATTTGTTTAATTCCGCTTATCGTATCTCTAACTGAGCAATTTATCCAATTAGGTGTCCCGCTCCGACCACCCACCACGCTGGCTATTAAAGCTAAATTATAATTTATTTAGTTGCCTTTATTTTGGGCCATGGAAAACGAATCGAGCACCGAATGGGCGTGTTTATTTAAAGTAACTTAAAAGTTTTGTTTCGACAGTAGAATTGTATCAAATTGCGCTATTAATGTTTTTTTGTTTATAATATCATTTTAAGAGGGGTATTCTAATTTAATACATGTATTGAAGAATAGTTATCTAAATTTCATTATTCAGAGTTTTGTGTCGTTTGTTTTTCTTAACCTGTACACAGTTCTTAGCGATATAATCAGTATACCGTACTATTACGACGTTTCATATGCGGATGGCAATGTCATTGCTTGCCTCGGCAGTAAGTATCATTATCTCGCCACTCCAAGAAGTACACCTATATCTTTTTATTTGAAGAACAAATTCAAGTTATGATCATATTTATAGATGTGCTTTTTGTAGACAGACATCGCCCAGACAATAGAAATCTCGGCATAACCATCCCCTATGTAATAACAATCCCTACATGAAATATCCTAAAGTATGTAGGACTTTTCTACGACCGTCCTAGAATTTTGCGCTAATTTTAACTGTCATGTTGACTATGTTATTGTATTAAAAGAAGGCGAAGATTCTAAAGGGTTCAAAAAACTCTCTTTTATTCAATGATTTGTAATGTGGCAGAAAAACTTTCATATTAATATCAATAAATACCTTATTCAGCATTTATTAAATTCTATTCATTTTGCGCGTAGAGTATGGGGCAAAGATAATTTTCATTTCCATCGTCACAATAAGAAGTATGGATTGCTAGTCCATGTATAATGAAAAGAGCGTGCAGACTAAGTTCACATGTCAGAAGTGAAATTTCTTTGGCTGACTAATTTTTAAGTCTTGTTTATATTTAGACAAATCTAAAACATTAGATTTCCGAGACTTTGAAGGAGGAAAACGGAAGATATGTGAGGAATTTAATGAATTTAATTGTCATTAAAATGGTAAAATGTTGTTAGTGTCGAAAATTAATACAAATAATATATTGAAAACTCAGATGACGAATTGTAAATAAAAAATACGTTTTTTTTATCAATATAAGAAATTATTAATTAATTTTTTTTTTGTATTTAACATTTAGAAAAGAGAATTTATAAAATATTTATATTTTATATTTAATGAAAAATAGTATATCTAATTATTAAATGACGAATGCCAAATTAAACTACCACGTGTTATTTCTAAATATTAAAACTACCTTACCTTCAAACGAATTAGCATAAAAAAGCTGCACGTCTAAGTGACTCTAATTACACGTTTCATCCGTAAAAATTTTACCCTCGTGCTTCTAAAGAAGTTTCACTTCAAAAACTTTTTAAATAATATATTCATAGTGAAGCGGCCATCTGACAATGCATTCATTATTTATTAATCGTTGTAAAGCAATCATCGTAAAATTGTTCACGCTTTAGAATTTCCGTAGAATATTTTATAGCTGCAATTTGCAAATTCATTAATATTTAAACAATTGAAACCCGAATGAGGTTTATCAGTTCCGTACGAGGTATGAAATTAAACAACTTTGTATAATGCACCGTGTAGATTATTGACTGCTTTACTGTTTTCGCGTAATTTTCAATTTGCAAGCTTCTGGGTGGTTAGATTGGCGATTAAGTTTTGTATTTATTTATATCACCCAGCTTATTCTGATTATTAATTAGATAGTTTATGGAATGTTAGTATTCAATAAACTAACCAAAAAAAGAAATGAATCCAGTGAGCAAATCGACGACTCCCTTCGCCGAGATAATTTCACTTTAATATTTATGTAGGTACTATCCAATTAATTTAAACTATTACTTTAATTTTTTTTTATATACAAAAACAATTGCAATAATAAAAAAAATGTGTATCAACTTGAGAGAATGAATAAGAAATAACGATTGAAAATTTGAGCTACATACATATCTATATAAATGGAGGGTTCTGGATAAATAAATATTATAAAATAAAAATATTCTACTAGTATATGACGTAAGAATCTCGTAAAATATCTTCCGTAGTTGAGAGTATATTGTTATTTTAAAAAGTGCCGTAATAAAATATGGTTCAAGTTAAAAAGCAGGGTAACTAATTAATTTCAGTAATTAGTACTCAATAGTGATACTCACTAAAATTCTGATACTTCAATGGTGCGCTATAAATCCGTCAATGTCAACGTCTCGCCAAGTCTTGGACTCTACCAATTTACTAATCAGCTTCTGGTCACTGACCGGAATGGCAAAATACTAAAATTCGGTCTGAATACATAAAGCATTTGAACACGCGATTGTTTTGGATGTACTTGTCTTGACTTGCAGATGATCTTCGATTTACTTGAATAAATAGAAATAATCTCGCGTGGCGGTGCAAGTTTCTATCATTGAAGATATTGTTTCAGTTTAAAAATTACTACACTTACACATTTTCAGTTTACTGGTGTATTTTAATCGTGATATATCATTCACTTTGATACTTTCAACCAACTATTACGCGATTATAAGATCTTGGTTAGCGTCATTTTGGACTCGCATTCGGAGTGCCCGAGGAATTCCATTCTTAACAATTAATTGGCTTGCAGTTCATCGTGACAAAAATAAAAAAGTAAATAACAAATTAATTTGTACAATTACGAAAATGACGAGGAAGCCTTAAGCTCTTAGATTTATTTACTATTTTTATTATATTTAATTTTGATTGCAGTCCTGATTTAGTTTTTTTATTTAAGTTTTGTTTTTTCTGTATTTGTTTTGTTTTTTATGTTACATTTTATTTACTTGTAGATTTAAAATGTTAACTGGGACAAGTGCCTTAAAGATAAATAAAAAAAAGTAAACAATAGTCACATTAATTAGATAGTGTTGAAGGTACCACATATATACAAGTGATAATAATTTAACGTCAATTTTTAAAATTTGTGCCCAGTCTTTGATCCTGGTCTGAGATCTTTTTTATTTCTGACAGGATAGCGCTTCATTGTAATTTCACTTAATGTGGTGATGGAAACGGTGAAATATTATTAGTGAGGCGCTTATAGTTTCTTCACAGTATAGTATCGGATCGCAAATTTTGACTTTGATGCACTTAGACTTGGGTCCAGACTCATATAAATTAGAAAATGTTAATAACTATATTTGTCCTACTTGGAATCGAACCCAGTACCCCTGCTAGCGAAGCGAGAACTTGCTCCAAATAGGGTAGTTATGATGCAATATTCCAGCATAAGCGTGCTGTTATCGAAACAAATTAATCATAATATGGTTGCTAAAGCACGTCATGATATAACAGTATTCTGTCATAGTGTATACCAGTACCTCATGTTTATAATTGAAACGTTCAACATTGTGGTCTTAATCGTGTCCCACGATGTTCCTAGAAGACGTATAGAGGCGCCCCGCTGCGTTTTCGCCCGAAGTGTCAAAATGTCCAAGGTAAACCACCCCGAAGATATCATAAACCATTTTAATATATTTTCAAATATCACAGGATAATAAATCCTAAATAGCAGTCATTAAGGACTGCTAAAGGTGCATTAAAAATTATGCTTCGAAGGTATATTTGCGGAGCCTAATATCACGGGATAGATCTCCTTGCATTCCTGTCCACGAGTATATTTGATTCAATGGGTACATTTACGCTTCCAGAAATTCTTGGAAGGTTATTGTGAAGTCAGCTTGTCGTCAAACGTACGTGAGATATTAATCCATTTGCTCATTCTGGTCTCGACTCAAATTTCATACTGACGATACATGATAGTATTTTAAAGCTTTAAGCGTTAAAATGGAAATTTCATTTAAAATTTTCTGCCCGTTAACAATTTACATGTTATAGATCGATGGGGCCTTGGCGACATCATTGGAGATAGGCAAATTTTTGTAATAAAGCATACAAGGGATGAAACTTTGTTGGGAACCAACATTTATGGAGATATTATACAATTCACTGTCTATATATTTTTCTAAGAAATAAATTTTAATTTTTTATCAAACAAGGCAAAATAGATTTCGCCTTGTTTTCATTTTTTAAGTGCTAACAAAGTGAATAGTCAACTACAGTAAATCCACGTTTAATAACGCCACAATCTGTAAACAAAGAAAGTTTGCGTTGTCTTATATTTATACTATATGTACATAAATATATCACAAAGATATAAGAACTAATTATATGCTGTCGCGAGTGCCATATACACCACCGGTGTTATTTAATTAGATAGATATATTACTTTTTATTGTACATCAAAAACCTAAGTACTGTAATTGTACAATTACACATTAATAAACAAAGAAGTAGAATAGGTGGCCTATTTGCTAGTAAGCGATTTCTCACGCATCCTTTGGGCGAACAAAATTACTATTGCAAGGTATGGACGGTCATTTACAAAAACTATAAACACCTACAAGAATTACTAGCGCTACATAAGAATACACACAAAAAAAAAAATAATGAAGCCCGAGATAAATAATCGCTAAATACTTATTAAACCAATACATCCGGCCTCGTTGGCGCAGTGGTGCTAGTACTCGCCTTGCTAGTAGTGCAGAGGTCCCGGGTTCGACCCCCGGTATGGCAAATTTAGAAAATTGTATTTTCTAATTTGTCTGAGTCGGGACTAGTGTGAGGCTTCGGCCGTGACTAATTAACACCTTACCAGCAAAAACGTGTCGCCAAATAAAGAGATTTGTGTTCCGGTACAATGCTGTGTAGAAACCCATATGAGGTATATCGCCTTTTACCAGATTAGCGCGCTTCTATCTTAGACTGTATCATCACTTACTATCAGATGAGATCACAGTCAAGCGCTAAACCAGGGATGGGCAAATAGTTTGATAGTCGGGCCACATTGCAGATGAACAAATTTGACCTTGGGCCAAACAGTTTTTTTTCTAATTTTAAGAATAGTTTTTGCTATGATGTCGGATCATAAAAATTAATAAATAAATAAATATATATAACTAAATAATCAAATAAAATATAATTAACTAAATTAACTTGATCGTAAAAATTGTAGATTTTGAGAAGATAAAAGATTACATCTTAATTAAATTGAGAACTACTTCAAAAGAATTACTTCTATGATTAAAATAAAAACAAACTTCCTTTAAAATCGTTTCTAGTTAAAGTAATATTTGTGTTTTCAATAATATTATATACGGGCCGCCATTTGCCTAGACCTGCGCTAATCTCTCAGCAATAAAAAAAAAAACTAACTTGAGAATTGCATGATCGATAAGCTGCCGTTTTGCTCTAAAGTTTAGTTATAAGTGATGCTTTCATGGGGTACTTGGCGTAAAATATTACACATTTTATTAAATCGATGATTCAACTGAACGAAAGCCAATTTACGACCAGCTTGGCTACTGGCTTCCCTCGAGACGTCTACTTTACTTATTGTAGATTCAAAGGGTTGTAGATGATGCTTTTATTTGTAATATCTTAAAAACAATCGACTGTTACTTTTTTTTATAAATAAACGATTTCGCTTATTTGTACAACTTCCCACATGAAAATTGCGTAGTGGATAAGCTACCGTTATGCTATGAAGATTAGTTATAATAAAATATATTTTCGCAATACTTACTTCCATGAAAATTGAGGGCCCTTAATCGGTCAACCTTTTTTATAGTACATTCAAAGGGCGTACATTGCGGCGCTTTGCTACGCGTTAGCACATTTGTCAATTTGACATCTTAATGGCCGCTCGATAGGTGGGAAGAATAATTTTAAATACCATTGATATGTATTTAACGACGCGACTCGCGATCATTGGGTATTAATGAGGCTTGTATTATTTGTACCCATAATTGCTTTTTTATTGCCGGAGTGAAATTAATATTCATGTGGCCGTTGTAATAAAAAGCATTGTACATAAATGTCTGAACTGTAAATTAGAATTTTTTTGAAATCTTACCTAATTGACCTACATTTGTTGAAATTTTAATGTCTTGTATGTGGTGATCTCTGTCTGTAATGCCATTTCAATGTAAATAATGAAATTACGTTACAGTATACCTCAAATAATTGGTTTTGGTTACGCTACAATTAGTTTTACTAAGGTCACCTAGTTATCAAAATGCTATATTTTATATAATATGTTAAATACATACAAAAATCTCTAAATTTCGTCTTTACATACCTTTTCTCTATGCTGGATATAATTTATGGAGACAACTTTTTTACTTATGTATACCATATTAATATAACAAAGATGACGAATTTGTTTCATTATTTTAACGAATCTAACCATAGTATTCAACGAAATATTTTTGTATATACCAGATTAATAATTTCACATAAAGTTTTAATCCTTTTAAAATATTAAAAGAATTGTGCATAAAATCTTTTGGATAAATTGTTTTCGATCTATTGCACACATTTAAGAAAACATAAAATACATTTAAATAAATTTAGTGTAAGTTTTTTAGGTTCGCAACCATGTTACTTTTGTTTGTTTGGTATTCTCAAATTTTATGATATACGATTATATATAGACGAAAAAAACGGACTTAGTGCGAGACTTAAAAAACAAATATAGGATTTTTTACACCATTTTAATCTGAAAAAAAATATTATGCCGATAAGTCTAGGTCCCAGATATTGAAGGCGAAAATAAAACACTTAAAGAATTGCTTCGAATTGTGTTTTTGCTGTAAGTCCACCAAAAATTTATATATTTAATTATTTTTAGCTAACAGTATAATTAAATTTAGTATTTAATTAACGTTCTTGATTACGCCATTCTTGAAGTAAGAAAAATGTTAAATCAGACTTAGCCGTCGATTTTAGTAACGTTTGGCTCTGGTGAAAAGTTTGTATCGTGAGATTTATAGCAAATACGATTTCTTACGTTAACATATAGTGTTAATTTAAAATAAGGAATATTTTAAAAAATTACAAAGATAATTAATTTTAAAATAGCTTCTCCTTTATAATAATCAATGCCTAATCATTAGTATAAGGTAATTACAGTCTGTAATTGACAACCGCTGCGGTGGCATCGCCAGGGAAGTTCCCAGGCTTTGAAAATACCAACCTGAAGTAGCAACATCATGTTGCTGCATTTTGTTGTGTTCAGGAATATTTAATAATAAGAACAAATCGTCCGCTTTTATAATTGTAACATAAACAGCTTTAGATTTTTATTAAAAATACATGGAAATCAAATAAATCTTGAAACTCTATCTAGCATGGACGCCTGATAGATATCAGCTTTTTTTGTAGTTCAGTTATCTGAACTACAAAAAAATATGATGAAATTTTAAAGTGAAACTGTAAACGAATACGATAGCAATATTCTAGCGGCATAACAATAAAACTGGAGTGTTCAAATTTTTATGTTCGACTTTGAAATAGGAATAGATTGCTTATATCACTTTACATAACATTTATGATGATATTAACACTAGAAATTGTAAACGCACACTCACAGGCAGGTTAATAGCGGTCCCGTGTTTATTTATGGAGGATCTGAAAGTAAAGTACATAAACAGTTTCCTTAAAAGTTAAATTTGTTAATAAATAAATTCATCAGACGATATTGAATGTAAAAGGAAAAATTATTTAAATCGTAGATGTAATGATTTGTTAAATGGCCATTGTATTTTTATCAGAACGTAAAATAAAACGTGTATAATTTTGTAAACTGTCATTAATTTTGATCGATCGCTTGATGCGGCGTACATGTCACATGCTTAAGTTTTCATAGCACAAAGGACCATTTTTGATGTACCATCTGATAATAGCGTAACGTATTATAGTCTGACCGCGATAGTTTTGTAGTTAACTTTAGTTTGAGCGGGTGAACTTGGCGGCACTCTCTCAGCACGCCCGCTAAATAAATTCATTAGTTAAATCACCGCCGGCGGCGTTTTATGTCGGTAACTTCAAAGGGTCCATGTCCGCCGCCCTGCCTGCTTTACTTTTTACTCAGAAAACTCTATAAATAAAATGATATGGTATGCCCGAATGTTTGATCAACCTTTAAAACCTCTGTATAGGGTAGCTATCAAAAATCGGGTATCCAATTATAGTCATATTTAATACAAATTTAACTATTAGCAAAATAGCTTCGACGAGTTTTTGTAGTACAAGGCAAAAAAGATGTAATATTAACAAATTCTCAAAATTTTGCTCATAATTCTAATGAGGTTACGCTCTTTGAAAGCCTAATTTTATTAAATTATTGTAGTACGTGTAGCTTTCAACAACTTTACGTTACTCTAAAAGTACAGTCTACGATTCTACGTATGTCAGGCACTTTCATTCAATGGTTTTATTTTAATGCGTCATATCCCCTCCTCTCATAGTAAGAGCGAGATAGATATATTACGTGTGTGGTCCTCCAGGGAAAGCTTCGACAATTTCCGCCGCAGTTCGTTCGTTCTTCGTGTCCCAGAGTGGCAACATAATCGCTCGAAACATAATGGCGGCTCGACAAACATTCAGTACATGTATCCAGCTAGAGTTGGATTCAGTGTTGCTCGGATCGCGCCTGTGTTGACACGCAATTACGGTGTTATTCATAATTGAAACTCGGTAACGTTTCGTGTTTCGTACGGGTTAGTGATAAACAGAGTGAAGAATTAGGGTATACAAGTGTGTGGTTATGTGGCGGCGAGTGATATGACAGCGTTTGCCGCCAGACGGATTCCGGCCGTCTTCATGAGGATATTGGTGACAAGACTGGCCCCGAGATCATGGTGGCTCCCGATTCCGAGGCTCCTTCGAATCCTCGGATAACGGCCGCGCACGAAACCCCGTCTGCTGCTGAGGCGCGCCATAGCGCCGATCTTTATATTCGAACCAGCTGGGTGGATGCCGCGTTAGCTCTATCTGAACTTGAAAAGGTGCAGTGTTTACTTCTTAACTTAATATAATAGTGTCTGATTTTGATTGTCATATTGCACGTGTGATTGTTTTTCTGCGAATGTCAATCGGGTTGTGGAACGCGGCAGCGGGAGGTCGTGGCGCCGACTAGTGTTAACCGTGTGTACTATCAAGGCCGCCTGTACTTTTGAGGCTTTTACGCGAGAAAACGTCATTGATAACGTACATATTCTGATTAAAACTAACAGGAAATATAAACGTAGAAGTATGTATCATTTAATAACAAAATATCACGGATCCAAAACAAAAAAACAGTTTTAATAGACGAAACAAAAGTTTTCACTATTCAATATATTGCGCGATAGAAAAAACAGATAACAAAATAAATTCGTATTGAAATAATTATTTGTACGCTATTGATTGATTCGTAGGAGATTTGAACATGGATCGTCTCTATGAGTCTGGGTGGTCCTGATTTCTCATATACAAAATCTGATAATTGTTTAACTGAAACAGTTAGAAAATTAAACTTATTGAGTATTCTTAGAATATAAGGCGTAAATTTTAAAAAAATAATGCATTATGTACGCATTGTATCGAACCTTCATTAGCCGAATGTTAAAACTATCTGAAAGGCATAAAACACTTGAATAAGCACTAATAACAGCTGCAAGTATAATGATAATGTACTGCATAATAATATGGGTAGGTATGATACAAGTCGTCCATATGCGAGATGAAGCAATTAAGGCACAGCGGGAATGGCGCAGCGGCCGCGCACGCGCCCCCAGCGGTGCCGATAGAGACATCAACGCGAACAGCGCTGAACGAGACAGTATAGCGAATTAGCTCAATGTATTTTATTGAGTTATTTTTATATTACAAAAATTATAGTTTTGAACATTTGCGTCCATTTTATAAATTCAGTTACATTATTAAAATAATACCCGATAATTGTCCTCAAAAACGCAGAAAACGTAGTATATAATGATACGAGATTCAAACGTTAACCGATTAAAAGTTATTACTTAATCTCTAACAAACTTGTTAACTTATTTTGAAATAAACAATGCACTTCTAAAAATGTATATCTGGTAGGACCGCACAGCGTTAACCTCGTGGAATTGAGACATCTTGTGGTTACCGAGCATGCGTCCTTTTTCCTCTTGATAAAAGAAGTTGTGCTTTCCTTTTCTTTAAGGTTGTATTCTGTCTCGTTTTCTCATACTCTCTTTGATATTGTTTATCTTCCTCCAAACATTGCGTGCGCCGGCGGTCGGCAGCTGCGCTCGAAACCTATAAATGATTGTAACTACACCCACGATTTTCGAATGTGCATCGGACTTCTGGGTATTGTCTATAAGAATAGACTGGCTATTTAGTTGTTTTTATGTGTCGTCGTGTTGTTAAAAATGAAATTTCTCTTTGTAAACTGAAATAAACATTCACATGATAGAACTGTAAATGTTTTTGACGCTGTGATTTATATTGAATAAGATGAAAGATAAGACCAAGATAAGCGTTCGGGGTCGAAATTTATTTTATGCTAGTAGTCATTCAAATGGTTTATTTATAGGAACTGGAATTCGACGATAAATAAAATAAGAAAGCCGAGGGTAGATTAATATTTCGCCTGACATGTTTTATTGACGCGACAACTTTGTTACGTCATGATCACTATTCATGTTACTTGATCGAAATATCGACGTGAATCACATGTGAACAAACAATAGCTGACCCGGCACACGTTGTTTTGCCGTATAATAACAATTGTCACTATTTAAAAAATGTTGGTGATAGAAGGGGGACGTCTAGTGTTGTATGTATTTTTTAATTCCACACCATAATAAAAATTGGTTGGTGAAAAAAGGTGTAAATATTAGTTATAATCTATTTGTATACCGGTTGAATATACATATAAAATTTCATCAAAATCGTTCACGCCGTTTCGTAGGAGTATAAACACTAAAAATGTGACATTAGAATTTTATATATTAGATTTTACTTTTTATTACCTGTAAATCGATTTTGTCGATGTTAAGAGCTTCAATTTCATAATTAGACACCTAAAAATAAAAATCAGTATATAACAGTCCATCTTTTTTATAAATTTACTAAATATGTATAAACTGGTGAAATAATCAAGTAGAGCTTTGATATATAAATTTTGTGAATGCAGACAAAACAACTTTGATTACGTGATATTTATGTTGCGTTATACCCATTAAATATGAGTTAAAGAGCTTTTATTTCGCAATCCAACCAGTCTACACAAATTAACATCAATGCAAATACTAATAATGTAAGTGCTTGCTTCGCTTGTGGATACTTGGTAGGTCCCGGGTTTGATTCCTATAGGGGCAAATTAAAAAATATTTCAGCCACTACTATATCAGTGAAAACGGTTCGTTAAGTAATATAAAAGTTAGTTTCCGGACAATCCTTTTACGCAATAATAGCTTAGAAAACATTGGTCAAAATTTGTTGTTGTAAAATACAATGGAATTAGGCCGAACACGCCTCTCTACCGCTTGTTGCGCGCTCTCGCTTGCACGGTCGGCTCAGGCGGAACGTAACGATGAGTCATGTAATTTGCAGCGCGTACTGCCGGTTTTCGTCGATTTATAAGACGTTATCTCGTTAAAAACTTAAGCAGTCTATACGCCACTAAGACTTAAAATAAGGGCGCTAAAAATCGTAACCTCTAAATTTTCGTCGTGACATTTCTCCATTTATGGAATCAGGGCAAACCGCAAAGAATCCAGGCAATTTAACTGAGTAACCGCAAGTGTTGAATTACGTTGAATCATTTGGGTGATTACCAGCTCACTGAACGCGACGCGTGGCCGGTACACACGACTGCACATTGTCATTTTTCCCCATCATTAAGTTTCGCTTCCGATTCAGTAATTTCCCATATGTCCTTTCTGTCTAGACCTTTAGATTGCTCCTATTAGATCTTATCGGTATCGAAATTTTAAACGCTTCGTTTAAATTAAACTTGATTTTGATCGACATTTTAATTCAATATTATCCTTATGGTTTCTATTTACACCGGCGCTGTTAACTTGATGAATATTTTTTTCTAGTATAAATGCGTTTTCAGAATATTTTATATTATTTCTTTCGCACTTTTTGTACGGCTATATTGCGCAATTTCTTGTTATAGAGTTATTTACAACTTGACTATCGTTCGCTGTAATTAAGTTTGGTGTCTGTATTACATTACATCAAATGTTACTCGCTACTTCACCGAAAAGTACAATTATGAATTTTATACAAAAACTGGACAGAAAGTTTTTAAAGAGAAGTTAGTGGTCATTGTGCAGGATTGAATTGCGTGATTCTTAACAAGAATCGACCTGTTCGTTAACATAATCGTTAGGCCATTATTACTCAAAATTATTAATATATGTAACGTTAAACTTAATAATACTGATTATACAGACGAATTCAAAGTTGAGTTTTCTATTGAGCTTTTCTCTATATTTGCCCTAAGTTGGGAAGTTGGTGGTGTGCTCCACCCCGTGCCTCGAAGAGCGCGTTAAACCTGCGGTCCTACGCCTGATCTCTGGTCGTGTTCGATTGCTGTCACACAGGACTATGAGAGTGAAGCTGATAGAGAGTGAATTTGTGTACTATGCCTGTCAACCCGCAGTGGAGTAGCGGAGTGGGTCTATGCTATAAAAACCCTTTCTCCTGTGAGTGAGGAGGCCTGTGCCCAGCAGTGGGACGTTAATTGCCTGCTACTTACCATATACAGAGTTTAAGTTATAATCAGTTAAAATGAACATTCCAAGTATGGTAAATATTTAATATTATTTTGACGATTTTCCAGTAACCTAGTAGTGCATTATCCGTATATCATATGGCTGCTTGGACCGGTTCTGCTGGGCGCCTAACGTAGATCGGCAACTTTCTCGATTTTATTGATTAGCTTTCAGCTTTATATAACTTTTGAATTTTCATTAATATAGTATAATTTAGACATTCTGCTAGTGAATTTTCATTAAGTTTTATATTTCACATTATATTAATAAAATTTTTGATATGTGATAAAAGAACATCATAGGGTTTTTTGTGGTAGAAATGTCTAATAAACTACCAAACCTGGTCGCGCTTCTATGTTGCGTCAATTTAATGGTGATCATTATTTATGTGTTTTAAACTTTACCGTCTCTAAAAATATTGACATTTCTTTATGACATCAGTTTACGGAGAGGATAGTGTCTGTCAGCATCCATTAGTTCATACTGCGTTTAAGTGTTGTTACTAGCTCTAACAATTTCAAGGCCTCCTTTACTCCTAAAGTAGTATATCCAATTTTCTTACTTATACCCTATCAAATGTTAGATTTTCATAAAATCAACATCCTCTAATTCAGTCCATTCCAGTTTTACTTTCATGACAAAAAATAAAAAACGCTCGTATTTCTTAAGATGGCATCTATCTCCTCGCCAAAAAATAAGTTTGTGTTTAGGCTTCAAAAATTAAAAGACACAGTTACAATTAGTAGAGCTGAAAAGCTCTGTAAATGATTTAAAAAAAAAGTTAAATTGTACAACATTAAATGGTACAATTCTATTTAGTAACACAAACATTTAAAAGCAATATTGGTTTTATTTGTGCATAGTTTCAAGACATTAATAAAGGGACCTGAATATTATTACCGACATTAAAAGGTAAGAGATAAGTATTAACGACCGCGATAAAGTGTGAATAGTAACAACATTAATTAACATTTGTTATTCCTTTACACATCGGAGAAAAAATAAAGGAATTTGTTTATTTTTCTTCATGTAGTGCACCGGCGGCGAGCGTTGAGCCCCAAAATTACGTAAAGTCATCCCATACACATGTCATTGACATTCAAAAGAGCTTGTTGCCTGCTGCCCGACTGCCCAATTGACGACGCACGAATGTCCTTGTCACTGCCTATTGAGATTAAAATTAACTATTATACAAACATTTTACTTTACAGGATACGACTTATCAAAACGAACTACTCAGTAGAATAATAAATTGGAGGTTAAACAAGTAACGACAAAGAAAAAATAATGTCAATTCTTATCCCATCTTGCACGAACTTATAAGACACTTTTTACGTTAGCTTTCAATAGATGACACTGTACAGTTTTACGCAACGTCAAGTGTAGTCCACTACAAGTTTTTATGAAATATGTTTGAACATTAATTATAATATTCTAATAGCGATTGAAAGTTGTAACAAAATGTTTAAACTAAGACACGCACCCTATGATAGACAGAGATATCAGTGATAACGATTCTATATAATTTTGGGTTTCAACGATAAAAAATATAATATCAATAAGTTGAAATTATTTACTGTCGTCTTAAGGATTATAAGGTATATAATAACGTATCTAAAAGCAAGCATTTTCTTGCCGGCACGTCTTGCTAGTAGGTTGATAAATAGATACATTCGAAGCCATCAGTCCAGAATAGTCAAGTTAGAAAATACTATTTCCTAAAATTATTTTGTAATGGAACTCAAAACCTGTGCTAACAAATGTTGTATCATTACGCCAGCTAAGGCCTCAAATACCGTGCTTATGCTTCAATGTCGATTTATTTTTATAAAAATATATATATATGAGTAATAATGACAGCGGTGTAAGTTTATTCGAAGGGTAAAAGTATTTATATTGATAGGACGACAGTCTTATTATCTTGTAAAACAACAGGTTCAAGTGTATTATGGCCTTTGATATAGAGTCCACTAAGTATAAATACTCATTCTCAAGTAAATAATAACATAAACGTGTAATTACTTTGTAATCTTTATTTTATAATGGTCCATTAAGTCTCGATTGTATGAACTCAATGCTTGTAGACTGATAAATCCAAAATTTATATAAAATGCTATTTGCAGTTGTTTTAATAATATCGATTGTGGTTAATGTAATTATAGAGGGCATGACCTGTGATAATATTCAAAGTCGGCCGGTTGGCCGCATATCATCCAGATGTAGTCTAAATTTGCCGTTTCCTGTAAGATAATAAGGAACTCTACTTACTAGTGTTTATGGTACATATTTATTGTCATGGGAACATTCGCGTAAGATGGCACTTGGTGTTTATATTTAGATATATCATAGAGTGATTATATCTCTTTCGAAAATAAGTGAATCTATAAATAGATTTAGTTTGCAGAGTTCTAAAGCAGAATTGACTACATTGTAGCAATTTCTAGCACGTGGTTCGCTGTGTCCAATACATAAGGGCTAACTGTCCGTGGAAGTATGATATCGCAGCTTAAAAAAACACTTGTGACAATGCAACAAAATCATTCTACAAAGAAGATGCTTTAATAAGATAAACAAATTTAAACCCAATATCTACGCCTTCTAGCACGAATATCTTAACCTCATAACATAGGAATAAACTTTTTCCTTGAGTTTTCATGAATTGAATTGTACATTTTTTTGCAAATACGATTATTAATTAATTGGATTAATGAGTTAATATTTAAATGAAAAACTGGATCAATAAGACTTAATATCTAGAACAGGTTTTAAATTTTATTCATACTTGAGATCAATAAAACAATATTTTATTGCGTATGAATGTAAGTATCGATATGTCAAAATTATATGTCTGTTAACACGATATTTATAGCGAAACCAATATCAGAATCTTTCGTTTATCTCTTTCCACTTATCTCTGTGGTTGCTGCTTGGTTTTTTGTTTTGTTCCGACGAAGTTTGTTCCGGTTAATCTATGTAACGACTCTATTTTAAAAAATTGTACACCGGGCGCCACATATCTACGGGCATGTTTTTGACACGCTGAATACGAATTTCGAGTCAGTTTAGGCCGTCCAGCCTTCAATTTCGAATAAATTGCCAAAAACTTTAAAAGAGTTTTTGGCAAGAAAAAATTTTTCTGACGGTATTATACTGTTTCATTCTCAAATTAATGAAACAGTACAATGCCCTTGAAAAAACTTACAAGAAGCAATTCTCCTTTATGCAATAAGAGTCCTGATCTATTTTGTTACGTTTGTGGGGAGTTTGAACAGGTAAAAACCGAAGAACGTTTTCAGATAGGTTAAAACGAAATTATGAAGAATGCTTTTGCATTCAAATTACAAATTTGGATTCAGTCTGGGTTCCAGTTTGTTTGTAGTCGATGAAATATTATGTTGACATGTTGGGAAAAAACTAAAAACAGCGAAAACTTTACTTTACAATTCCAGATCTGTACTTCACCAACTAGTTCGCATAAAACCAAAATTGAATTTTCGCAATTTTTTTGGAGTTTTTATGCAATTCACTCGAAATTGAAAGCCGGACGGCCTAAACTGACTTGAAATTTGTATTCAGCGGGTCGAAAAACATGCCTATAGGTAGGTACAATTTTTTTTGTGTGCCGGTGTTATTGATGCACCAGTTTTAACCTTTTCCCGAAATTTCGGAATTATCGAGCGTACAAGTAATATTATATTGACACGAAGCTAAGACTGTCTGGCTGTCCTAGTTTTATCCAGGTTTGTTATTCGGCGCCAGCCACATTGTCCGCGGTTATGGTGAGACGATTTCTTATCTACAGGAAATGTCTTTTGTATGTTACGTAATAGCTGCATTGCAGATCACAAACTAATTCCGTATTTGCTTTTATATCAAAGTGAATCTCTATGAATTGTTGATAGTATAAATTATATAATTTAATATTACGTTAAGTATTATTGTATTTACTTTATTAAAATATAATTCGTAATTTTGGACGACCAATTAATATGTACTATTTAATAAATCTAGTAATAATTTTAAAGATGTAAAAAAAATATGATATTTGTTTGAAGAAATTCTTAATACACTCTAAGAATAAAGCGCTAACCTATATGTATATAAATAATAATAATTTAATTGTTAACAATTTCTACAAAAGTATAGTCAAGGAGATCAAGTTTCCTTGGAGACGTGTCTTTCATGTACAGCTGAGAACTTAAGGAGTGTTTGCGAAGCTAGTACTAACACAATTTTGCCAGCAGACCCGTGAAATTATATACAAGTGAGATCATTGTAATAAAGACTTTGTATTGGCGTATAGTTATTCTTATTGACACTTCTAGTAAAAGTTACACTACTAAATAATATTAGAAAATTTGTTATGGTATGGAATCTTACACCAATTTTATGAGAAGCTTATAAGGTACCATGCTCGGTGAATGAAGGTTCTGAGAAGTGTTTAGATGGCGGGAATATTACGTACTCCTCCACGTGGGAAGGGGCGCGGGCGGCGCAGACGCATTCCGATTGTGACGTCACGCCCACCCAACGTTACTCGGTTCATTCTCCATTCATTGGATATTATTATATTATTTATTTTCTATCAAAAGCTATTTTTGATCTCTTAATTTTGTGATAATATTTTGACTGTTTATATTCATATAATGGCAGAAACCTCGGCAATTAAATTTTTAATAATAACAACCTCTGCGATTTAACGACACCGTAAACACTTGCTTTGAAAATAAATACGGATTGCATTTTCTACCGATTTGTTGCAAAACAAACTAGGTGTCTAAGGCAACCGCAACTGACCGCCATCGTTAAATAAAAACATTACTTCATACCCGGTTATGGTATACCGTTCAATGAAGTGCGTTTACATAAGAAAATTGCACTGTTGTTTCAAAATGACAGACATATAATGTAATATTACTAATTGGGAAAGAATCAAAATTAATAATTCGGTTTTTGTTATATATCTGTATTTAAGTGTTGTATCTTTAAAGCTTTCAATGCAGGCACTACTTATTAGTCCTATGAAAGATTTAAAGTAAAGAAAATCGAAATGACTACATATTATATAAGTTGCACATTCTAAATAAAGACACAAACGCATTATATTTCAAATATATAAGCACCATTTTGAATTTATGTTGTAATAAAGATAGTTTCAATGGTTTTTTGTTATATTTGAAATTTAAAAAGAAATTTAGATTCATATATAATTTTTTTATTTATTCAATAGGATTTGTTATAAATTTAAAAACAATTCTGGATTAGATTCAACTATATTTTGGGAGTCAGTTTGCAAACTGCTTATATGTATAGCAGCTATCTACAATTTCAATGTATATATAAGTGTAAAAAAATTATTTCCTTTAAGTCTTATATAAATACACCACAAAATATATTCAGAAGATATATGACACATTAATGTTTTTGTTCAAACTGATGTGGAAGTTACTGAAATGAGTTTATTGAATTAATGTCTTCAAAAATTGTCAATCCTCAGGCGATCGCTTGTAATAGCTACACTTGTGTAGGTATAAAATTATTTTACGCACGATTCCTCGGGCGGTCGCCTTTATCTTTTTTTTCATCAGTTGGCTGGCAAACAACATGCCTACATAAATTTACACTAACCTACTTAATTGCTTATTTTATAGCTAAAATAAAATAAGGAGAACGAGACTCAGTAAGCAGTTTTGCATTTAAGGCACCGTGTAATTTTGCTTTGCATTATAATGTTGTTTACTTGTCGAGGAATGAACCTTCTATAGTAAACTATATTTATGTATGTTTTCTTTGCATTAATTCAAATGTTTTTGAACAATGCTTACGTCAACTCTTCAAGGAAGGGACCATTTTTTTCGCGTACAAAAATATTATACAAGGATGACTAAAAATGAATATAAAATAAATTTAAATTGGGAATGTTAAATTGCAATATCACGATTTTTTGCAGGGTTGGTATTTATTTAATTTTAACAAAATCGTCTGAAAATCGTGTTAAAATTTAATTTAGACAAATCAAGTGATAGCTATAACATTTATAAAACAGTCTCTTTTGTTTTTTTCTTATATTTTTAATAACTCAAAATTTTTTGAGTTATTAAAAAATATAAGAAGGGAAATATTTCACAACAAGTGATGCATAATATGTTGGTTACGGTTCGCGGATTATAAGGAATGTGCTGCATTCGCAAACCGATAGTCCTTCACGTCCTGCCGCAAGTTACATAATCGCGATGCCATGTTTGCTAAAGATTAAGAGGCTTTGTACACGGGAATTGATATTAGTAAAATCCACTTTTAGAATTATTTGTGCATTTTAATTTTCTTCTATAATTCACAGTCGCCCTCGTTATAAACAATATATATATATATATATACTTTTAAGATGAATTTAAAATAAAAATATATTATAGAATTTAATACAGTATAAGGCAAGGTTTCTTTATACACAAATAAATTTATTTTATTACGTAGGGCTTTACTGTGACCAGAGACTGTAAAAGGTAAACCTGATAAGTGGCTTCAATGCAGCATCTTACTCGATTTTGTGATGGGGTTGATGTCTAAATATGCAACTAGACCAGACATAGCCATATTAGAAAAAAAAATATCGCCCAATTTCTTTTAACTCTAATAATCATCGAGTAAACTTTGTGTGTGCACATATGCAATTAGCTTTGCATAAATTTAAATATACTTTTGAAATAAAATTCTAACATGAATCTGTTGAAATATTTTGTGACCATCTGATTTATTCCTTTTAAATATCCACTGTTAACTTACAAAAATACTTTCCACAAAAGACAGTTTCATAATTTGAAACATAACAAAACAAACATGAATGTTGTTGCGGAATATGTTAAGTGGAACAATTTTGTGTTTCATTGCAAGTACGCATTGATAATATTATATTCTTAAGTACTTTGGATCCAGCTTTAGTAGCGGAGTGCAATATATACTATATTGACGAACAAGCGGGGCAGAATTTATGCAGAGCACCAAAGAGGATTTAAGCTTAGTTCATTAATGGTAGGCGCGTTGATTCTGGCAAGGAAGACTAGAATCACATTTCGTATTGAAAATTAGAAGAAAGTGATTTGAAGGTGTATATTTATGAGTAGTCAGTTGCTCGTCTGAGTAAGGCCTTAGTCCGTCTGGCAGTCAGCGTGCCCGGCGACCGCTCCATGGCGCCACGCTCAGCCCGCCCGCGTCTCTCATTAATCACAATCAACTGAGAAATTATTTCGAAGTTTTAAACTTCGCTATTACATCTTCCGCCAAAGCTTAGCATTATGGACGCGGAATGTAGATGCCATGATAAAATAGACGCTACTGTTCACTGATAAATTATAGGCGCATAAAACTTTGACATTAACATAAATGCGTTTTATAGATAGATATGTAAATATAGCGATTTCGATATCTTGTCGACCTCACATAGAACTTTTCAAGTAATTAATGTGACTTATGATAAGCCGTCTTTTATTCATTCACTCATGTTCATATATAAATTCTTCAAATATCAATTAAATAATTAAATTTACTTTACGAAAAACTGCACAGCGTACAGTTTTGTAACTGTCAATAAATATAAGTACGCATAACGTGAAAAATAAGATAATTTAGTCAATTGTATTATTACAGGGTAACATCGAAGGCGGAAGGACATCATTGTGGATTCGAGCGTGGCTCCAGGAACAGCTGTTTATTTTAGGCTGCTTCCTTCAAGGAGACGCCGGAAAAGTTCTCTTTGTTGCAATTCTCGTCCTCTCAACCTTTTGTGTCGGTCTCAAATCAGCTCAGATACATACGAGAGTCGACCAACTCTGGGTTCAAGGTACGTTAAATTTTTAGTTTTTGACCGAGTAAAAGCGTTTATCAAAAATGTTCAATCTGAAAACCTTAAAAGTACATCAGATAAACACATTGTGGCACATGACGTATCTTATTGAATACCAATGTAGGGACACAAGGAGGGGCTGGGTCTGTCTGTGCTTAGCCGCTTCCGTCTACCAAGACGTGTGTTGAATCGCGTGTCAACTACAGAGTAGACCGCGGCACATTAGGCTCCTTATACGTCAAACATGGCGAATTTAAATTCATTATACATCTTTTAAATAAGTACATGTGTCCGGTTTAAGCGACTGTCGTTATGTATTGAATTATTATCTATTGGATAAAGTTAGTTCGACCAAATGGATATTAATTGAAGTTGGTTAATATTTTATGAGCGACACGTGCGCGACGGTCAAATGCTTTAAGACTTAATGCATGTCGTGCAGGATGTTAGGACATTAACATTGTAAGCTACAACTACATTACAATCAGTTATTAAACATTTTAGAGTATAATAACTTTTTACCATATAAATTAGGTTTCCATCTGCTAACATTGCATGGAGTCAAGACAATGCATTTAAAGATAGAATTAAGACAGTATAATGGGTCCATGTAATTTTACATTTATTTTATTATAGATAAAATGATGTTACGTTTATTTATTTCAATTCTAATATATAGATGTCTCGTGTCAGTGTGTTTGCGGTCGCATTCTTCTGAAAAGATCAATCGATTTAAATTAAATTGTTTTCAACGTAGTAATTTATTAGGGGTATATGGAGATACTGGTACTTAGTGACATAATGTTGTAATATTTTTTATAGTGATTATTGTCGATAATTTAATCGTTATGCTGATGTTGGAGGCGGAAATGAATCAGAGATCATTAAAATCGATCGAGCCTTTCTTAGGTTATTAGTATTGTAATTAACCCGACTGTATGTTATTTATATTTTGGGTAAGGGTTAAAAAGAGGTACTTATAAAATGAAGTTGTTATTGATACTTTAAAAATTAGGTACCGTATTTTCCTTTTACATTTGGATATTTGTTGAGGGATATTTAGTTAAGGATATTTTCGTCTTGTTTGCGAAATGCTTTTATTGTTCCTTTCTAACGTTTTATTGGCAATTTATTACTAGCCGCACGTTGTTTATTGAGTTCAATGGGTGGTCGGCTGTCAACTCGTAAAATTCTATCTCATAAATAGTTTGGACAGGTATCCGTAGCTTTATATTTGTCTTATCTAACCTGTTTTCGAGACTTAATGTAAGTAATATGGAAAGATTACTATTGATATCTTATTTATTACTGGCTAACTCACGCAACTTTGTCTGCATACATATTGAATTAAAGTCGTATATGCTTAAACTTCACATTTTAAATGTAGACTTTTAAGTTTGTCATCAATATTTGATTGATGCTTACGTAACTTAGTTGACAAACAAATGTACACGTAGAAAGAAAGTTCTTTTGCTTACATTTTATTTTGTTTTTATATATAAGTAAAGTGTGACTGACTTTTGACTACCTCGCTAGCGCACTGGTAGGAAAACTCGCTTTGCCAGCTAAAGTTCCGGGTTCGATCCCCGCTAGGGCGAATTTAGAAATTTGCACTATCTAATTTGTCTGAATCTGGACTGGTGGGAGGCTTAGACCTTGTCTAGTTACAACCTTACGAGAAAAGGCGAATATTTACGTCAGCCGTACGTTATATTTAAGCTTCGTACGTTGCTTATGTGTACTAGTGTTTGTCTTGTGTATTTCAAACGGAAGCACTTTAATCTCCCGGAGAGGATGCACTTCCTATGCGGGCTTTAAGGCGCACTAGTAAACTAAAACCACCTCATGCGATTATTGAGTTAGTGTATTCTAGTCTTATAGTAATTTTAAATTTATGTCGTCATATGACATTAAAATTTAATATTTCTTTTAGTTACAATTTGCGTCTTTAATGTATATTACATCAGATTTTTTTACATTAGAAGTTACTTGATCATGTTTTGAATATCATTTGTTAAAACAATGCAGTTCTATCCCAAGAGAGGGTTCCAATATACAAACAATAAAAAAGCGCCGTTATACCTTTTACAGTTTTTAGCAAATACGTTTAACAAAAATTAAAAAGCAATTAACATCAAGTGTCGTCTATTACACATTTTAAAAATGTGGATTGATACAAAATATTATATTACCGAATTAAATTTTGAACAAGAGATATATATATACACATATATAAGGATGATGTAAGCTAATAGTAGGAATGGAATAATCGTACGTGATGTTATTCGGGTGAATTTTATCGTTGGTGCTAAAATAAAGAAAATGTGTTGTAAATCTTTATTCGTTGGATCCATTGTATTCTTTGCAAGGACTGCCCTTAATTGGTATGCACAGTGAACTAACTAATAAAAGACATTTGGCACTAAGCCTTTGTCGGACATTATTTATGAATTAATGTCAACATTGAATTCATGAATATCTAACAAATACCTTTGTATATTTGAGTGGTGTGTTGTAAAATATTTATTTTGATATTCTTCTTACATTTGGTAGGGTTCTCCAATTCAATTCCAACAATCAGCTTACACTTTTCATATATATGTCGGAGAATAAGAGAGAAGGAGCATAAAGCATAGGGGCGTAGGGTTCTCCGCCGACATCATCGTTAATGGCATCAATAATTCAATTTCCATACTGTGGGCATTGGCGGGTAATGTTGGTGCTATCAAACACTTTATTAATTAATTCAGATTATAATGTACAATCACTTAATGTTCTCGATATCAATTTATACAAGCCCATTAATTATAATAGCTAGGAACGCGACAGTTTCTATAGTTGAGCGCTCTGGCGGACCGTCACCCGAGAACTATCGAGAGACGCACGCCGGAACGTGACTATTGACTCTGCCCCACGCTGATAGACAGATGGCACCAGCGTTTCACAGACTATTGCACTCCGACATATGCATATCTTGTTGAATTTTTTTTTACTTTTTTACCCGATCAAGTTTACATACATTTTTTTTACCTTTTTTTTAGATGGGACTTTGATGTTATATCATATTCCAGGGTATGTGTAGGCTACCAAACTGCAATGTACCAGTGTAGTGGGTATATTATGCTACTATGAGTGAGGGGCCCTGTGCTCAGTAGTGGGGCATTAATAGTCTGCTACTTACCTTATCTTTTTTACTTGACGTTAATTCTGTTTTTCTAATGTTATTTCCTTTTCATATTTATCAAAAGTTGCACAGTGCCATTTAAACATAGAAATGCGTTGCCTCTTTAATATCATTCAGGTTGAAATACGTTGTATGTAATTTTTATATATCGAGAGCTTGGTATTTAGATATATAAATTCAAGAACAAATTTTTTACTTTTAAAATCCATTTCATCTTCATCCCATCCCAACTTTATTTCATTCAGGCAACTAATTTTAATATTATATATAATTAACCTTGTCATATTGAACTCATTTGACGCTGATTTTGTTTTCAATAGTACGAAACGTTAAATAAGTACCGCTCACGGTATGGATTTCAAATAAAAGCCAGCTGTTCCTTAGTCCAACTTCTGATGTCAATATATATTGCGATCAGAAATCAATAATGATTTAATAGAAATGTGCTGATGTAAGATATCAGAGGAAGTGAACGAATTCACTGACGCAGCTGTCGTCTGGCCGCTCGGCTTCTGGTCTCAAAAGCTTTTATATATTAATCTCACTCAGTATATAATGTGTACAATATTTTTCATTCAAATATTGTACAATTCAACTGGTAATTTTAAAAGAAACACTGTTTAAACGTTTCCGTTTTGACTATGTTAGTATCTCTATGAAACATTTAAGTATTTATGCTTTATTTCAATATTTGTGAATTTCTTTGTTGAAACGTGTTATGTATATTGTATATAATATAAATACATATTTTTCTTAGTTGCGTAATATTTATAACTATGCTTCTTGATATCATTTATTAAATCAGTAACAACAAACATGTTTCTAACAAATAAACAATTCAAATCCCATCTATGATATTACCGGCTACTGTCCAAATAATACAAACATTCAGAGTTAACGGCTCCAGTCTTATCGTTGTACAAAGCCGCCTCTGTTAAACAATACGAAACGTCCCGAAGTCACCTAACAACTTAATTAGGTGGTCCGCGGGCGCTCATAAATATCCCTACGTGAAATTACGACCAATAAAACAAAAAAAATGTATAACACATCTATCGAGTCACAAAAAACTGGGGTTTGATTGTCCGGCTCGCTTTTGTGTAGGGACGTCGTGCTGAGCTTCGAACGCTACAAAGCTTCTAGTCATTTCTTGAACCTCTTCGAGATTGAGATGTCTTACGCGTTCATACAATTATAAAGCAACGTACGGGTCATCTTAAATTGGTTGTTACTTTTACATTTTAACCACGAACAAAAACCATTATTACATTATTTGGAGAGAGACTGAATTTTTGGGCCGGTTAATGATTTTTTAATTTTTATCTATTATTTCAAAGTTAGTTCTACATTCTAGTAATCAAATCATTTAACGAAGACAAAAAATAAGAATGGTTCCGTTTATGGGCCGATATTTTAGTATACTCGTATATTGTTATGCAAACTATACTAGTAACACCCTGCCATATTTTAGTTTTTTATATTACCTTTGTACAGTTTTTCAGTCATCTTCCGATACCAATCTCGTGGCAGTGGCTATAGATTTATTATCTTTAACATAAAAGTTTTATTTTTGTTAACATTTTTTTTTTGTTTTATCATCAATAGTTTTCCCAGCGCCACGCATTGACAGATATTTAGTTACCAATTTTTTCACACCTTGGGTTTCATTATTGCCTTTTTATTAGGGATCCTCATCTTTTTTAGAAAGTAATATAGCCTATGCCGCTCAGTGAAAATGCAACTTTAAAATGGTGCATAAATTTTTGACATCGGTGGTTTTTGTGTGAAAACGTATGTATGTTACATACAAAACCACAAATGTTTCCTCTTTATAATATTAGTTTAGATATACTTCAATTTTCAGTTCATTACATCTATTCATTACCTAGCCCTACGTCGAAAACGTTCCCTCTGTCATCGACATTTGACAGCTGATATATTGTGTAAAAAAGTAGCAGCCCATTAACGTCCCACTGCTGGGCACAGGCCTCCTCCCTCATATGAGAGATATATTGTGTATTGACTAGTTTTCAATGTATTGCTGAATTTATCGAACGCAGTAATACCTATTGTTTCAATAGTGGTATTGTGTTTGTTTACTGGTCGTAATAGACTGCAAAGGACACGGTTTGTTTATTCCGCCATCCATCTGTTGTCTACGCGGACTAATTTGCATAGAGGGCTCGACGGGGCCGCGCGGGAAGGAGGAGGACCACACGGGCACCGCGCGGGCCGCGCGGGTGGCCACAACCACATGCGCGAGCGCACGTAACGGCCCCCTCCCGCGCCCTTTGGTCCGCCGGTACGTCATTCATTGCGATCGACCGCGCTGATCGTTTGCTACCGCGTCGAGTAGAAATGTTGTCATTATCGACGCGCACGCGTTGAGAATGTAATGAAAGACCCGGCATTCGCATTGACTGTTACCAGAACGCATTCAGAGATTTTGGTATCGTTCCAGGAACCAACATACATTATTGTGTTCTTGTGGTTCTAACATAAATTACTATCAGATGCCCTGGGTAACCTACAAACATTCTAGGAACATCACCGGTAAGGCCTGACATCGTTTAGTATAGATAGATTATGGTGAAGCACGTAACAGGTTGACAGAGAGATAGTTGTTACTTTCGCTTCTGTAATGACATTTCAAACCTTAACGTTAAAGTAAATTATTTGAGGTCTAAATCATAAAAGTAGTTTCTAAATTAACTGGTTTTCATAAATTTATAAGTATAATTTTATTGTAAAGCACATTTGTTGTATATTTTAGTGTATCACAGCGTTTCTTTCATTCAGTCATTTCTGAAATGGCTTAATCGATTTTGATGTCCTTTATATGTAGTAAAGTGTAGAGTTGTAAATGTTGTTTTACCACTATTTGTTTCATTTGACAACATATACATGTACGAAATCACTATCTATTACAACAAATTACAATGTTTAGTTGTTCCTGAACCTGTAGTATAATCTTTACTATTGCTATTGTAAAATCGTGGACTTGGCAGCAACTATTAAAATGTCCCATGTTTAGATGCGAAAGCTGACAATAAAATGCCGTGTGGTTACGAAGGCGGCAAGTGTGAAAGCTCGACGCGCCAGCTAACGGCGATAACCTGTATGACCTTGCCGTATTCTCATGTTTTGTGCCCGTGGCTGTTACCCAGCATGGTATTTGGTATTTTCACAGGCTATATTCTAAACGGTATGCCGCACCACGCTTTGTGCAGGCTTAAACTACAATATTTTTCTTGTTGAGAATTTGTAGCGTCTTTACTTATTACTAATTATATTTATCATATCGTTATACTAAAAATAATTGATGATAATGTTGATGATGATTAATGTTTGTCGTTAGTCGCACTTAAGAAACAAATCATGTATTGTTAGATGTTTTCATATTTATAGTGTATGATGGTACGTTTCGGTTTCAATTAATGATATAAAAACAATTGTATTATGAGAAATTGGCTAAGCGCTGATAGTATTGTTTATTGGACTTTTGGACATATCAATTGTCGTAAATTGCGCCCACATCATTGGGTGTTCAAAAGTACGCTCTGTGTACGTCGATTTCCGATCCACTTGACGGGGTCAGTCTTCTTTAACATTTATGCTTTTGAAATTATTTCTATCGCCTAATATGTCCAATAATTCGTAGTTTTAAAACCTTAGCCCAGACGTGATTTCAATAAATGTAAGTGTAAAGCAGCTTTTGACGTTTAGAGAGGGTGGTAAAGGTTACATCTAGAACACTGCTCGGGTGGTCACAGGCTTCACGTATGCCATAACTGTTCATGACGGAGGTTTCCTTCGCTCAAATGTATCACAAATAAGAGTATGAAGCGCAAGTGGAAGAGCCTACCAATTATTTGATCACACTGTCCATTTCTGTTTCCATTGTCCAGAATCAGCTGGGTCGCTAACTTAACATGGCTGTATACTTTCAATATTAAAATATAGTAAGATTCACGACGAATTTAGTCTATTCTGATCTTGTAGTATCGACACTTGCTATTCATTCGTATATGATTAGTTTTATTCGTATCCATGATTTTAAAGAAAATACGTTTCTTAAATGGTATATTGTTGCTGCATAAACCGCTTCGCTTGCCTCGAGAATTGCGAATCCGTGGACGAGCTAAACAATAGGCTAGTGGAAACTGTCCATACGGTTGGGATGAAATTCTATAAACCCCGTAGAAAGAAAACCAAGAGATTCTCAGACCATACTCTTAATCTCATGGAACAGAGACATGCAATGAGCTTGCNAGTTTTATTCGTATCCATCATTTTAAAGAAAATACGTTTCTTAAATGGTATATTGTTGAAAGAAATTAATAAATTTAATATATTTTTGGAAGAAATCGTCTTATATTCTGCAAAAATACAGGCCTGATTGTTGAAACGTTACAACTATTATTATTCAGTAAAAATTTTGAAGGTGTCAACATTTTTTTAGACTTGTTGGCAAGTTGTTTGTACAAAAAGTTTTGAAGCGTCAATCACCTTTTTATCAAGCTTTTGTGCTTTTAGTTCATTAACATATAGAGTGTTCTCGGAAGAAACGAAGTCTAATTTAGCTTGATAAAGAAAAATCAAAGGTAATTATTGTATTTGCTTATACTTCTACTTTACGATATTTCCAAAAGCTAATTTTAAATACATTCTTGGGAAATCTAGATAATATTACACAGTTTATGGAGTAGCTTTTCATCACTCTACTCTGTGTTCGTCTATTATTTAGTTATTATAATATGTATATATATATATATATCTCTAATTAAGTAGATTACAATAGATTACAATCATACATATAAGTTCTACTGTAGGAGATGTACTATACATATATGTAAAACATAAACCACGCGGGATGTGACGCCATGTTACCATAAATTGGCGACCATAAATAACACTCCTTGCACGACTGACGCCGAGTTGTTAACTACCGCACGTTTACACGTCAGTAAGCTCCTGATTCAATTTAGGATAAATTTCTCTAGCGTGTATTTATAAATACGATCCTATGAAGACATTTCGAAACCCTTTCTTGGAAAAGAATTTCATTTTACAAGGAAAATGTATACGTAAATATAATTTGTTCCTGCAGACGTGTTAACAAATACTGTAAGATTCAAACACTACTTGATACAATTAAAAAATAAAGTGAAATCAGTACCAACTTTACATTTTCGTAAAGTCAGTATATGAGTATTTATTATATTTGCATGTTGATATAATTGAGGCGTGCATTTTGGTTTTTTTTTAATATTTATTATCATATACAAGTTTGCCCTTAGTTTTAAGCTTACGTCTAATTATAATTAAAATATATTGTGTACAATTTCTATTATTATTAAATTTAATTGCATTCAATCGAATATGATTATTCTTACACATTTAAATGTAAATGTAAATTGCGCAAGTAAAAATCATTCATTCATTTTAATATTTTTGCTAGACACTTTTTCTACCAAAGTGTAGCTAATAAGAGATGGATTTTATATGATTTTAAAATTGTTGTTAGTCAAGGAATTAAGTTTTAGGAGCTACCCTTCGTCGTGTTTTAAAGTTACTTGTGCTTATAATAGACACTCATTTTAGCCTTGCGAAAGGAATTAAATAGGGACATCAGGACTTTATGTGATTATTTAAGCTCTATTTCTTAAGGCGTCTCCGATTTATTGTGACAACAATACATATACGCCCTTAACGCCTTCATCTGCCTAAATAGTTAAGTAAAGTGCAAAAAACCAAGCTATAAATCACAGTGTCGGGTGATAATTGGGACGAATACCCGTGACGTCTACGGAAAGTGTAGTTTGATAGTGAATCAGATATTGAAAAAAGTAGGCATGTTACTAAGGTTATCTTCGATCTTAAAACCGGATATAATAGAACTGCAAGAAAAGATAGACCTGCTGTAAATAGATAAGAACAAGTAATATAATTTGTTTTAAATCAAATTCTGGGCCATTTAGTACCGATTTTTGAACTCACTACATAGAATGTAATCTTTAAACATTTACATGTATTTTCAATAGATAACGCTGTACAATTTTTGAAGTAATATTTCTTATAACGCGGTAGGGAAATTTATTTCGTTATCCGTTACTCATAAGTACGAATACTGTCAGTGTCTGATGAGTATTTACTTAACTCACAATCAGTCATATTTTATATTGGAAAAAATGTAGTTAGTTTAATACATTTAAGTACAAAAAATGTAGTTAAACTAAGAGGATTCTAAAATACAATTATTTTATTGAATTTATTACAATATAATAATATGAAGTTTCACTTAATCCACGTAAACGCTACATTATATTGACTGATCACGAGATATTGAAAATTATTTGCCTTTAACTTGAAATTCGTCCAGCGTTCCGTTATATAGGTCTCATTTTGGTAATGTAGGTAATACTAATTTTCCCATATTCCCACTGTAACCGTGCAGGGGACAGCCAGTAATAAATAATTTAGTTGTTAATGAAAGTTTTTTTAAATAACATTTAAATTTTAATTATGCAGATTTTTTTCCGCGGTGCATAAAGCTGTCACGTATTCTATAAATTAGCTCTGTTGTGTTAACTATCACGTCTTCTCCGCCCCTATAACAAATGTGTCGACACTCCAATAAGCTACAGGCGTTGATGGGATAAGCTGAAATTAGAAAACTTTTTTATGGCGACACGGCTTCATCGTGTCTCGTGAAGTGTATATTCTTAGATTATTATTATTATCATGAAGTTTTTGTTATGAAACAAGTCTTAGGAATTTCATTGCAATACAGATTTACAATCACACGGGACATTTTGCGGTGAGAAATCTGTATGTGAATTGATTTTCATCTTATCTACAAGTCTTTCCCCTTATTTCATCTGTTTTTTTGGATATTTAATTTGTTTAAAATGTTCTTTTGTTCATTTTAACTTTATATAAAAAAGCTGAAGCTTATATAAAAATTAAGAATGTTGAATTATGTATTCATGTTAATTTATTTCTCAAATCGGACAACAAAAGCAAAATGGAAATAAAATTAGGAGTTGTTTGTAATTTCAAATAACCAGCTTTTCACTAGTTGCATATGAAATGTTTGCATATATATGGAACTTATAAAAAAAATATTCTCTCTGTATCTGTTTATTCCGGCTAATCTTTGACAAAACTGGTCTGATTTGACAAGACCGTCACTGGCAGATATCTGAAGTTCTGAGGAAAGACTTAAGCTATTTTTATTTAAGGAAAAGTATCTAGACATACATTTACTCGCGTAATTCGGATGCTCTTTTTTTCAGGGATCAGTTAATTTGTAATAAAAGAGCACATGTAAAAATATTGTTTTCTCAATTCGAAGCTTTAAAGTTAGTAGCTATAAGGTACAAAATATTTGACCCAAGTTTGAGAAGCGCGTAATAAACATAAATAAGAAGCATGAATAATTAAATTAAGACGTCCGAGTATAACGACAATCGCATTAACAGTCGATTTATTTTAATGTATCTACCGATGGGCAAAGAAGTGAAAAACAGAAACTAATTTAGTACCAAGTTAACTGCACTTACATGTAAATACAGGCACAATTTATATCGCTTTTAGGAATCGCAAACACATTTCAACATTTTCAATTAAAACTGGCCACCCACCGAAATCATGTATCATTAATTAATTATGAAAAGTTTTGGAAAATATTTATTTAGGGTAATTAACTTCAGAATATGAATTATACAGCATAATGCAGCAACGATTAGTAGTTAGTAAAAAGGGGTTTGTTTTCATTAAAATAGGCCTTATATTTTTTATCAATAATTCTCTGACATTTTCCTCTTTTTAGAAGGATAAGAGAAAATTCAGAATGAACTCGTTTTTATTTAAACACAAGATATTGGACAACATTTAAAACCTCAATCGCACGATTAAAACTCTTTAGTTTAACATTAAGAATTCACAACTTCCAAAATAATTAAGGTTTGCACTAACGTAGTCTTCAATTTACTGAATGTTTTTCCCTATGCATATATATGGTAGTTACGCAACCATTAATCAAAACTTAGACTTTGTCTTTTGTGCTAAGTTTGAGCACAAACAAAGTGGTAAAGCCTAGCTATCTTTCACCGGCAACAGCTTATAATAATTGGTCTCATATGATCTAGGATGTATTCTCGTAGAATGCCAGCGTAAAGTAATAATGTGCTGTGGTTATGAGGTGGGATTATGATCTACAAACCCTCTGACATAAGCGTGAAGAGGCTTTTGCCCAGCATTCAGAAGTCAAGAAGCCGCTAGTTATTTACTTTTCAAGTTTATTATTTTAGAAGAAACGTAGAGGTAACGGGATCATATATAAGTCGAATTTTCAGAGGGTGGAAGATTAGAGGCTGAACTGAAGTATACGGCCCAAGCATTGGGCGAAGCTGATTCTTCCACACACCAGCTTGTGATACAGACTGCCAAAGATCCAGACGTCTCCTTGCTACATGCTGGTGCACTTCTAGAACACTTAAAGGTTAATCATTTTATATAGATAGAGCTTGTTTAAAATTCTACTACTGGCAATGTTTCAGATAGTGTAAATTTTATACTGCATAAAACTATCACTTTCCGACCGGCACCTAAATTATGACGACAAAATACTTTATTCATACATTTCGTCTTTTTCATACCAACGTTTGTTTTACAATGCTTATCACTTTTGCAAGCATATTTGTATCTTGCAATAAACACAATTGTACTGTACCGTTCCGAAGGATTCGGTTATTTAAACGTATTTCCAATTTATCCTTATTTCTAGGTGGTACGAGCTGCAACCCGTGTAACTATTCATATGTACGAAATTGAGTGGCGATTAAAAGATCTCTGCTATAGTCCTAGTATACCAGATTTCGAGGGCTACCACCATATTGAATCGATCATCGACAACGTCATTCCTTGTGCTATCATCACACCGCTGGATTGCTTCTGGGAAGGTTCAAAACTACTAGGACCTGACTACCCTATTTTTGTGCCGTGAGTATTATATATATTATTTTAAAATTGAAATTTTTCTTAAAAGTTTAATATACCTAGTCATAAATACATACATCTACATTCAAGAGTGAAGCATTTGGGGTCAACTTTAAATTAAGAACAAGAGAATCATTTTTCTTAACAGAGATTTTGCACTTGACATCAAGTTGAAGCTGTCAACACATTTACACATTAATTTATTATATACATACACAACACGCTTCATTCCCAAAGGGGTAGGCAGAGACCATGTCCTTACACTTGCCACGTTCCTTGCATTGCATATCTCCTTCGCTTCTTTCATTCTCATTAAACCTTTCATACAAGTTCGTTGGTTTAGAGTACTCTTGATCTGGCTAATTTTAAAATGTTCTGGATTTGGTCCAGGAACGTTCGCTTTGGTCTACCCCTTCCATCTTTCCCATTCACTATTGACTCATCATAAATCCTTTTTGTCACTCTCCTTTCATTCATTTTCTCTATAAACCCAAACCATCTAATCATACCTTTCTCAACTTCAGCCACTACATCTTCTTTTATACCACAATGTTCTTAATTTATTAATATCATGTATTACTACAATGACTCTAGGTCATTGACACAGCCCAATTTTTTAAATACACATATGTATTTCAAACTTAAGTATTAGTTATTTTGTTTACATAAATATTAAACTGAACGATTCTCTATAAATAATTTTGTGCAACAAAAAAATCGTTATTCCGAAATGATCATGTTTGGGCATGGCGTTTTTTATTCATGTTCTTATGCTATTTTGTTCGGTCTATATAGATACAGTGATAATCCTTTATTGTTTACCATTTTTACCAAGAGTAAATAAACATTATTCTTACAGCCATCTTAAACACAAATTACAATGGACACATTTGAACCCGTTAGAAGTATTGGAAGAAGTGAAAAAGTTGAAGTTCCAGTTCCCCTTGAGTACAATGGAGGCATACATGAAGAGAGCCGGCATTACTTCTGCTTACATGAAGAAGCCGTGTTTAGACCCCACCGATCCACACTGTCCAGACACGGCACCAAACAAGAAATCTGGTCATGTAAGTAGTATTTTAACCACACTATTAAAAAAATTCAATGACTCATTAGTTCTTGTATCATCACTACTTTAATACTACTTTTTTGTTTCTATTTTCCATGTTCTTATCTTTTGTTTAAAATATTCGACACTGACTTGTAAAATATTAAATTAAATTAAAACTATGTATATTTCTCATATTGAGTGACCTTTATGTGTTCTTTAAATAAATCTCCATAAACTGAATGCCTACGCCGTCTCTAGCATGAACTTACTAATTTAATAGAAAGAACCCTTTAAACAATTTCCGTGAGCTTTCAACAAATGGCGTTGTACATTTTTTCACTAATACGATAAGAAAATTGTTAATTAAATTTTATTAAGGAATTAATACTTACAAAAACTGCATTATCAACAAGTGTCGTCCACCTGTTTAGAAAATGTATTTGCATTTGAGAGAATTAGAAATTAATAAATTTGAACAAGATGTATAGAGAGTTTTGAGCTAGTAGGATTTGAAAAGGCTACAAGGCGCAAGAGCAAAAGAGGCTTACAAATTAGTGTTAAAAATTAATAAAGATGGAATAAGTATATTATATACAAATGTACTTTAATATATTTGCCAATATATGTTGACTAAGTGTGAAAAAAGTTCCATTACACTATCATAAATTATTATCGACTCCTTTATTGGTTTAGTAGTTAGCTGGTTATGTAAACGATATAGAGTTTTTTTGTTGAGAAATTATAATTATTCCTATAAGTCCTCGAAATCGGGAAGGTAGTGGTGTGCCCCATCTCTCTCCAGGCTTGTCGGTTTGCCGTCCCATCGGACCATCAGAGTGAAGGAATAGAGAGAGAGCACGTGTGGTAGCGCATATACCTGTGTACTGTGCCTGCCAACACGCAATTTGGTGGGTCATTCTCTGAAAAAAACCACCTCTCTGAGTGAGCAGGCCTGTGCTCAGTAGTGGGACGTAAAAGGACTGCTATTTACCTTACTTAATTTGTTAGCTGATATAACGATGACATTTAGTTTATGGCCTCACTTGTTCTCGTGGCTCATATTGTTATGTATTGTATGTAATTATTTACAAATTTTATAAACTATGTTTATTATTTGTTATAGCTCGTACATTCGCGAATTAAACTAAACATCCTAAGTATATAAATGCTCGATGTATCAAATGTTCTACATATTTAGCCTGAAAGAGATTTTGCATTTTAGTTTTATGTTACAAAATATCTAAATGTTAGTTCTGAGTAGCGGCTACATCCACTTACTTAACTGCACAATAATGTTGCCCGAGGCAAGTTTACTTTGAATTTACGTCATAGTTACTATTTATAATGTTTCCAGAAGTAGGGTTCCATAATATTTCTACAATTAAAAACCTAGATTACTTTGGCTCTTAGACTTTATGTAATTCATAAAAAATATAGACTGGACGTTAGTGTTGACTAAAAAACTAAAGCGACAACAGCGTACTCGTCTCAAGTACCTTTAAAATGTCGGAATTTTCATAAGCTTTCCTTTCTCCTTCATACTCCTATCTCAAACAATGTTTGGGTTTTTACTGTATCGTAATCTAAATACATATTCACGGCGACCTTCGCTGTCGGTTCAATAGCAAACTTCACTATTACCGAATGATATTCTTTACTTTGGTATTGAAAAGTAAAATGTCTACACATATTGATAAACATAAGCATGTAATTTATAGTGCCTTCATTGCTCATAGAGTAAAGTCATAAATTACAGATCATCACTATTGTATTTTAGAAACAAAAAAAGGTTATTTCCAAAATAGTGATTGAGATGTAGGATTCATTTTTTACGACCGGGTGAGTCCTGTATTAAGGCCACATTACTCCCGTTTCGTTTTTGGAATGTTCAATTTACGGCAATTTTACTGGCCATAAATAAATATTTTACAGTAAAGATAAATAAAACATTTCTATTGAGATTATATTATAAGGTTGAAACATATTTTAAAATACAGTATTTTAAACGGCAATAAGGGACGGGATGAAAGCGATCGCCGACCGGCAGATGGTGTAGCTACCTGACCCATACGACATGTTTTACGCTTTGTGAAATATTCTATATTTTCCAGGAAGCACTTTCAAAGAATTAAATACACCATACAGTTTAAATTTAATGTATTTTATCCTAACTTCTTTATTAATACGATACGTACGCTACGATAGTAATGTTTAATATCTTACGTCCAATTTGATTAATTTAAAAAACAATAGCGTGTAACACCTAGTGGATTGGTCTAAACTAAATTTCTGTAATTTTACACTTTTAAGACGTTGAACCCCCGTTATAATTTATAAGGCTTTCATTTTGTACAGTATATTTAGATAAACACCATTTGACACACATTATACAGGTAACATCACATTTCAATCCCAAAAATCACAATATTTTTAAAGTGTAACTTCTTAATGGTGGTAAAATTTTTACGGATATAGCGCGTGATTAGAAGATGTGCAGCGTTTTTATGTCGTTTGATGGTTAGCTAAATATAATATTTACAAATTACATGTGGCATTTTAAATTGCCACTCGTCATTTAATAATTTAACATACTATTTTTCATAAAATATTACAATAATTCGTAATAATTCATAGTATATTAAATTTATAAAAATATTTCATAAATTCACTATTTTCAATTTTCAATTCAAAAACAAAATTTAATTAATAATTTCTAATATTGACAAAAAACACGTTTTATTTACAATTCAATAAATTATTTTTTATTGATTTTCGACACTTTTAATATTTTAATGATAATGAAATTCCTAACATATTTTTTTATTTCCCACCTAAGACTCGGAAACCTAAAGCTTTAGAATTGTATAAACGTAAACAAGACTTAAAGATTAGTTTGTCGAAGAAGTTTCACTTTTAATTTTTTGTATATAGATTGACTTGAGAGATTGAGACGCCAGAATCGACACCATTATCAAACATGTTTTAGTTCTAGTTTACCTCTAGCTCATATTATACATGATTATAACAAAGGACTAGCAAACACTTTTTTTGTTACATACTTATACCAAAAACGGGTTGTAAATTTTTATTAGTTCTCTTTCTATTAAAGCATTTCGATCATTGTGTTAAGCAAATAGCGCATTCAGTGGTCGGTCGAGTGGGTAGGGTGCGTTTTTGTGCACGCTGTAAGGCGTTGCCACCCACGTTCGGCGAAGGACCACGGCAAGGAACGGGCGAGCATTGTTCAAGCGGCCGCGCGGTCGAGCCTGCGTATTATACGGGCGTATTATACACGCTTCAATAGGCCTCGTTTACCGGCACCATCCGTCACAATGACACGATTATATCAATAATGCTCGTACAAACGGGAGGTTCCACGTAATCGTAAATTTCGTGTTGCGCTTTGTTCACGAATTGTTGGAATTGAGACGTAACTTTTAAGGCACCTGCCGTAATTTTTACTATTTTGACTGTGTTTATATGTGGAAGTTTTTAGATTCCAGATGTAGCGGCGGAGTTATCTCACGGGTGTTACGGTTTCGCGGCGGCTTACATGCACTGGCCCGAACAGTTAATCGTGGGTGGAGCAACGAGGAACTCGACGTCGGCTCTACGGAGTGCACGCGCATTGCAAACTGTTGTACAGTTAATGGGCGAACGGGAAATGTACGAATACTGGGCCGATCATTACAAAGTACATCAAATTGGCTGGAATCAAGAAAAGGCAGCTGCCGTACTAGACGCTTGGCAGAGAAAGTTTGCTGCTGTAAGTTATTTATGCTTTCAGACTAATGTCACTTTAATGAGTTTGAATTTTGCTTATCTAAGATCTCAAAGGACTTATTTTGATGCATTATTTAAAAATATACTTATCTTTGTTCCAGGAAGTAAGGAAACTGACAACCTCGGGTTCAGTGTCTGCGGCGTATAGCTTTTATCCATTTTCAACGTCAACTTTAAATGACATTCTTGGAAAGTTCTCAGAGGTGTCATTAAGGAACATTATTCTGGGATACATGTTTATGGTAATTGTTTTTATGTGCCATTTGTTTCTATTTGAAAGAAGCCTTTCAAGATTTTTAAACTCATATGTTAAGATATTTTTTATTTTCGTTTTATTTGCAGTTAATTTATGTTGCTGTTACTTTGATCCAATGGCGGGATCCAATTCGATCGCAAGCTGGAGTTGGTATAGCAGGTGTTTTACTGCTATCAATCACTGTTGCGGCTGGTTTGGGATTTTGTGCTTTATTAGGTGATTTTCTTTTATGTTCACTATACATACTATACACTTTTAAATTGCATCGCTTATTTTAAAAGATATAATATAACAACGAATAAAAAATTATGTCAATATATAAAAAAAAGACTAAAGAGCTAAAACTGAATTTAAATAACTGTTGTTTGAGAAAGATTATGTATAATTACTTTCCATGAAATTCACGCAACATCTTATCACATAAATCTTGGTAATTGATATTTAAATACACAATATTTATGTATTTGGAGGCAGATCTTGCTGCTCGATACTAATGTAGGCAAAATAATTCGTTTAATATTGTCACTGTGATCTGTGATAAATAAATAAAAATTAAATATTTTTAGGTATACCATTCAATGCATCGAGTACTCAAATAGTGCCATTTTTGGCATTGGGGCTGGGAGTTCAAGATATGTTTCTTCTCACTCACACTTACGTGGAACAAGCGGGAGATGTGCCGAGGGAAGAACGGACTGGGCTTGTGTTGAAGAAGAGCGGCTTGAGTGTCCTTTTGGCGTCATTATGCAATGTTATGGCATTCTTAGCAGCTGCACTATTGCCCATTCCAGCATTTCGAGTGTTTTGTTTGCAGGTACATTTCTTACCATTTAAAACAATACCATTTAAAGTCAACCTACCATCTTAATTACTAGTAAATTTACACTGATACTTACACAATAATTAATTGACAATCTCAAATAATAACATAAATCTGAAATATTACAATACTAATAATAAAAATATATTTTAGATGGATTTTTACCCTATATTTCCCTAGACTTGTAATCTGAGGTGGTAACGTACTAATCTGTTAAGAGATAATTTAACTTTAAAAACAAGTGCATAATACATTTTTATTTTGATTTCACTTAACAGTATATACCCCATATAGGAATAGTGTAAGTGTTCGTTGAACTGGATGACACTTGATGTTAACACAGTTTTTAATTATTAATTTATTGCGAAAAATTGTGCAGCGCCGTCTATTGAAAGCTTATGTAAAAGGTTGTTTAGTTGACATATTATATTATTAATACTTCCTTGTTTTATATTTCAGGCGGCAATTCTTCTACTTTTCAACCTTGGTTCAATGTTACTGGTATTTCCTGCGATGATTTCGTTAGATCTTCGTCGGAGATCATCAGCTCGGACTGATCTGTTGTGTTGTTTGATGCCCGAGACTCCGATACCTAAAAAGAAGATACCGGAACGGGCAAAGTCAAGGAGTGGCAAAAACGATAAGGTGAGATATACACCCAATATTTATTGCCACCTTATCAACTAAATAAAGAATGGACTATTTTGTTGTTATTAATCGATTGTATTATTTAGGCTAATAGATTTGATACTACCCGACAACCGCTCGATCCGGACGTGGCTGGTGACGCTACTAAAACCTGTTGCCTCAGTGTATCACTCACCAAATGGGTTAAGAACCAATACGCACCCTTCATAATGCGTCCCGCTATTAAGGTAAAACTATACCCTGTAAATATGCATATTATTGCGGACACAGTAACAGACAAGTAGATAATAAATGTACAACGCCATTAATTGATAACTCAAGTTAAAGGTTTAAAGCGTTCGTTCTATGCAATGAGTTTAAAAAGTTCTTGCCAGATAAGATGGCACTAATTATATCAAACGTACAATTTGCTGTTAACACTCTCCCTATTCCTATTAAGTAGGAATTATATATATATATATATATATATATATATTAACGCATTTCGTTATTTATAGGTTACGTCAATGTTAGCGTTGATAGCGATAATCTTGGCCAGTGTTTGGGGTGCCACAAAAGTCAAAGACGGATTGGACCTAACAGATATAGTACCAGAAAATACAGATGAACACGAATTTCTTACACGCCAGGAAAAATATTTCGGCTTCTACAATATGTACGCTGTGACTCAAGGCAACTTCGAATACCCTACAAATCAAAAACTGTTATACGAATATCACGATCAATTTGTTAGAATACCGAATATCATTAAAAACGACAACGGCGGCCTTACCAAATTTTGGTTAGGACTATTTCGCGACTGGTTACTGGATTTACAAGACGCATTCGACAAAGAAGTGGCTAGTGGTTGTATAACTCAAGAATATTGGTGTAAAAATGCGAGTGACGAAGGGATCTTGGCTTATAAGCTCATGGTGCAAACGGGACACGTCGACAATCCTATTGACAAATCACTCATTAACTCTGGACACAGATTAGTAGATAAAGAGGGTATAATAAATCCGAAGGCATTTTATAACTATCTTTCTGCTTGGGCGGCAAATGACGCTTTAGCATACGGAGCATCACAAGGAAATCTGAAACCGCAGCCACAAAGATGGATTCACTCACCAGAAGACGTTCAGCTAGAGATAAAAAAGTCATCACCTTTAATATATACCCAATTGCCATTTTATTTGTCAGGGTTAAGTGACACTGATAGTATAAAGACCCTAATAAGGTCTGTCCGTGAGTTATGTTTAAAGTACGAGGCAAAAGGACTACCGAACTTCCCTTCTGGGATACCATTTTTGTTTTGGGAGCAGTATTTGTATTTGAGGACATCATTACTTTTGGCATTGGCGTGTGCTTTGGCAGCCGTTTTCATTGTAAGTTAACAATTTAATTATATATAACTAGTTTGTAAGTGAGGTTACAGATCACTTGATGAAAATTGATTGCGGTCGTTGTAAGATATTTGCAGTTTAAATTGCCAATTTATTGCCGGTTCTCTTTTCTAGACAGAAAGTTAAATAAATTATACCAGGTATAATTATAAGCTCAACTCGATATCACATCCCTAGTATAGGCATAACGTTATTCACTATCGAATAATTTCGAGATTAAGGTTCCAGTAGTTATTTATACAATCGTTTATTTAAATTTATAAAATCATTGTCAGTTTGACTGATTGTTTTAATTCAACTTGGTCCACTTAGTAAAGAGCGCAGGTACTGGAGCACTTCTGGGATATGTATTCTGTGCCTGCCAAACGCTGATAGTCGAATCTCTCCATGTTGATCTAGTCTATGCATAAAAATGCTTTCCTTTATCGGCGTGGAAGCTTGTACACTCGTAAGAGTGGGTTTTTAATAGGCATTTACTTACTTCAATTTTTAACAATGTTTCAGGCCGTAATGGTATTACTTCTGAATGCTTGGGCGGCAGTGTTGGTAACACTGTCATTGGCTATCTTGGTACTGCAATTGCTGGGAGTAATGGCACTGCTGGGTGTAAAATTGTCTGCGATGCCTGCAGTACTCTTGGTGCTCGCTGTAGGCCGCGGAGTTCATTTTACCGTCCACTTATGCTTAGTAAGTATGAAAATATTGGGAAATCCGTTATTTTTAGAATTGTCAATCATAATCGTTCTGCGTATAAAGATGAGGTAAATCACACCCTAAACGACATTTTCTCAAACTTGTTTCCTGCTTACTTACTATGCAAACCAATAAAAAAAAAAATTTATCTATATCATTGGGCAGCCAAAAGGCTGGCATAAACCTTTATAAAAATATGTAACTTATTTTCGTGATTATCTTAAAATGCAATTTTTTTAAATAGGTTAATGAGTTTTTTTTTATATCTGTACTGAGCGTACTGACTCTTGACTACAGGAATATGTTAAATCTGATTTAATTTTTTAACTTTTTTCCTATACGTATAATTTGGAAACGCTTAAATAGCCTAACTTAATTATAATAAAAGTCTCACACTTGCAAGTCCATTGTAATAAGAGTACTTTTGCTCGTAATTGTAACATACCTTCTACCCAAATAGTTCTAAAGTGTATCATTAAGTGATATAACTGCTATTTACTTACTTACTAAATGTCCGTAACGTTAAATTTAAAATTATTATTTCCTGTTTTTTTACAGGGATTTGTAACATCTATAGGCTGTAAAAGACGCCGTGCATCGTTAGCGCTAGAGTCAGTCCTGGCACCGGTAGTTCATGGCGCTTTAGCAGCAGCCCTGGCCGCGTCTATGTTAGCTGCTAGCGACTTTGGATTCGTGGCACGGTTGTTCCTCAGGCTGTTACTGGCACTCGTGGCCCTCGGCTTGGTTGACGGGTTGCTGTTCTTCCCCATTGTGTTGTCTATTTTGGGCCCGGCAGCCGAGGTTAGCGACATTTTACTTAGCCTTTTTAGATTAAGGAGCACCAGGGTCTTCATAAGAGACTCGAAAGAGTTAACGTACCAAGTATCCAAAAATTACGCAAGAGCCGACCGAGGGTACCAAATGACCCTAGTTCTTTCGTATAGAAATCTGAAATAGAGTCATCGGAACTTCACGTGCACCTTTGCGCTTCCGTGAGGCGATTGAGCGACATACACTGTCGTACAATATGGCGAAAAGCAGACTAGTTTAAACCAGCTAATTTCAATTTTTAACATTGTTACTGTGATAGCGTTGACATAACGGTGATCATAGTAACTTCGCTAGATCACGTTAAATTCCCGCTATTTAATATATAAGTATTTACATTCCAATTTATACTATCGTTTGACATTACTCTATGGAATCTTATGTGATGTAGAGTTTGTTTTTAATTTTTTATTATTTTAAACCTTATAAGGATTGTTCTTATATACTTCTACAATATCATATGATAAACATCTTAAATATAATTCCGATCTTAATTTTCAAGATATAAACTTCTTAAGTTACAACTATTGGTAACCTTTAGAGTTAACAGTTTAACCCACAATTTTTCCTTTCAGTGAAATTATATTTTATAATATTAATAGAAGTAAACGGCCGTTTATTGATTTAAAATTTTCGGCTCGGAATGCAATTTCCTATCTTGTTTTTCCATACGATGGGTATATTTTTATTCATTTTTCAAAACTTAAATATTTTATTTTACAATCAACAGGTGCAACCCTTGGAACATCCGGAGCGTCTCTCAACACCATCGCCAAAAAGTTCGCCCGTGCATACTCGGAAATCAGGATCTGGGTCAAATGGAGGGGATAAATCAAGTCGAAACAGCAAATCCGTTCCAAGACCCTCCGCACCATCTCTTACCACTATAACGGAAGAACCTTCGAGTTGGCATAGTTCAGCACATTCAGTGCAATCATCAATGCAGTCAATAGTAGTGCAGCCAGAGGTAGTGGTTGAAACGACTACGTATAATGGCAGCGATTCCACATCCGGCAGATCTACACCGACGTCAAAATCAACACACTCTGGAGCTATTACTACTAAGGTCAGTTATTTATTCTTATACTTTATTTTAACTGAAGAACCCACGGATACTTTATTTTAAACATTACAACTGCGGTTCTGTTTTCTTTTTCGTAAAGTCTGTACGTTAGTGATTGATATATCTACGACCGATTTGGAAGGTTGATTCTACTGTAAATGTACCGGCAAGAAACTCAATAGTTACTATATTTAACGTAATTTTTTAAAGATACTAAATACATTACATATACTCGTATTTCTTGTATTCATATTCTTTGTAGCACTTTTGGTTGCCGGGAAGAGATCGCTATTTGAATTATAAATTTGTGGGTATTTATGTCCTGTTTTGTTATGTATTGGGTGTACATTAAAGAGTTTTGTATTGTATACTCGTATATAAAGTTTATAACTTAAAATTGCATTCAAATGCAACCGTTTCTGTCAATTAAATACGCGTTTTACGTTTAAGAGTGGACTTTAGATACTGAATCAATTTACGCAAGGGTGACTTTCTAGAGCCTTTTGTCGCCTAAAAAGCGATATCAATTATTTTCTTTAATAATTTTTTAATTATACTATATATTGATGATGACAACATTGTTCTGTTGTCCTAATTCCAGATTTTTTTTTGTTAACAGGTGACAGCTACAGCAAATATAAAAGTTGAAGTAGTAACACCCAGTGATAGAAAATCTCGCCGCTCTTATCATTACTACGACCGTCGTAGAGATCGCGACGATGACAGGGACAGAGATAGAGACCGTGATAGAGATCGCGATCGGGATAGAGAAAGAGATAGAGATCGGGAAAGAGAAAGAGATAGAGATCGATCCAGGGAACGCGATCGTAGAGATAGGTACAGAGATGAAAGAGAACACAGAGCTTCACCGAGAGAAAATGGTCGGGATTCAGGGCACGAAAGTGATTCATCTCGGCATTGAGAAATATATTGTAAGAACTTGCCAGTGACGATAGCATTTTATATCATAAATTGCGAATCCATTTGCTTTCCTTTTGGAGAAATGCCAAATGCTTTTATTCGTTTTCAAACGTGGGTTTCTACGACCCAAACGAATCGAAAACAAGGATAGAAATGAACGTTGTAGTTTGAGATTAGTACGTAAATATAAGTTATAAGGTTCATAGTACCGATTAACGATAAAATCTTAAGACAGTATTACATGATGTAATTTTAAGATTTTTCGTTACATGTTTGGTAAAAGTGGAGGCTAATTTTCATATTGTCTTGCGCTCTCGGCTGTTTTTACATAGCTTTTTTCGATGACGTATATACAAATTTGACTGTTTTTATAGCCGTAGGCTTGTTTATTACTTTTATTCTGAATGGTGAAGGTTGAGACATAGTAAGATGGTTTCGGTAACAGACGTCCTATTTTATTATATGTTAAGACGTCAAGAAAAGAAATGGGTTCCTTTACGACGTTGTGAAGAAGCCATAAAACATAAATTATCTTTAATCAGGTTAGCGCACTACCATCATAGACAGTATCATCTCTCACCATCAAATGAGATCACCGTCAAGCGCTAATCTGTTAGCATTAAAAAAAAGTCAACGCGTCGCTGCTATATTTTAATTCATTATAAATTGACAATATATTGTTTTAAATAATATATACATTTTATGAATATAGAACAAAAATATAGTTATTAGTTCGAGTACAGTCCTGTGTACAAGATATTAGAGGTAAATTACCTCTTATTAGCAATTTTAAAAAAATGCTTTAAAATTCCTGCTATCGCCATATATGAACGCGACGCTATACTGAAATCATTCCACAGTGTGAAATGTTCTTTTGTTATTCATTGTAAAGAATAATGAACAATCTTTATATAGAAAGATCCCAGTGAAGGAGTACCAATATTAAGCGGTGTTCAAATCTACATAACAATATGTAATCAATCTTCTTGTAAATACGACATATAACTTTTTAAATGAATTTGACGAATTAAAACATCAGCTTCAGCGAGTTTTCTAAAACGAAATTGTATAGATACTTATAAAAATACTTATACGTATATACTCGTGTTCCTATTTTCACATTCATATACTTTTGCCTTCCATCTGTTATGTTGCAATTTCGAGTCTAAAGACTGTGGTCGTATATTATTAATAATTTATCATTATTATTTATTTTGTGTCTATAATTATTAATCTCACCAGAAAAAATGGATCTGTGAAATCACTCAGATTTTATTGTACAAATTATTTAAGTAGATTATATATTAAGGTAAGGCATTTATTTATGAGATTACTTAGATTTTATATACCTTTGTATTGTCGTGAACTTTTTTTTAAAGTCACCACTTTTACGGAGAAGACTGTAGCAAGAGATGATAATTTAAACTATAAGCGTGCATAAGCTGAATCGTCCGCCCTTGTGGGATATCACAGATGTTAATTGACAAAAATATTTACTTAAAAAAACTTGTGTGCAATTCACAAATTTTTTTAAGTGAAAACGTGGTAGAAGTGAAAACTTCAAAAATTTTGGCTTAGTAAATGAGACTAATGTAAAATTTTGGCAAGAGGATAATTGTAGGTTTTCGTAATCATTTAATTTTAACTCCTGCTCCTGCACAAAGAGAACCACGAACTGAAGAAACGTTGCATAATGCTTCCTATCTCATTTTCTCAAGTTAAATATTATGAGTTTGTCTCTTTTTAACGTCGCTTTCTCGTTTCAGCGACTTTTAAATCATAATGATGCTGAAGAAGTTTTCACTTCAAATATACAAAAATTAAAAATCTGTATGGGTAAATAAGCGGAATTATTTTGTTTCCGAACTTGTTATTTCTAATCTTTATTTTGTTAGTAAAATAAAGAAATGGCGGCTATCTATCTATGTAATTTTAATATTATTGAAGTGAAAACTTTTTTCATTATGTACTTTATGGGATCAGATTGAGCCGTCACGCTTGGTTATGTAACGCTCGTTCGAGAAGGTTGCATGTCATGAGCTTCGTGAGCAAGGTAAATACAGTTTCGTGATCTCGTTGGAGCAATTGTTTGTGAAAGCGTTCGCTTTACTAGCGTGATCGAATCAGAAATGAAAAGATCCGTAGTAGAACCAAAGTCACCGACATAGTCCTACGAATCGCGAACGTGAAGTGGCAGGGGCAGGGCACAAAGTTCGAAGGACCGATCGATGTTGGGGGCCGAAGGTGCTGGAGTGGCGACCCGCACCGGACAGTGCAGTGTAGACACGAGGTGGACCGATGATATAAAAAGGGTCGCCGGGAGCCACTGGAGCCAGGCTGCGCAAGATCGGGCCATGTGGACGTCATTACGTGAGACCTATGTCCAGCAGTGGACGTCCATCGATTGAAGCGAGGACGAAATGAGCTGATTCGCGCAGCTGCGACTGCATGCTCTTTAATGTGGGCCTTGAAATTACGGCGAGATTTATCTGGTGCTTATGTAAATTTGTCACATCTCGTGCATACCGACCGGTATCAACCGCGACGAAACGTATGACTCGCCAGTCTCTGTGCCTCCGCCTTTAAAATCTCTGATATCTTCAAAAATATCCATTTTAATGAAATGCTGTTAAGGGTATTGATTTAAAATATACGACGTATAGAATGTATTCAATTGAATAAGGAATAACACTGTTGTATAAAATCACTTGATTAACATTTTTTTGTTATATGTAAAAGATATAGATTGTTACTGTGGATTATCCTTTATTATTATATTAATTTCGAAGGTTTCGTATTATTAACGTCGCCTTAATGAAGTTTTCATTTCTGCCTTGTGGACTTAAGCTCACACAATTTTTTTCTATTACAAGAAATATAAAAAAGGACATCTGTGGTTCATCCATCTGAGCTAAGAAACAACTGACCTCAGTTAATGAAATTAGTGATTAGTGTTGTGACATTTTGTGCAGAGTACTTATTAGGTCATATTAATTTATGCTTATATAACTTAACTTTCTGTAAATATAGTGATAATTAAGAAAACCTACGCACAATTTACAAAAGTGTATTGCTTTTGTGTCTCACATATATTTGTACAATTTAAAGTGACATGCTGTCGTAAACTCTTAGTCGTACAGATATCTTTTTATAACTCTTTTACAATGCCTTAAAATTTGTATTTTTTGGAAAAAATATTGTTAATAAAAGTATTTAATTTTTTTCTATATTACTTATATTGAGGAATACATTGTTGAATAACAAAATGCTCGAATGTAAATGTTAAATCTTGGGATCGTTTTGAAAACGTTTCTACTCATTTACCTGTTTTAAAAATAAAATATTTTTAATGTATATATGTTGTTGGTTTTATTTTGTTTTAGAACAGTGGGTAAACTTTTAATTATTATTTATAATTTCATACATATATTCAAGGTCGACAATTCTTTACCTTAGTAGGCCTTTGCAGCATTTTTGTATCGTCAAATATAGTTTTTCTTTATATTATTTCGAATGTACGGTCGATGATGATATTAAAGAACTATTTAGAATCTAAAGTTACAATCGAGGGTTCCTTCGCACGCTGATCTGAGAAGAGCCCACAACGTACTCAGTTGGATGTCACTTTCTTTATCATCACCATTACAATTTATTACATTAAGTTTAGAGCAACCCAATCACTCCCACGTTTTTTATCGTCCAAATAATACTTTAAGTTATAGTAATATTTTAAATTAGCCTTTTATTAGACGTCTAGATTTAGACATCCCTAGAACGCATATTAAACTGCCTCGTATCCAGCATCATGATGTTCAGGTTAGCATGAGGTCTAGTGTTGGTGTTTTGGATCGGGCTAATTTAAAATTGAGATCAGTCTTATAAATGTATGACAGAGGTGGAAAATATTAGTGTTATAAAATCTCTTGCCTTTGAGTATGAGAGTGAAGAAAAATAGAGTGTATATTTATTTGTGTGTACACTTAACATATGATATATACGCAGATGGCAAATCTCTGTCGTGGCTGGAAAACGAACACGTAGTAACGCGCAAATTCATAATTGTTCATTAGAACAAAATATTTAATTATCAATTTTAGACACTGTATTCGTATTTTCTTATAAGTAAGTAGTAAGTAGCAGCCCTTGAACGTCCCACTGCTGGGCACAGGCCTCCGCACTTCGAGGAGCGAGGGTTTTTAGAGCGTAGACCCACCACGCTGCTCCACTGCGGATTGGCAGGTACAGTACACAAGTGCACTCTCTATTCCTTCACTCTTATAGTCCGATGTAACAGGAATCCGACACAACCGGAGAGAGATCAGGCGCAGGACCGACGGCTTAACGTGCTCTCCGAGGCACGGGGGTGGATCACACCGCCAACTTCCCAACTTCGGGCAAATATTGAGAAAATCTTAATAGAAAACTCAATATTGATTTTTGAATTGGCCCGACCCGGGACTCGAACCCAGGACCTCATGTCTGTAGTCGAACATGCTAACCACTAGACCAATGAGGCAATGAGGCATATTTTCTTGTGAAACAGATTGACTTTAGCGGCATTATCCTAAAGTTTTGTTAACAAAATATTTTGTGTGTTAGTACGTGTTTGCTATCAAGCCTCTATATTGGCGGTTGTGACAGACATTTATAAGGAGGACATTATTTAATTTTCTTACTACCTTTATCCCGCTCATATTTCTCATTGCTTCCTTTAGAGGTATATTGTACATTTGGTATATCCTCATTGTACATATCTTCTTCAAATTCATTAATGTTATTAAAATACTTTTTTTTATTCACTCGATTAAGTTTAAATATATTATTAGGTTCTTTTGTGGATGACACTTGATGTTAATTTAGTTATTTTGATGTTACTTCATTAATTACATTTATTGCGACAATTTGTACAGCATTGTCTAGTGGAAGCTTACGCAAAAGATTCCTTACTATCTGACGAGTTCTTAAAATTTTTTGTTAGATGGCGAAGGAAACGACTTTAAAATTATATTAGGTTTTTTTTAAAAGTAACTGAGATGGGACTACAGTTCACTTAATACAACGTCTTTAATGTCGGCATTATTCATTTGCATAAGGACTTTTAATGTTTTGCCAAATTCTCCCAATCTACATGTTACTGAAAGGGTAGTATACGTAAAATTAAGAATATTAAAAACGTGACTTTAATAGTTCAGTATCGTTTTAGGCTGTAAAGTTATAGGAGCATCCAAGTAAGATGTGTCTTTTTAATTTTATTTCTTTATAATAGAAGTTAAAAGTTAGAGCTAAACTCTTTTTAGAATTTGAGAGTCACGCCAAAGGAATACTATTCAAGACCATTCAACTGGAAGAGATAATGTACAAAGTCATTATGCGTTTAATTGCGTACCGAGTTACTAACCCCCCTTGGCTTTGGACGATGGCAAAGTAACGTTTGGTTATACTCCCAAACCTATAGTATCGTGTAATTGTAGTAATATTTATTAATTTCTTTCTCTTTCCAGATTAGGACTAAGTTGAATGAAGTAATGTGTATAAAATTACATATAACCGGCCCACGAGTTTGACAATGATAAAATTTACTGCACACTTGGCATTAAAGTTGTAATCTCAGAAAAATTAGTTATTTACGGATCTAAGAAACATACGCAGACAAAAAGCTTTAATTTTGAAACTTTAGCTAAACGAAATAATCAGAGCATTCATTGTTGTGACTTACAAAATTGTTGTTACTTTTTCGAATTCGTTATTTAATCATTATTATACATTAAGCTGAAGATAAAATAACAGCATTAATTCTTTCTCTTTCAAATTATTATGCGGTTAATAAATGTATATCTTAACTTTAATTTTGGTGATGAAATTTTATATTATACACTGTTTTTCTTTTTCATTAGAATGACTTGTACAATTTTAAAATGGTGGATATGAAAACAATTATTTTATTAAATTAGTGATATTCTCTAGATTATATCAGGGTTATGTTGAAATCAATATCATGTAAATATCACATAAACAAAATAGAGAGGAAAATGGGACGTATATCTGTTAATGCTGTATTAAATTAAAGTATCGAGGTCGCGAACGGTGGTCCCTTAGTCCGAATTATAATAGGAGGGATCGGAGTTTTGGCGGCAACAACGCCTGCGACATTCCTTAGAAAACAGGAGCGCGGGAATCAATAAAGGATTTCCTGGCGGCGTGCCCACGCATGTGCGTGGCGGCCGAAACCCTGAACCTCAACCATCGCGTCTTTAACACCCTACGTTCTCGTAATCGGTTACCGACAACATTTCAGCATGACCTAATTCTAATGATGATTAAAGATACTTTGTTCCGACATGTATAATATATGTGTAGGTTTCACGATTAGGGCGTAATAAAAGGATGGGCACTCGCTGGCCATCAACCCTATGCATGATCAAATAAATCTCAATAATAAGGTTGCGTTATTGGGCGTATGATTCGCGCGCAGCGTCACTGCGGCTGGGCGAGGCGGGGCTCGGGGAGCGCGGTGCGCGAAGGCTTCCCGCGCGACACTCTGTTGCCCCGCGGCTCGCCTGCTCCACGTCCAGTCACCCGCACCACCCGATGACTCAGTCCTGGTAACATTGCAGTGCAGTGCGAACGGTGGTGTAGCTCCATGTAGGGGAGCCAGTGGTGTGTTGTTATACTTGTCATGTGGGGAGTGCGATGGCGTTAAACACCATGGCCCGGCGTCCACTGCTTTTGCTCGCCCTACTGGCTGCTGCGCTTGCCAATCAGCTCGAGGATATACCCCACAATGAGTAAGTAATCCTATTTAATAAGAATTTTGCACGTATCTTTTTTTCCTTAAAGAACCTGACTCGAAAATGCTGGAGTGAATATTTTTGCGACATTATCTTAATCATATTTGTAGTACGAGGAATCTTAAATACACTTGAGGTTGCAATAATTTTCGTGTTTCATATTAAAGGCTTGATTCTAATATTACGTTATATGCAGCTCTGAAAGGATGAATTTTTTGCTTTTTCGTTATTGTGCCTTAGTAAAATAGTAGTAGTTATTGGTACAGTATAAGTACAGAAGTTAATTTTCATTTCTGGTAAAAGTTTACAGTGGTTTTAATTCGTTGTAGTATTATTAGATTGCCGTGACAGACACAAAGTACCGTATTTCATTTATATATTCACTTGAAATTTATGTTATAAATTTGTCCAAATTTTATCGTTACTTAATATACTGTTTATTATTTCACTAAATTAGCTTAGCTAAAATTTATATCTAAGGAAAACTTATGCGCTAGATTTAGTTAATATTATTCGATATCTAAGGAAATACTAGAAATAGTATATGAATCTTTTGAATATTAACTTTGATAAGGATTGATGATTATAATTTTGTCATAAGTCCCCGTGAAAGAAGCTGCTGTCTTTTACATTTTCGGCAAAAAATGAACTTACTAATTAATATTGCTTTGATGTAGCTCCATCTTTAGTTGTACAACATTTCTTTGTATTGGTTCACTACATACCATGAATAAAAATATGTTATTATTCTAATCACCTTATCGTTACAATACTACATGAAAGGATTAGATTTTGCAGGTAAAGTGATAGCCGTCGCCTTAAAGGTTTTTACCTCCTTGTCTTAATTAATTCAAGTTGAATGCTACAGGGAAACTGTGAAAATATATGTGCAGTTTGTACGCAGCTGGTATCATAGACTACAGGCCACTCGTTGTTTTCATGAGGCATTTTGGCACAAACGCAACTGTGTTTATAAACTATTGAACAACGTAAGGTAACTATGGTCTACCGACTCCGATAATCTTTAACTTCATGTTTAATTAAATACTCGAAAATTCTTTCAAAAAATATCGTAGGGTTAATGTGTGAATACAAGCTTTAAAAAGGGTTAACAATTTGAAATTCCGTTATGAATATTTCTCCGAAGACTCACTATCTCATTGTAAAAGCTTAATTAGTAAAGGTGCTTCCTTAAGCTTAGTCGAGACAACATTACCATTTACCAAAGAATTTCGCAGCTTTTAATTGGTTCACTTCATATATATATTATCTTGTGTTACGTTTGTTGTCAATGGAATTCGAAATTACATAAACGGTTTCTTTATCCGGGAGATCATTAAATATAAGATCTCCTGACAGAGTTAAATAACTTATGTATCACATAGATGGCGCAGTTCTTTAAGCCCCACATATAAGTGAACGTGAACGAAATTGTACGGGTCGGATACTATAATATATAATAAAAATTGTTAAAAGAAAATGGATTGAAAAATCATACTATGATTTGCAAGATTACTTAGACGATAGAAACAGGAGTAAACAAATTGCTCTAATTTAAATTAAAATATAATATTGTAATGATGATGGTAAAAAATACAAAATACCCAATTCGACGGCCTCGCTGGCGCAGTGGTGCGAGTATTCGCTTTGCTAGCGGAGGTCCCGGGTTCGATCCCCGGTAGGACGAATTTGGGAAATTGTATTTTCTAATTTGTCTGAGTCTGGACTGGTGGGAGGCTTCGGCCGTGGCTAGTTACCACCCTACCAGCAGCAAAAACGTACCGCCAAAACAAAGAGATTTGTGTTCCGGTACGATGCTGAGTAGAAACCGTAATGGGTCGNAGAAAAAAAAAAAAAAAAAAAAAAAGATTGTTGTGGGCACTTCTCAGGACAGCGAACGACGTAACTAAAGTCGTCTTCAGTCGTTCTTTAATGTCATTAACAGTTATATTTTAGAATTATTGTGTAAAAAAATATAATTGACGACTGAAAAGTGCTGTAAAGGCCCACTTGAATAAAGATATTTTGTCTTTTTTTTATTTATCTTTGTCAGAACTCGGTAGTACATTAATTAGCATGTAAGTACGATCATATACTTTTGAAAATATATGTACAGACGAGGGATCACTTTGTTTTCACGTCAAGACAGAAATTTAAAATTTATGGTAAGCACATAAGATATTGTAAAGTTGATGGAACAAAACATGTAATTTTGCAAATGTTCAATGTTATTTCGTTGTCTATTTTTCTATACATAAAACTTCTTGGTCCTATATCTCTAATCCAATGTGATAAAACACTCTTTGTTACTTAAATATTATTAGACTCAAAAGCTAATTAGATATTGACATTGTAGCACGCCCTCATAGACTTCGACCTGTTTCACTAAACGCCTTATTGACAGGCAATTAAGAGGGCTCTTTAACAATTTATTTTCCTAGCTAAGCACAAAGTCGCATTTGTTAAATTAAATATAAATGAACAACAGACATACATACTAAAATGTTACATTATTACGTAAAACCTAGTTTAATTGACGTTTATAATGTTGGCGCAGCCTTCCAAGTGTCTTCGCGCAAAAATCCAAGACAGTTTTCTGAAAGCTATTATGTAATATTACTAGCAAATCAATTCGCTGTGGTGCAATGTGATATTACGTATACGCTCAGATTTTCATGTTCCCATTTGAAGATCAAAATAAAAAATAAGCTATGTCGCCACGCCTTGGATATTGCGTAATTTCCATAAAATCGCCTTTGCCATTTTATGGGTGAATAAAACCAGACAGACAGAAAATATAGTATTTTTGGCATAAGTAGGAACAGTACGTAGTAGGAACAGAACAGCCCCTTAACGTCCCACTGCTGTGCACAGCCCTCCTCACTCATATGAGAGAGGGTTTTTAGAGCATAGACCTACCACGCAGCTCCATTGCGGACTGGCAGGCATAGTACACAAGTGCACTCTCTATTCCTTCACTCTCACTCATGTGACGGTAATCCGATACAACCGGAGAGAGATCGGGCGCAGGACCGACGGCTTAACGTGCTCTCCGAGGCACGGGGGTGGATCACACCGCCAACTTCCCAACTTCGGGCAAATATTGAGAAAATCTTAATAGAGAACTCAATATCCATTTTTGGATTGGCCCGACCCGGGACTCGAACCCAGGATCTCATGCCTGTAGTCGAACATGCTAACCACCAGACCAATGAGGCAGTCATTTATACGTATTTACTAAAAACCCGTTATGTAAACGTCATAAACGTCATAAACGTATATTATATTTTTACACGTACAGATTCATACGTTTATAATGTTTGTTAACCACGTGTTACAATATATGTTTTCTCATATTTTCTCATTCGAAATTTAGTAATTCGTGATAAGTAGTAACAATATATTTCGTTATATAAACTTAATTGTCGACGAATTTTAATCAGCCATTACTTTAACTGAACCTGCATAAACCTACATTATTAAAAATTATATCGAACTAATTCGTTATGAACAAATTTATACAATTTGTGGTATTAACGTAATGAAGCAAATTACAATTGTATTTATTAACGTTTAAATCTTCAATTAAGTTGTACTGCGTATATTGTAGGAGCAAAAGCAATTTTACTCTCCATTAGTCAGACAATATAAGCGTAAACTATGGTGGGCGTACGATAACTTACCTTTTGCTTCCAGTCGGTTTATGCGGCTGATATTCTGTTGCTTTAACTGCGATGACGATCACATCAGGTAACTACAAAGTGCAGCTGAAACATCGAAGGATATTCTGTATTATTTATTACTAAGAGTTATGATATAGTTTTGAAGTTAACTTCTTAAGCGCATGAGGGTAAAATTTTTACGCATGAAACGCGTGATTAGCGTCACGAAGTCAGCGTTTTTTGATGATAATTCCTTTTAAGGTTAGGTAGTTCCAATATTTTTACTAATAATGGCATTTTCATTTGCCACTCGTCATTTAATAATATAATATTTTATTTTTCATTAAATATAATAATTTCATAAATTTTAAAGTCAAAAACAAAATTTTATTAATAATATTTAATATTGACAAAAACTAATGATAGGAATTTAATGACAATTAAATTCCTAACATATCTTCCTTATCCCCTCCCTCTAAGTCTCGGAAATCTAAAGTTTTAGATTTGTATAAATATAAACAAGACTTCAAAATTATTTTTCCAAAGAAGTTTCACGTGTGACATGTGTACGCACGCACTTTTAATATTTTATACAATATTATAAATCAAAAGAGACAAGCTTTAATGGATGACTGATGCTGACTCCTCGGTTTTTAGAGCGTAGACCCACGACGCTGCTCCCCTAGTAGGTAGTCAACATATATCCTGGCATTTTCAAAGATATTGAGGTTTCCTCATGATGTTTTTCTTCATGAAAAGCGCAATGATTGGCTTAGGCAATAATTAGGCCTAAATTATATAAAGACAATTTAGTGGTGCTTCCCCAGGAGTTGAATTTCTTTCATAGTCTGTATCACCCGGGTCACTAGAGTGGAATATAAAGTGGTTTCATCCAAAGATGAGCGAGTTCCGCACTCCTGATTAGAAAGATTGTGCAGTCCTCAAGGGTTCATAAAGGCATTTCCCAGCGAACAAAAAAGAATAACAGGAGTTTAATCCGTGACTCCTAACAAGATTCTACATGTTTCAGCTTTTGTAAATCTTGTATCCACAATAACCCATTTTAAGTCTTTATATGGTATGTATACATTAGAGAAATAGAAAAGAAAAAGTTTTATAGAATGGCATAGATATTTTAAACATGAGTTACTAAACGAATGATGTGTTGTGAGACAAGATGTATCAATATATAAAGCTTAGTTTAGCTTGCTTAAATAAATTAAAAGCAAATTGTAACTTGACACAGACAAAGTTGAGATCTTCTAGTAAGTATTAAGACACCTGTGTCAGAAAAATCGACCTTACCAAACTCTTACAGTTACATAAAGTCATGATTTTTTTTAACACGTTAATAGCTATTTCGGCAAAGAGTCATCTTTTGAACAATTGTTTTTTTAAAATAATATGTTATAGTAGTTTTTCGAATTCATGTCTGTATTGCTTTAGAAATCAAGAATTGTTTTACGCGTAGAAAAGGAATTATAAATGAAATCCACGGCTCTGTTATATATTTTTTTGAGATATCTGCCTATTTTTACATCCATTGTTAAAAATACATAGTTCCAAGAATAAGTGCCACTTATTATAATATTATATTTTTTTTAAACTTACACGAGGCTACTGGTTTTAGTTCGCAATGATTTTAAAATCTCGGTCACGTCACCGGCTATTTAATAACGGATTCAAATTTTTTTCTTATTGTGAATTGTTTCTGTCATATCTATTTTTTTTAATTATTAGTAGTCAAATAGTAGCCTTGTATTAGAAACTTTAAAAATAAGTGTGAACAGACATTTTTCGTAAGTTGCCCTGTGGTTAATTCTTTTAAGAACAAGTTTTTGTAAAAAGTAATTTTGGAATTTAGTTCGAGACCGTATGAACCCACGTCAATGTGACCTTTTTTTTACAAACTTCATAATTTTTTAAATATCGAACAATTAATTTAAAATGTTGCGGGAATGCTGTGGTGAAAATGGCGTAATGGCGTAAACCAAGAATTTTTTAAATCTTCCCTTTCGATAAAAACATTGTTATGTAGAATTAAGTAATGAACTTACTAAATGATTCACGTATAACTGTAAAATTAAACATATATGTCTTTTAAATAACCATACAGGATTTTTTCTAAAGGAAATTCAGTCGCACGGCTAAAAAAGACAAATTATGAGTCTTTGAAAAAGAGATCGTCGTTTAAAGCTACGGTTTTTTGAAGGTAATTTTTTCCCGCCTCAACTTCCGGCTGGGTTGTCAACAATAATTCTCCAAGGGAAATATACCTTATTATAAAGTATGTACGTTATAGTAAAAGATGGAAAAGTAATTTTATTAATCTTTGTTTTTGTTTAAAATTAGATTTAGTAATCATAGCAAAATATTTCCCGCTATCGCAATTCATAAATATTATCAATTTGAAATGAAAGTGAAGTTTGAAATGAAAAGATTTCGTTTAGCAATTTAGATTTCATAATTAAGTAAATACAAAGCTACTCAGTGTATATTGACACATTCTGATTGTTCAAATCGTCATAGAATCTCTGTAACCGTCGAATTTAGAGAGAAGTGTATTTCGATTACGAAAAAAAAAATTAAATGATATATACTATATCGATTTTCATCAACTTGTTTAATAGCAGTACCGTACCGTAACTCATCGTTTTTTTGCAAGGATAGTAACTAACCACGTCCGTAACCTCCTATCTGTCCAAACTGAGAAAAAGTTGAACATGCAATTCCCTGTTTATTTACGCTGCGAAATGCTTTTACGCACTGAGTGCTAGACTCACTAGCTGTGCCAGAATACCCACTAAAACCCAGCGGCACATTCGTCTACGTTGTCAGAGGTTTGCTTGCCATATCTCTGACAAGCCCGGTAGCGACCGGCAATGCTTCCTCTCAGCCTCCTACGTCGGAGAATAGAGGTATCTGGTGATCTTTCTCTCTCTCCATTGCCTCCTTCAACGAGATGATGGATAGCCTCGCATAAGAAGGAAACTGCATTCCATGCCGCCTTACTGCCAATCGTTGCGTCGATCATACCAATATATATAGCGAATTTCCTGAATTCACTCTGCCGAGGGAAAAACCCTGGACGTTTGCTTGTAAATCGATTCCTAACATCAGTACGCCGGTGCGGTCAAAAAACATGTAATATGCAATACTTAATTTTGTTATCCTTATCTACGTGTCTGCACCTGGGTGTGAAAACTGCAGTGCCTCGTTGTTGTGAATGTGGTGAGTGGGTGAATCAACGCTGTGACTACGTTCTGTCTTATCTTCGTAGCGCTGGTTGTTTCCCGAGACACGTTGGCATCCACGGCATCATCAGAAGGACTTGTCATCATTAACGTGCCAGCTATTCTTGAATCTAATTCTAATTAAGTCGAATCTAATTGCGCGTGACGATGGTAAGAGACCTTATGGTATGTCATTGATGCCTTGCAAAGGACGGTTGTTGGCGTGGGATGCTACATACGCATGCACCATCTCACATTAACACTACCTCCAAATCATCGGGAACAGCGGCATCATTAGTTGAAAAGACCAAGAGGCGCGAGCACAATTTTTTTTGAAAGAATTTTTTTCTATTCGGACAGCTTATAAGTATCGCAGTCCAATGAGGTAACGCTGTCAGCCTTATGGGTTCCCATCCATTTGCCTCTGATGGCGCGTTTTAATTATTTTTATTTCTGTTAATGTTAAGTTTACATATAATGGTAATAAGGTTAATTGTATTACTGCTTAATGTAATTATACCAAAATTTAATTGATTTTTAAATTTATTTCTGATAAATAAAACAAATGAAAATAATAAATAAGGGCTGTTTCTATATAAAAAATATATTTTTTGGCATAAGCAAGGTAAGATGTGGTAGGAATTACTACAGCGGAATAAATCGCAGTGCCATTATTGAAAGCAATGAAATGGAAACGCGTAGCCTGCGAGTTACGCGGCTACGTAACTACGAATACAATTACTTCAAGTAAAATATGAAATTGTAGCACTCCTACTCAGTAGAATTTAAATTTCAGGTGGTGTATACGCTATTTCCAATATATTTGTTGTTAAATCAATTATAGTAGCTCGCGAGATTTACGCATGCCGTGGCGAAGCGTCGCCATATCGCCTCTCTTCCCACTAGGTTCGGCGATTCTTAGATAATGGTGGCATATTATACAGTAAATAATTATAATATTTTGTAATAAAATAAAAACCATTACGCTTTTCCCTGATAATAAAACATGTAAATCTCTGGAAATGCAAATTGGTTAAAAAATATATTTTAGTAAATCAATTATCAAGGAACATTACACACTACGTGGGAATTTTAAGGAATATAAGCTGTGTCCGAGTTTGCTAGCTTATCAAAAATAGAATATTTTAATTCATTTAGAAACTGCGAACAAGAATATTTTTACATATTAATCGCTTCCGGGTGTGAAATTGAATCAGACCCTCGCTGTATATTTTTATTATATATTTTAGTATATTGTGTGGGCGTCCACTAGCTAATGGTTTATATTACTGCAGTATGACCAAAGTAAAGGTCAAATATACCCCTTCATTCTACTTTTGGTCTGTTTCGCCATTAAACGCCCCCTCCCTACCCACGACAATGGCTCTCATATTACAATTTAATTCCAAATATATCTGAAAACCAAACTGCTAACATTTAAATTTAACGTGGGTGATACTATTATGAACTAAACATTGTTTAAAATTTCAAAGAAGGTTTTGATCAATTTGTCGAGCACTCCCTTATTGTTTTTTTTCCGCGGGGAAATGCTTTAACACATCCGTGACACAAGGCAGGGTGTATAGGAATCTCCGGCAAGTCCAGAATACCCACTGAAGCCACTACTAGCTATACCCTCCTCACCCAGAATTGGGAGTGAAAGAGGCTCCTTAGCGCATTCGCCCTGACACTCCCGGATGAAACCGACTAAGAATGTTCAAAGAGGTGACAAGAAACGTTCGTAAAGACGCCTCCTGCGAGCGGTATCAGCTGCGGCTTTCCATTTCCCCAACTATTTACTTTGTATTTTATATTTAACTATAAGCACGATTTTTCTTCTTACATAAACTGACTTGCTCAATTTCGTCTATGTACACTTAAACTACTTATACGGCTTATGTAATTTTAAGTGATCTTAACTAATTATGATCTATTAACATTGTAATCAATACTAATAAAGCATTAACATACTTTGTGTGTAAGAACACAGAGGGAAGTGAAAACTCCATCAAGGTGAGATTAATATTACTAACATTATCATACATAATTTTATATAAATTTATGTCAGTAAATTTATGAAAGAATGAATTAAAATATAGCAGTGATGTGGACTATTAATCTTACTCCCTTAGTCGACGTAAATTGACTATGCTCTAACGTTTACATACCCGAGCGTGACGCCTCAGTCTTATTCTATTATCACACCATAAAGTGCAAAGTACGCCTTAAGAAGTATTCTTTAAAAAGAGCTTTATAAAAGCGCTTACCATTACTTTAAGCATATAAATATTACATGCCTATAAAATGTTGATTAAAGGTAAGGTTAGTAGCAGCCCACTAACATCTCACAGCTGGGCAAAGGCTTCCTTACTGATATAAGAGAAGGTTTTTAGTGTATAGACTTACCACACTACTTTACTGCGGGTTGGTAGTTTCCAAATATCACAGAAATGCAACAATGAAGCACGTAAGTTAAATTAAAAAAAAAATTGCTAGTATTAATTAAAAACATTGACAGTATTAATTTATTTTCCATATATTTGTATTTCAGCAATTTAATGTATCATCCATAACCCATAGAGTAAAGTGCACAGACCACGTAAAGAAGTGTCCACTTCAAAAATTTCAATCCAAATCTCAAATTGATAAAGCAGTAGACCTGTCAATTAAAATCTTCCTATCATGCGTACAAACATTCAAATGAAACTAGTTATGATCTGTATCCACAACGTAAATATTTGCGGAGCGGCACGCGGGGCACATGTCAAAGGCTCGGGTATTGATCTAGCGAGGGGTGGGGCGGTGCGGGCGGCGTACTACGGAGGCAGGCTTACGTAAGGGCGCGTCTGACACCCCGTCTGCTCGACGCTGATTAATAAAACTATTGACTGCATAACAGATATCCATCATCGTTTTCGTGACCTAAGATCAGTAAATCTCTTACTAAACTTAACTCTTACACCAATTCGTATGTCGACTCTCAACGGTATAATGAAGATATTTTCGAAAATAATTAACATTATTAGATATATAAGTTGCATCCTCGGATGTGGCGTTATAATCAGGGGTTTTAATTGCTTTAAGTTGGGTAATCAGGCGAGGAGATCAACGTTCGGTATTTCAATAAAATATTCCACAGTACTATTAGTTCCTTCTTTATTGATTTCACTATAATAAATCAACACATAATTTTAAATGATTAACAAAGTAAAAGTAGATTTCAAACATTCCACCAGACCACGTGAGCGCGTGCGCACTCTACGAGTTCCGAACCAATAATGACCGCCGTTCGGTGTTATGTCAGCTGTCAACCTCGAAAATGTCAAATCCACTCCGATTGTAAATTGCTTAACATAATCTGTGCGCCGTCAGATATATTTGGTATTCGTAAATATTATTAGATATACAGTATTATCAAAACAATCTTTTGTATTTTGCAATTTTTGGAAATTCTTTAAAGGATTCACTTACAAATAAACTCTGCATATCGCTGCTTTGGTTGAATATTTACACAATCTAAAATTAAAAAGACATAGACGAATCCGGAATAGTCTACATTTCCTTGTATTAAAAAGTCGTTATGAGTTTATCGGAAAAATGGCCACAATATGTGTATGCCAATAGTTAATTTCAATGGTGTGTTTAATTTTCAAACGATTCCGCAGTATTTTTTTTTATTGTATTACCATTCATCGAAAGCATCGATGTAATTTTACTACAGAGTAACCAAGAGCCTTACTTAATTTCTTTGAATTTCATTATTTTTTATTTCACGTTTCTTCCGCGTTCCATCTTTGACCAAAAATGTCATAAATGCAGTACTTTGTATAAAATATTTTTTGTGTAATTTTTACTAGAACTAATTATTAAATCAAAATGTTAATATCATAGTTATAATAATCATAGTCATAATTTAAGCTTATATAACGAGGGGCAAGTTTAAAATATCGCTTAAATAATTTTCGTGACACTACAAAAATAAGGGAAAATTTGATTAACATTAAAATGCCCTTGGCAAAAGAAACAGTCTACGTAGTCGTAAATCAGGTGAGAATCAAAGCGGGTTATTCGCTTAGAGACTTCCGAGCTGAGTTAAACCGATTACAGTAACAAGATATTTTAAGCGGATTTCTGCGTTGTTAATCCGTTATTCTTTGTTTTTCAACGCACTCGAGTTGTCCCTAGCGATGGTTGGCCGATGGGGAACTTCGACTTTTCTTGTTGCAGCCTTTTAAAACTTTTACGCTTTGAAGGATTGTGTTTAAAGTTTCTTCTTAATTTTACGCTTGAAAGCCCGCGGTTTTGTTCTCATATGGGTTTACGCTATTTTATTCTGCCAATTATTTTTTTTGTGTATTATTGATTGTCTTTGACATTGATTTTGGTAAATAGGCTATAGCGCCAGTACAACTTATCTACTTCGTTGGGACAATATTTTCTGGCGAATTTGTAAAATCGTTTAATATTATTAAATGGTATAATGTATTTTTCTAATCTTTGATATTTTTTGTGAGGTATTATATCTTTCAGTTCAAATGATAGTCTCAAATTTTCCAACAAAGAACATTGCCTTTTATCCTCGTATTCTATTAAAATACAAATTGGCATTATTTATTCTTTATCATTTATTATAAATATAAACAGATTGTTTGTGATGTTTATTTTTGGCAGATATCCATTCGTTCAGCACGGTTATTTTATTATTTACCGATGAAGGTACATAATATACACAACAATGGACATTTCTGTCCTTTAATTTAAGGAATCATACTTTCATCGAGTCCAAGACGTTAGAGAACACCTGAGGCCTCACTTCGGTGCGCCGTCTGTAGAATATTTAAATAATTTTCATCCGCTGCTGACGGCATTACTCACGAAAACAATGCACACTAATAACACTTATTATTACTGACGATACATTGGAGAATACTAATAAATTTATAATTAAAAATATATGTTATGCTAGGTTTATTAGGAGACAAAGGCATACATTTCTGGAAGATCTACATAAAAAATTGTAATTCTACAAATATATTAACTAAACTAAAAACGCCTAATAATTTTTCTTTTAGGCTTATTAAAACTTATTACAACCTTATTTATACAAACAAAGAGTTCTCTTCTTTCTCTTAGAGGTTCAATAAGTGATACTGATGAAGCAGAAAAACTTATAAATCTTCTCTAGTGAATTTCAAATGCTTTCTTCTGAATGTTCTCTTCTTTTGTATCAAGTCTGAGATAGATCGGCTTCATCTTCACTGATATTACCGTCAGGACACTTTTTCACAAAAAAATCACGAAATTGTCGTCTGTCAATTCTCTGGCGGTAGACAGAGCGTCATCAATTAGTTCAAAATCTTCAAAGGTTGGAGGTATCACGTCAAAATAGATAACAATAAGGGCCAAATGTGCGCAAGTAATGAAAGTAGCTCAGCTCCCCGAAATTTAATAATCACCGAACGGCATTAAAAGGTGAATTGCCTCTTAGCAGATTGCCTCTTTTATCTTAGATTGTATCGCCACTTCCCATCAGGTGTGGTTACATTCAAGCGCAAACCTATCGATAATAAAAAAAAACCTTTTTGAACAGCAGTTTTTATACATTTTCGAAAGTATCACCCAGCGTGTCTTGGATTTTATCAGTTAAACGAGATGACGCGATTCTTATATCTATGTAGGATTATAAGGGTTATTTGATGATTTTAACGTTCTTTCCTTTTAGCGAGTAGTTCTAGGCGCAGCAGCGGGACTTTATATGGCCATTCATATCACACTCCCTAAATATTCAAGTTTTCTATCAATTTTTAACTGTGTTTGTTCATTTTTCGAATCAAGATTAAATACATTTTTAAAATATGGATATCTTATGTAGTTGAAACAATTTTCCCAAATGTTAATTAAATGTATTTTGCGAAAAATTGTACACCAGCATATATTGAATGCTCACGGAAATGATCGATACAACTTTTGAACTAAACTTACTAACAAAATAGGCGATCAATAAAAAAATAAGCTGTTATTTTTGATCCCTTTTCTAACAAAGTAAACGTTTTGAGCACCTGACGTCGAGAGACGGGTTGTGTCTAAAGAACGCTTTAAGTAATTCTAAATGGATGCGGTTGGCTAGCAAACTCTCGAATGCGGAGGGCGAGAACATCCCCGATGCTAATGAGAAAATTTTGGCAAATAACACGGACAGCGACAATAACCAACTCCTGAAATACCTTTTTGAGGAATCTGTTCGAATATTCGTTTCTGTGCAAATTTAAAATATATATTTCCCAAATGTTTTAAACTAGATGATAAGCAAAAGGGTATAAAGTATTTATTAAGTATTGTGACCTAAAAATCTTCAAATATTTTATTTCGTCAGTGTAGAAAAGTATAATCTGACAACAAATAATAAAGTAAGGTAAATAGCAGCTTATGAACGTCCCACTGCTGGGCACAGGCCTCCTCACTCATACGAGAGAGGGTTTTTTATACATAGACCCACCACGCTGCTCCACTGCGGCTTAACAGTACACAAGTGCACTCTCATAGGCCGATGTGACGAGAATCCGTCACGACCGGAGAGAGATCACGCGCAGGACCGACGGCTTAACGTGCTCTCCGAGGCACGGGGGTGGAGCACACCACCAACTTCCCAATTTTTTAAATTGGCCCGACCCGGGACTTGAACACAGGACCTCATGTCTGTAGTCGAACATGCTAACCACTTGACCAATGAGGTAGACAATATAAATTACGTGTATAAAAATCCTTATCATTGATGAACTCCGACATTACCCAATTTTGATGTCTTTTTTCCCCCACTTTGCTTGATTTTCTCTGACTCACACATCTTGAGTTAACTCATTTACAAAATCTTCAAAACATTGTCGCCATTTCCTATATTTAAGTGTATGCAGACGAAATTGTGCAGGTCAGCTAGTGTCTATATAGTACCGTATAGGTACTATTTTAGCTTTAGACAAGGAATTTGAAATTTCTTCGCATTTTAATATCTATCTGCTTGACTTTAGTCAATATTTACGCTGAACAAACATCTCTCAGGATTCTTTTGACGTTACAAAGAGTTTCCAGACTTTAAAATGAAACTATTTAAATTCTTTCAAATAAGGAGACATAAGTTATAAATGAAAAAGTCATGTCATGTTCGGTTTACAAATACGAGTTTTATTTTGATAAATATTATTAATATGGCAAATAATTAAATCCTTATTGAAACTAAGATTCCTTGTATATATATACATACCGGCATATTTAACGGAACATAAAAAATATATTTGATATCAGTATCATATAAAGTTATGATACTGATATCAAACCTTTATTTTTTGATGTTCCGCTAAATATGTCGGCGTGTATATATACAAATGCAAAGATACAGATAAATTGTTACGAAAAGACATTTATTATTTTCAAATGAATATATAACAATGATCTTAATGCTTTAATCAGAACTTTTTGCGTGGGGGAAAAATATAACACAAATTTACCTTATAATTTCGGAAAGAGAACCTGAAAAGTGTTGTCATTTACATTGTTATATTAAAATATGGGAAACATTTTCAATCGAGCCACCAATCGGGCCTACCTGCTTCGCAAGGGTCGTTACACATGTTAATTAAATTGGTCCTTGGAGGGCGGTGTGGCCTAATTTCGGCGGAAATTAATCAAATGATTACGTTGTTTTTGCAGCGTTGATTTGAGCAGTTCATAGGATGGGTTATCACAATTTATATAAATGTGATTTAATCTTTACACGGCCTCGCTGGTGCAATATACGTTTGTTGGCAGAGGCCCTGAATTCGAATTCCATTTAAATGAGTCTTGACTGGTTGTCGTCTTCGGCTAATACTCTACCAAAAATGACGTGCTGAGAAGTCAAAAATTTACGTTGCGATACGATGCTGTGTAGGAACCACCAAAGGTAAATTTCTTACTATCAAGGTAACGGGATCCCATCTTAGACTGTATCATCACGTAGCATCAGATGAGATTACAGTAAAGCGCTAATTTGACAGCAATAAAAAAATCGATAACCACGTTCGTAAAAACTTTTACCTGTAACCTTTGATAGTAGGGACGATAAACGTTTAATTATGGAACGGACGATCTGTTGGTATGGTGCAAGTATTCATTGCGCTAAAGCTTCCAGGTTCGATTACTGACTACGCTCTGTTAATACATTATAATGCGTTACCATTTTGATTGTAGCACGTACCATCAAGTTAATTCATAGTCGAGCAGTAACCTGTTAATTAAGTTTTGATCCTGATACAATAGACGCACATGTGCCAGATTTCTGAGAAACGAGGAAATCCTAACCAACAGGATTAAACAGATAACGAAAATATTACTTGAGTTACCTTCACTAAAATATAATCTTATACAATAAATCCTTTTATTTTAAATTCCAGACAAAATAACGCAATCTATTAAGAATTACCCTCTAAATTTATAAATAAATAATTTGGCTGACAATACTACAAAATCCAAAAGATCGCAATCGTAAATGTGACGCTTACCTCGGAAAACACACTTACTCCTTCTAAGGAGTGCTCGACTGAGTGGAAAAAATGCTTAATCCGTTTCCTTCCAATCATATTTCCCGTGGAATGATTCCCATTTTATAATACACGTCTCGACGCGTATCTTTGTCATTTTTCCTTAGTAAGAAATATTTGACGCGTCAAACAGAGTGCCTTTGTTAAAATCGCAGCAATGAATCGCTTATTGCGCAGTAGGGTGTTCGTCATACGAAAATTCATTGAAATAGGTATTAGTAACTTCTCAATTTTGAGTCGATTAATCTACCTATCTACTTTGTTTATATCCGTAATGAACACAATTAATAAATCCATAACAATAAATTTTCCTAAATTTATAACATAATTGAAAACAATGAAACGATTGACGGGGAGTAATTATGCTTTTGTCATTTATAGATTGTTTTGGTTAATAAAGTATCGAAAAAAATATCACAAAATATGTCGTTATAGATTTTGAAACCTTTCAACCGATGCGTCCCAAACCATTTCATAAAAAAACGCTAAAATCACTGAATCACTTGAAATTTAGCAAAAGGATCTCTTCTGAAATATAAATGACTTCTCCATATTCCCACCTGATCAGGAACTAAGCCGGTGACACTGCTGGGCTACAGCTATAATTTATATTAGTAGAAATAAAATGCGGGTTGAATGAGGAACAGATCACTGTGCTGTTTCATAAGTAACATAAGAGAGAAATGAGAGCTCCTTAGAGCTGTCTTGAAATATCCTGACAAGCTTTTTTACGTCTAAATGGAACACCGGCACATATATCCCCACCCACACACTTAATTAAACCCGGTGACAAACGACCTGTGATAAGAGGTACGAAGTCACGTATGAAATGAACCTAAAATATTTTTTCCTTGTTACAGAGTAAAAAATTGGGCGCTAAAATTTGGTGTTGACCTGTGGGAGTTCGGGCGGCATTTCACAAAAATGAATCAAATACAAAACGTGAGTAAACGCATTTTTACGGCGGCTTTGGAGTGAAGTGTGTGGTATTCTTTAGAAGTGATGTGAAGCGAGGGGCAACAGTGGGCCGATCGGTCGGACGCGCTGCTACAAAAACGCAACGAGAGAGTTCGCACCCCTTGCCTCTTTCCTGTGCCCCTCCTTGCGACCCAGTTACAAGAGGGGGGAGTTGGGGATATCGGATACTGGTATATACTCGTCGTACTCACAAGTACTCTCACCGTTACGATAATTAACAGTGCCCTTCGATTGTGCGGGAACACGTGAAAACTTTTATAAGTTGGTGACATTCAACAGCACTGCACTTGAAAAATTAATTTCTATTAAATAACGATGACATTAAAATGAATTGTAATTTGACAGCCACTTTGGCGTAATGTTGCGAATACTTGCTTGGTTATCAGACGATCTATTTTGTAATATGTCTAGGTCTAGACTGGGTAGAAACTGTTATTAAATATTAAAAGGTTGGCGTGCTACCAACTGCCATTATTACTTACCATGAGGCGAGATCATAATCAAGAGCTTATCTACCCGCCAAAAATAATCTATTTGTATACTCGTATACTAGATAATGGCTTATATTGAACTGGCTTATGTTATAAAAAAGACGTTTTTTTTACAGAATGAACACGCAAAGAATAATTTCGTGTTTTTCTCTCGCTCCATCTTGTGTAGGTTGTGGTTATGATGTCAGAGAGCTTTATAAAAGTGTCCTTAATAACTGTACAAAGTTAGCTAATCCTCGGGAACTCTGCAGTCTCACATTATACGAAGGGCACTTGTGGCACCTGCTGTAACTTAGTTGTACTATGCCTGCAATCTTTGCGCAAATGCAAGAAATAAGTTTATATAATATCTTATTTGGAGGAACGCTAAGACAGCGATTAAAATAGCTACAAACAAACAACTGCCTCGTCGATGTAGTGATCAACTTGTTTAGTTATAGCCATTATGTCCTGGGTTCGAGTCTCAGGTCGGGCGAATTAAAAAATCGATTTTGAGTTTTTGGTTATGAAATTCTCAGTATTTGCTCGAAGTTGGGAATTTGGCGGTGTGCTTCATCCTGATCTCTCGGGTCCAGTCGTGCCAGATTGCCGTAACATCGGACTATGAAAGTGAAGGAAGAGAGAGTGCTTGTGTACTATACCTACCAACCCGCAGTGTAGCTTCGTGTTGGGTCCATAGTCTAAAAGCCCTCTCTCCGATGCTACTTACCTTACCTTTTAAACATAATTTTTTATTTTTATCTAAAAACATTAATAATGAGCTAAAATTAACGTTAACAGAATAACAAAAGGAGGACTTCGTATTACTTTTAGATTTAATAAAAACTACTTTATTTGATCTTAGTTAATTCTTAATGCGTATTGATTTAAAAAGTTCAAGTTTCCTTTTCAATTTGATAGATGATTTCAATAAGAAGTATTATCTGTTTATTGTTAAAATTATTACCAATCTTGTTTAAAAATGGAATCCGCTAAATTAATCATCGGATTTTCAGGATAAAATAGAATTTTACAATGCAATGATATATTCCATTTAAATTTGTATAAATGAAGTTTTTTTGCACATATTGATATCGATTTTGATGAGGCTTTTGTAATCTAAATTTCGCTAATAAAGAAGTAAGAACTCCAAAATACTGTTTTTTCAAAGATATGTGAACAATTGAATATAAACGACTATTTGAACATCTATATTTAGACAATGTCAAAATTCAACACAATTTACCTACCTCTAACTATACAATAAAAATTTAGAGTTAGAACAAATTTAGAAGAAATTGATACCATTGTAATATAATTTAAAATGCCTGGCATTTTAAATCGTAGAGTAGTTATTATGTAATCTATAATTACTTTAAAATTTCGTTCTTAAAAACATACCATCTCAGAAAACAAACTTATTTTCATAATAGATAACACTTAACTAGAGGCCTTTAAGGGTCAAAACCTTTTAACCGTAGACTATCGTCTGATGTGATAGCTAAGTGATACTTAAGTATCGCCTTCATTAATAAAAAGATGAATCAAAGAGATACATTTTAATAATGATGATTTTTTAAATAGAAACTAAGAAATATATAATATATATAATGATTATATGACTTGTGTTCTGGAAAATTGTTCCTGGATATAAGAAAATCTACAAATTTTATTTGTCTTCTCTTTAATTAATTAAATCTCTTGAATTTACTATAAGCAGTTACCTTCTTTTTTCATTTCAGCGCGTTAACCAATTCGTTTTATTTTCGTGTGTTAAACTATTGAATAAAACCATTCAAAATAACTTGAAGAGTTCAAATCACAAATTTGTGACCTGAAATTATTAAATTGCTGAAAATTAATTAGAATGGTCGACAATGAAGTCGACTCGAATTTCAAATACCGCTGTAAAGCTTCCGAAGAATTCAATATTGGCGCTTTTGCATTCACCAGCTACTAAGTGCCGATTTTTCTAAATATGTGATAGAGCTTTATAAAAAAAATTACACATTAATCAATTAATCAATAGGTTCATAGCAGGTAATTCCCTAGTACAAACAGAAGGTCGCTCGGCGTATAATTAATAGGCAAGCATAAATCAAATACAAACGTTAAAGGTTTAGACGAATTTAATAGTTTCATCCATAGAGGTTTATGTGTATATTTAACAACCCTTTTTAATTAAGTTATGTTGTTCTAAAGCCCAGTCTTTGCCCACTGATTGCCATTTCACTGCTTTGGAAAAACAGTGGGAGATTTCTATAAAGTTATAACAATTTTACAGGAGAATCCTTTTGAAATAAAAACCTAACGTCTTTAAAAATAGTTTAAAAAAAAGTTCGTTTGTTCATATAATAATGGATCCAAAAGTGATTTATCCCACAAAGTAGTATATGTAAGAATGTAAGTAAGTAAGTAGCAGGCCATTAACGTCCCACTGCTGGGCACAGGCCTCCTCACTCCGAGGAGCAAGGGTTTTTAGAGCATAGACCCACCACGCTGCTCCACTGCGGATTGGCAGGCATAGTACACAAGTGCACTCTCTATTCCTTCACTCTCATAGTCCGATGTGACGGCAATCCGACACGACCGGAGAGAGATCAGGCGCAAGACCGGCGGCTTAACGTGTTCTCCGAGGCGCGAGGGTGGATCACACCGCCAACTTCCCAACTTCGGGCAAATATTGAGAAAATCTTAATAAAAAACTCAATATCGAGTTGTGAATTGGCCCGACCCGGGACTCGAACCCAGGACCTCATTTCTGTAGTCGAACATTCTAAGCACTAGACCAATGAGGCAGTCTATGTAAGAATATATCTAGTTAATGCCACGGTTGCTTATCACAAGGGGTAATAGCAACTTAATCATTTATCATTAAAACAGAAAATGGTTAATAGCTAATCTAGGATATAAAGAAAGTGCTATCTGAAAAAAGTGCACAAGAAAATTGTGTAGTAAAAAGAAAGTTATATTGGTATGTAATGTAACATATTTATCTTTTGAACAATAATTGACTATCAAAGAAAACGATGATGCAAGGTAGTAAATAAGAGTACATATAAATGATTTATCATAGTGATATCGCCTAGGTAGTTGGCTCTTGGCACCGCTAATATTGAATAAGTTCCGATGGCAAAGTTTCACTTCGAAACATTATATTACTTTCAGCGCGATCTCAAGAGAATTTTGATTATTTTATCTTATACACGTACAAGATGATAATATATTACATTGCTAATGTGGATGGCTTGAATGATAATTAACAATTAACTTATTTTTAAAATCTAAAATATCTCAAAGTAACGCAATTAATAAAACTCAATATATCTTTATTCAAGTAGGCCCATTACAGCACTTTTGTATCGTCAAATATATTTTTTTTGCCACAAACAAATTCTAATGTACGTCTGATGATGGTTTTTTTATTGCTGAAAGTTTAGCGCTTGACTGTGATTTCACCTGATGGTTAGTGGTATAGTCTAAGATGAAAGTGCGCTAATCTGGGTAAGAGGCGATATACCCCTTACGGTTTCTACACAGCATCGTACCGGAACACAAATCTCTTTGTACGGTGGCGGTACGTCTTTGCTGGTAGGGTGGCAACTAGCCACGGCCGAAGCCTCCCACCAGACCAGACTCATTAGAAAATACAATTTTCTAAATTCGCCCTACCGGGGATCGAACCCGGGGCCTCTGCTAGCAAGGCCAGTACTCGCACTACGGTATTAAAGAACGACTTAATATCTAAAGTTACGATGGTTCTTCCGCGCCCTGTCCTGAGAAGAACCCACAACATATTCAGTCGGGTATTTTGTTTTGTAATATGTATATTATATTTATTCATGTCATATGTCTTGTGTCAGCAGTGATATTAACATTAAATGCTATTCAGTATACGGTAAGTGGTAGAGTGACACAAAAGGTAAGTATCAGCTCTTTAATGTCCCACTACTGGGTACAGTTCTCCTCACTCATGTGAGAAAGTGTTATTAGAGAATTACTTATATTAGTTTTTAAGGACCACTGTATTATATTAAATTCGTAATGATTTAACTATAACTTAAACTGTTACGCTAAAATAGATTTCTACTACGTTACACCGTAGCGGCGGATATTTAAAGAATAACAAAAACGGTTCAACCTTTATATTGTTAATAAAGTTTAATTAAACTTGTTTGCATAATCTTTGAAAAAACGTTTATTCTGTCCGACGGATGTTACCGCGGCTCAGTATGGACGGAGTTTAACCTAATTTTGTCACCATTTTATAAAATTCTTTCTATAGTGGTTTAGGTCACTATCTGTGTTAAAAGTGGAGCAAGGTGGAAAGTGGCATCAATACTACACCTGAGACTGGCAACCAACTTTATTGAAGTAGGTCTAAGTTCTAACTGTATAAGATACTTCCAAGGTTTGCGTGATTGTAAGGTAAAGAGAACCTTGTAAGTACATATGCCATTCTTTATACCAGATATTGTTATGTATGTTCCTAGCAGTGCATTACTTGATATCTATTATAGACCTCAAGATTAGAAAACAAACTGGAAAAGTATTGTAAGTTGGCAAGAATCTAAAGATAGTATAATTTGAATATAAAATTACTAAGCAGTTAAATGATAACAGCTCGCCTTTTGCGAAATTATCAAAAAATAAAACGTCTTTTCATGTTATTAAAAAACTATTGAATTTTAAAATTGATAAGCTTGTCCTGAAGCATTGTTATATTTTGAATTCATAATAAAAGCTAGCACGGAATACAGTGTTATCTGTGAAAAGTTTCTCATATATTCTCTAACTTTTAATGTCAGTTGTGCAAAATGTGTTTAGATCAAAGGCATAATATATAGCCGTTATATTTTTTTGTTATTTTATGGACCCCTACATAAATAACGTCGACGTTTACCTTAAAAATGTATTTATGCAATGAACGTCAGGAACTTTGCAAGGGCGAGACCTCGCAATGCCTTTTTTTTCACGGGGGGGGGGGGGTATCTTCTAAAGATACCCGGCCTCTTGGGGGAAAGGCCAGGTGATGTAGGATTATACCCACTAATACCCCCTCGGTGGCCCTCCTCTGCAAGGTGGCACCGGGATGTCCGTAGGAACTTTCGTCAGGTGCCGCTATTGTGCGATGACATACACATCCCGTGGTCTACTGCAATTTACCTTGAGGCCACGTAAGCTACATTCCTCCCGGGGATGTCTACAACAGAACGGTGTGAGCCTCCACTCTCACCGATCGCAACTCCTCTTGGTGAAGCATTGGACGACTGCTATGCAACCATGCCTCGTAATGCCTAAAACATCCGAAGTGTACCGTGGCTATTTCTTTCTTTTGTATATTCCTACATGTCTTGGATAAATCCGACTGAGGACTTAGAGAGGTGAAAACTGGTAACTTTCACCATTTCAATAACATTAACTAGCAGCAAGACAATAAAGATATATTTAATTACACATACATTGACAATGTGAACTAAATACCGAAGTCTAACCACAAATTGGATGTGTTAGATTACTCTATAGATATACGAAGCTTAGAGTAATTAAATGAATTCTTACCACGAAAAGGGAAGTGAGTAAATATATTTTTTATCAGTACCATGGACAAGGCGCGGCGGGCAAACCTTTTACGCAATTTTTTTATAGCCAAATGGACTTCTCTTGTGAATGGCATGGCATAAATGTGTCCGGGAGTGAAAAGTTTTGTCCACGGAAGGAGTGGCGGGTCGGCGGGTCCATGGATCGTGACTAAGCGCATTCGCCTTTTATTTGTTACTGCTACATGTGTATTAAATGAAAGCAAGCGAGTTTAAATCATATCTAAACTAATATTATACAGAGGAAACATTTGTGTTTTTCTATATATGTATGTTTGTTTGGTTCACACAAAAAATACTGGATTAAAATTTTTTTCACCTTTAGAAAGCTGCATTTTCACTGAGCAACATAGGCTATATTACTTTCTCAGAAAAAAATGCATTAATGTAACCCAAGGTGTGAAACAGTGATTCTATTATCGCGTGCGCTGTGAAAACTATTGAAGATTGAATAAAACAATGTTCTATAATATTATAGAAGGTATTAATATCTATAAAAAGTCCGCGTTACCATATGTCCAACAATTGTAGTTATGCCAATCCTTATCCTATTTAAAAACTGTTTCAATATCTGTAAAATACTTTTTAGATGATTAAAATCGGATATTTCATTCAAACGATATAACGAATTTAAAACTGTCAATCTAAAGAAAATAATGTATCCCGAGTCGAACTATAAACATCGAAGTCAAATGTTGTGCATAGGAAATTTCTGAGACATTAAAGTATAACAAATAAGATAAGAAGTAAGTTTTGCAGTTAGAATTTTTTGTTTTTGAAAATTACTGAATCTATTTAAAAATTCTTTCAATACCTTCAGAGTATTTTTAAATTTGCTAATGTCAGACATTCTACGTAAATGATGTTACGAATCTAAAAATGTATATTCGTTGTAAAGTAAAATGTGTATATTGATTAGATTATGAATGTGTGTATCTAAAAATCTGAGAGGAAGTAATTGAAAACTAAGTGTAATAAAATTACTAACAGAAATAAATCTATAGTCCGACTTAGTAGACTTTCCAATACCACGAGATTGATATTGCTAGTTAAATATATATATTCACACATTAAATACATAACGAGAATGTATATTTAATGTGCGAAGTATATTTAAAAGTACGAAAATTACGTACAATTAGTTATTACTTTTGTTGAAGACTACAATATTGTTACACCTATGTTGATTATGATTTATCGTAATATTGGCTTGCATCTTTAAATAACTGAATCGATTATCATGAATTTTGTTTTAGAGGTTTGAGAAATCGTGGAGATTACTTGTACTAGTATGGAGGCGATAATTTTTATGTGAACATTTTATTGCGTCATCCATATTGTTCCAACCTTTGCAGAAATATTATCCAAAATTAATAAATGGGAGTGAAGTGGCATTGTAACGATAATAACGGGTATCGTATAAATCGTATTTATGAAGCTTAAATTTGGTAGATTGGCAGTTTATAGATAGAAGCCAGCTAAGAATGAAAATTTAAAAATTTACATTTTATAGAGAAAATTTCGGAGAGATAAATTTTGTAACGCGTGCGAAATCGCGGGTAAAAGCTGTAGTAAGTAAATAGCAGCTCATTAACGTCCACTGCTGGCCACAGGCCTCCTCCCTCATATGAGAGAGGGTTTTAGAGGATAGACCCAACACGCTGCTCTACTGCGTATTGGCAGGCATAGTATACAAGTGCACGCTCTATTCCTTCACTCTCATAGTCTGATGTGACGGGAATCCGACACTAAGGGAAAGAGATCAGGCGCAGGATCGACGGCGTAACGTGCTATCCTAGGCATGGGGGTGAAGCACACCACCAACTTCCCAACTTCGGGGAAATATTATGAAAATCTTAATAAAAAACTCAATATTAATTTTTTAATTGGTCCGACCGGGGATTCGAACCCAGGACCTCATGTCTGTAGACGCACATGCTAACCACTAGACCAATGAAGCAGCTTAAAAGCTGTATATAATATTTAATGATGGAAAAATACGGTTAACTTTGGTATGACCTAATTTAGTATAACATTGCGGCAGTTCCAATACCTAACAATAGGTAGACCGTAGAGGTCGAAAGGGGTTATGCAACGTTATTATATAATGTAAACTGAACGAAACGTTTATCAAACTAAAGGCTAGTCTACGCTAAAATACACCGCGCACAAAACCAATTATATAACGATGCATTGCATTAAAAACCATAAAAATGATGTATTTCACTCCTATAAAGAATAAAGGAAAGACAGAAATTTAAGATAAATTAAACTCCTGCGTACATATTATCAGAATTACCGACGATAATTCAATTCGCCACTTGTAGCTTTCATACAAGCTATTTTTTCGGAAAATAAATTGGAAGGATTTCTTTTCCTATCAATTTTTAATTTACAGCTTTTAGAGATGACATATTCAAAAACTCTCTTTTATCCTACTGTATCTGCCTTTAATAAAGCAGACCTTGCGAATCTGTAGTGGCATTTTTAATGCCATTTAATTGTATAAAATTACAACGTTATCGTCTTGGTGTTAAGCAGTCTTCTTTTTCGGCTCAGGCCATCAGATTGTCGGTTCGAGACCCCAGTAGGGTTTATGAATATAAGAAAACCAATTTCGAGAAGTAAATGTCATAAAATATTTGGAAGTTGGTGGTGTTACATCCATCGTTCCTCAGAGAGCACGTACTATCGGTTTCACACTTTTATATCTTTCTAATGGTCAATTAGGCGATATCTTGGCAAGTTTTTTTGTGAAAGCTTTACAGACATCGCATTTGGTTTTGAATTCTTTTGATAATTTTAACTAAGGTTTTTAAATAATATTATCATAATAATCCTCTCTTCGCACAATTTTTGAAGATTATCCATTTGCTCCGGAGGTCTCACAGTGCACAATTGTGTGTGCAAATTGAGTTCACTCTTTCTCATTCCTTCACTCTTATAGTCCGTGGAACTATGACCGGAGAGAGAAAGGTAGGATATCTTTCCTACCTTTCTCTCTCCAGTCATCCATCTGGATTGAACCGACGGTTTAACTTCGTCTAAAAGGCTCAGGAGTAAAGTACAATATATACCAAGAATTTTTCAAAGTAAGACATAGTGGGAAGAGAGAAGTTGTGGTATAAAAGAAGATGTAGTGATTAAAATTGAGAAAGGTATTAGATGGTTTAAGCACGTCGAGAAAATAATGAAAGGAGACTGACAAAGAGGATTTATGAGTCAGGAGTGAATGGGAAAGTTGGAAGGGGAAGACCAAGGCGAACGTTCCTGGAAATTTTAAAAGAGGAGCCAGGTCAAGAGTACTCTAAACTGACGAGCTTGTATAAAAGGTTTAATGAGAATGAAAGAAGCTAAGGAGAAAACCCAGTATCACTTTTGAATTGCCCGAGATTTGAACTGAGGGGTACGAATGATTTGTATTATTTTGAAATAACAATAGCATAAATCACTAAATCGCAAAAGAATATTTAATTATGTCAGTAAATATTGGTTGTTGAGTTTTAGTTTTGTTGTTTTATTCGCGATAAAGTAATAATCGGTAGAACAACATTCAATCATGGTTCATAAGGAGGGCGGGGTGCTAGAGACCGAGTTAAATTAACTGGCTTAATTGAATTTTGCTTCCTTGTAGGCCAATGTGTCCCCGGGGCTGCGATTGCTCCGTAATGCAATAGCCACTTTATCAGCTGCCCCTTTTACTAAAATAATAATTAAGGGAGATATATAAGACCTTTAGCGTAAACAAATAGACAGATTCGCAAAATAAACAAACAAATGAACGAAAGCTATTAAAATCACTTAATATAACATTTTTATTGCTAATTTGTAAGCTGACTATTTTGTTTTAATAAGACCAAATCTGAAACTATACGAAAAGCTAAAAATTCGAACTCTGTTAGTGCTGTGTAAGATTAATATTAAATAGCTTACGAATTTATCTTACACTCATTACCCACGACAGAAATCATTAAGTTTTATACCTGAATTTTCAATAGGTGATATAATATTTCTTAATTACGGTTAGTCATTTATTAAATTTAAATTTACATCCAATACAAATTTTAAAAAATATTTTTGACCTTGAGTGAATAAACAAAAAAGTATTTCATTAACGATTGAAAATTTACATAAGGTATATCCATATCTGAAGAGTGTAACCTAATACTTGCATTGAATAAATGAAAATACAAAAATAAGCTACCAAAACAACTTTATGAGGTAAGGGTGTCTTTTTCAATATTGTACTTTAAATTAAAATTATTATAAAAACGAAGAAATTGTAAGATAAGTTGAAAATCCAAAATTGATTAATTAGTACATTCCAGATACGTATATTTCAGATTTAGAATTTGATGATTAAATAAAATATAACCTTTTTAAGCAACAACAACAAATTTACCGTCGGAAAAAAATATTTATTTATTTATAAACTCTATTGCACAAAGTGCAAACGGCGGACTTAAAGAATTATAGATTTATCTCCCAACCAACCAACCTTCATTGGTGTAAGTAAAGTAGATGTGCATTACAGTGCTAGAAAATTACAGAAATAAAAAAGGAAAATAATTTACACAGTAAGCAGACTGAATTAATTAAAATAAAATTATGACAAATGTAAAATGTCACATTAGATAACAGTATTTAATAACATTAATGTTGTGATAATATGAAAGGCGTGTTAGGAAAATAAAATAAAATAAAATATACATAGATTAAAATCCACTTGACCCATCTCACACTGAAATAGACTCGGTGAAACGTCTCATTAAAATATGAAGTATTTTGGCCCAGCAAACTCACCACCATGAATAATACGTAATTCAAATTGTGGGTTACAATTAGTGTATAGACTATTTAATAAATATATCAGTATAGTTTCAAACACAAAGTATAAAATAAGTTACTTGAATTAAAGAAGCAGAGACGACAAAAACTTTTCTAAATTAACTGGCATATAAAAAAATAAACGTATAAATGCAAGGTCGTAATTTTAATAGATATTTGAAAGGTTTACGTATAGCATGGAAGTACGTGTGGTACTTATATATGATATTCTTACGTAAATAGCATAACTCCTGTTTAATATAACTGATGAATATTTTATTAACCTTTCAAATATGAATAGGTAAATAAAAATATTACAAATTATTATCACTACCGAGTTCAAGTGGATATCTTCGGTCCCCATTTTTCTCCCGCGCTCGGATACTTAAAGCGAGCTTTATTGGGTGAGGGTGACTGTTTTGCAGTAAAAAGCTTTACTGCCATTGTACAACGCCTGTATAGGGTGCCATTTAATTTCCAATTCCCATTACCTTTATTCGGTTAACCTAAAACCTTGGCTATTAATTAGGTATTCGTTGCAAATTCGTTACAAATTCAACGTGAGCTGAAAATGAATTAAAGCGGTGTAGATTGTTAATTTTTTACAACGAAAAACGAAAATGCTATATTGTAAAGTGTTGCAAGGAAAAAAAATCTTAATAGAATGAAAATATTAATTGATTTATTAGAATTAAGTATTCGTCTTAAATACCATATTTTACCAATACCAAAAAAAAAAACATTTTGATTTAATCTCTGGACTGATAGAGAGCAATTCAGGGTAAATCAATGTAATAAAATACCCTTCGAAAATAAAAAATGTTTAGCTTTTGTATTGTAAAAATAGTTTATTTCTCATCTTAAAGGAGTAAAGAAAGTAAAAGAAGCTCCAAAAAAAAGACGAAATATATCTCATTACATTTGATAGCACAACAAAAGCGACATCGGGTACAATCCAAAATTCAATAACATCGCTCGTGGGGCGGGCGCCTTTGCCGAATAACAATAATTTGGCAGCCAGTATCCGCGAAATTCCGGACGTGTTCGTTCCATTTTTAAATTTGACAGGTCTGTGACGCCATGTTGGTTCCAATAACTCAACGCTTAATGTAGCGCAAATTAGAGCTGACAATTTAGCGTTGACATGTATGGTTTGTTAATTTTGACAAATCTTATACGGGATTATATTTTAACAGTCATATATTTATATGACATACCAATCTATAAGATTATATAACTACTGTTATTTATGTTATTACATTAACAGTAGCGCGACATGCTTTACTGTGAAACATTATATTTTGGACGACTTCGCTCTATCCATTATAGAGTATATAACATTGACGGCCTTGTTGGCGTAATAGTGCGAGTACTTATTTCGCTAACAGAGGTCCTGAGCTAGATTCTCAGTAGGGCAAATTTTGTAAATAGTATTTTCTGATGTTTAGTTTTGGAGGGTTGGAAGGCTTCGGCAGTGACTACTAACCCCTAGTGAAAACTTCGCGTTTCAATATAATGCTGTGTAAAAACTACACGGTAGAATAAAGTAGCACCTTACACGTCAGCATGCAATAGCAACCAAGTGTCATCTTGTTTACAATAAAATAATGGATGCTGCTAGAACCAGAACGGTCTATATGTAAAATTAGTGTAATTATTTTTGCCCTTATAATTTCCAAAAAAATCTTGATCACAAGCGTAACAACAATGTATTTCACAAAATATTGGCGAGGCCGTTCTTGCTGTCACGTTTAAACAATGAGCTTTTTTATATCCCAATCGGTTGAGTGGTAAGGTAAGGTTGAACCAACCAAGCAACCCATTGAAGTTCCACTGCTGGGTCCAGGCCTACTCACTAATGGGAGAGAGGGTTTTTAAGGGATAGATCTACCACTCTGCTTCACTGGCTGGCATAGTTTACAAATGTATGCACTAATCTAAGTGCACTTACTATGCCTTGACTCTCGTAGACAGTTTGGACAGTAGTAGGATCAGGCGCAGGACCGAGGGCTTAAAGTGCTCTCCGAGGCAATGGGGTACATACGGCCAACTATCCAACTTCGTGAAAATACTAAGAATTTTTTATCAGAAAACTCAATATCCATTTGTAATTCGCCCGAAGCTGGACTCGTATTCAGAATCTCATGTCTGTAGCCAAATAAACTAGCCAATTATATATACATAACTTGGTTCATAAAATGTTGATTATTAGACTTAATTAATAGACAATAAACGAACTATTGCCGCTCTAGATCGGATTCAATATTTTAATTGGAAGTTATAGTGATAATTGTATAACCAAATGTATATAACACTTTTAAATTCCTTTTTTTTTGTAGAAATATCATGAATACAACGTCGAGGTGGTTCGGAAAGACGGTTTACTGCTGGTGCGAGAATTGGCGGCTGAAGTAAAAAATCATATGGACTTCAAGATTAATGCAGTTATGGTAAGTATAACATATTAATAAATTATGCCAATCGGAATATTTTTGATTAACGAAACTGTAGATAATAACTGTTATTTTTATTTACCCCTCACTAGTTTAAGGCGTTAGATGACAGTGAAGCAATAGCTTATATAATAATTTATTAGTAATAATTATTTAGGTTAACTTAAATGATCTTCAAATTATTGCAGAACCAACAAACCTAAGCTTAAATTATTTTTAGTAGATCAATGTATGTATATGATATTAGTATTTCAACTAATCAAAAACAATAAGAAATAAAAAGAACAAAGTAACAAAATAAAATATCTTTAGCAAGTGCAACGTATCCTCAATCTGGAAAATAATTTGTGGACTTTTTGGTTCCATTAATTATTTACCACTGTCGTTACAGGCAGATTGTGAGATATTTTTTAGGGCTTTGAATTAAAGGACAGTTTTATTTGTATGCAATTTTTGCTTGAGAATAATTGGTCTTTCAAGGAATCTTTGTTTGTTTTTTATGAAACAAATCGCTTTGCTCGTACAACCTTCAGTAAGAGAATTGTTGTTTTTACAATGAAATGCCCTAGCTAGCTGTACTCTTAATTCTCGTTACACAATCTTGTTTATTTAATTCTATACTTTGACTGTAATAAACATTTTATTTAATACAAAAATTCTTATTCACGTAGGTACAACCCTTTTGAATCGTCATATATTTTTTGTGTATTGTTTCTAATGTACGACTGATGATGATATTAGGGAACGACTATCTAAAGTTACGAGAGTTCCTTCCCGCCCTGTTCTGAGTAGAACCCACAACAAACTCAGTCGCATGTCTTTTTTATTATCACCATTACAATGTGATATTAATTTATTATCTTAATATTAGAACAATCCGTCTAGTTGCACGCTTTCTTATCATCCCAGTAAGCCTTCAAATTATATTACGATTTTCCAAATACGTTTTTTTAATAAGGGCTTTCAATTGATTAAATGCCATTAAGATCCACTGTCGGTTTACTTAGATCTTTTGAACTATTCAACCGATTTTTTTTATTACAACCTAAACACGCTACAAAAATAAAATAGAAAAAAAACCTTATGTAGAATAACAATTTACACGAATGGTTGCAACCGCATCCTTTTTCCTATAACCAAACTATTTTAATGCAGTTTTCAGAAATATATACGGTGATTTAAAAAGAAGGTTAATATGTATAATACATGCACAATGTATTCCGAAGAATTCTATTTGTAACAAACATATTTTTGTACGCTTAAATCGCAAACACTGGCAAAAACTTACGAGATATAACAAATTATCTTGCGCCGAAATTGTATATCTTAAAGACATCGATATGGAAGTTCGCGATGGTATATATTTATCTCGATAGGATTTGGAACCATTTGTATTTTTAACGTATTACAGAAAATGTGTTTTTTTTATTTATTTATTAAAATTTCAAGTTGCACTCCACGGGTCGGAGATTTTGTACATCTCAATTTCGCATAATTACATCTTCATGTTTTAGTTTTAACAATTTCTATTATATCAGGATGTGTCATATAACGAGTTTGCTAATCTAGATATAGATATATTCGACGCTGTAATAAGCCTATTAAACTTTGTAATATAAATAAGATTAGGATATCAATAAAATCATACAATTAAGCTAACACTACTAAAGTGATATGTATAATACTTGTAATCTAAAATGAATAAGCCAACGCTGTACTTAAAAATAGTATTATATTTTGATCGTCGCTTAGTAAAAAATTAAAAACAATAATGTTATGCTGTGTGATCAGATAGGGTCTCAGTAAGGTCTATACATTTATATATTAGTAGCTGACACAGTAGATGTTGTTTTGCCATATAATTACTATTATCCTTATAAAAAAATAGGGCTTAACATTTAGAGGTTTGAAAAATGGATAGTAGCCGATTCTGACATACTGAATATGCATAAAAAAATTTATAAAAATCGGTCAAGCCGTTTCGGAGAAGTAAGGGAACGAACATTGTGACACGAGAATTTTGTATATTAGATTACTTAAGTATAACAAATATTGTCACCTGTTTAGGGTGCTTTAATAAATAAAATATGTGCTATTAACTGAAATACTTAATACAATACAGTATTTCCTGTTCCAGTAATTCTTTATCCAAATGACATACTTTGTGTATTTCATGTAGATCAAAACAGCTCTTAACACTATTTCTTGAAAATAGATATTTCAGCAGTTATCAGAGATTTAAAATACAAAGGTACAGCGGACGGCGGACCGTCTTTTTTGTTCTTTTAGTGTCGGTTGGTAGCGGTCGGCGGGCACAATGTGGTAAAGTTACATAACATCAAATATATGTTTTACGTACGTTTTAAGACCCACATTTAGGTATACGCAGACACAGTTGGTGTGTACCAGCAAATATATATATGTCGGAGAATAAGAGAGAACGAAGAAGCATAAAGCACAGGGGCAAAGGGTTCTCCGGCGACATTGTTATTAATTGGATCCATTATTTAATTTCTTATTCTGTGGGCGTTCGTGGGTAAAGTTGGTGCAATCAAACACTTTATTAGTTAACTCGGATTATAATGTTCAATTACTTAATGTTCCCGACAACAATTTACACAAATTCATTAACACTAATAGTTAAGAACGCGACAGTTTCAATAGTCGACCACTCCGGCCGACCGCCACTCGAGAACTGCTGAGAGACGCGCCGGACTGCCACTTATTGACTCTGCCCCCACGCCGATACACAGATGGCGCCAGCGTTCCACAGACTATTACACACAGACCAGCGATCCACAGACTCTTGCACTCCGACTTATAAATAAATAAACAATATGTATTGCGAAAAATTATACTAAAAGTCATATTTATAAAAAGTAAAATATTTAATAAAATATCGTGATATATTGCTTAAATTGTGATATCAAAAATTATAGTATATACCGATCTCGTGGCAATGGAAATTCTACTAACTCGGACTTATTTTCTAAGATTGACATTTTAAAATTCTGAACGGTGTGAATAATATGGTTTTATTATTGCCGGCATTTTTATTAACGTTTAAAATGTAAAAAGTAGTTATTGTGGCAAAACTACAGTAGTTGGACATATGGCATCGGGGATATTTTTGTAGATGTTAACCTTCTATAATATTGTAAAACATTTGTTTGTTATATCATTAATAGTTTCCCCAGCGCACACCCTGATAGATTTTGTACGACCAATTTTTTCAAACCTTTGGTACGTTAATGCATTTTTATTAAGCATCCCTATTTTTGAGAAAGTAATAAGGCCTATGTCGCTTAGTGAATATGCAGCTATCTAAAATTTTGAAATCGGTCCAGTTGTTTTTGTGTGAAAACGTTATAAACATACATAGCATACATACAAAAACACAAATGTTTCCTCTTTTTAAAAATAGAAAGTTTTTAATAGGAACAAAATGGTTATGTTACAAAAAATGTGTGACCGTAACAACTGTATTACAGTGACGCTTAAAAAATATATGGGAATGACGTATGGTATCGATATGTCACGTGATCACATGAAAAAATTGTATTGTTCAAGACGTTCGACGTAGCGTTAACGTACTTAGAATGTCATCTTGACTAGAGGGACTGCGCTTCTTTAAACAGGTCGAAATGAGGTCCTGGCTTCGTTTTAAAGATCATCTGAGTTGATAAACTAAATCGATACAAATTAGTCGATAAAATATATCGAACCATTATGCATAAACATATTCGACTACAGTCGACACTCGCGGCTATGGCGACCCAATTCACCCCTCAAATGCCTCAAATGTAAGTCTGCGTCCCTAGATATTGAATTTCTTCTGAATACTGAACTAATCCGACTGTAGTTATTTCCAGCTTAAACTTTCAATTTGATGCATAGTTCCCGATTGTTATCTATTTATTGGTAATCCAACAGCGTTTTAACAAGTTGTCACCTAAAATACTTAATATACTTAGAATAAGGCCAATTACGGATTACATAGATAATTACCTATATAATATTTGAAATAACAGAGTTATATAATATTAAGAAGTAAGAATTTAGAAACAATGAAAAGAAAAAACTGAGATATTCGCTATGTACTTACGATGAGTTAGTGAGTGCTATGTAGGTGTGTGTGGGAATGTAACAATGAGTGAGTGTATTTGTGATTTATGATTTAATTTGTGTCTGTTTTATCACAAAATTTTCTATAAACTTCACGTGTAATACTTCCTTCCTCGCGTTAATCGTGTTTCCTATACAAATCTATAACTTTATAGTTTAACAGATAACGGTCTCTTATAATTCTTCTTCTCTATAATTTATAATTGGATAGTGTTCGTATAATTGTGGAAAATAAATGCAGGGTGATTTTACTAATGTTTTAAAATACAATTCTGAACATGGGCAAGGCCTTTTTCAGTAATTTTTCTCATGATATATTAATTTTTACTTTAGGAAATTATCTACGAAGACTATGCATTGTCTACTGCTTATACTCTTTACAATATTTACATCACTCGATTTAATACTTGAAGAATCCACGACAAAGTATTTGAGATTATTAGAATCTACGATTTTTTGGTTGTAGAGTCTAACCTTAAGCCATTAAGGCGTAATTATTCCGTCCACGCTATCTCCCTGAATGCTATTTGCGGTTTTTGTTTCCAACTCCGCCATCAACATTCTATAAAAGTTCCTTTTTTGTCAATTCATCCCCTCCTAAACGTAATGAAGGCCTACAGCATTCAATTAACAGAAGAGATTGGAATGTTTCGTGATTTGTACCCCGGGATATATTTCCATTGGAATACTACAACAGAATAATGTGTACTCTTTGTTAATTATACGTTGTAATCGTTGAGTATTCTTATTATTTATTTACAATATAAGCACAAGCAACTAATTTGTAACTTGTTGTTGAGATGATCATTAAAATCAATACAGTTTCTCAAATTGTTAATGGATATTTCTTTCAAAAATATCGGTCTTTGTTTGGAGTTGAAAAAATGGTGATGTACCTTTAGTAACTAAGAATATATAGAGTACTAGTTAGAGTACTAGAATATATAGTTCTACACCTGATATATAAATACTAGCTGAACCCGCGACTTCGTTTGCGTAGAATGTTTTTTTGGTTGCATTTTCTTTAATTTGGGCAAATTTTTAGGTTATGTTACTTATTTTTCAAATAATAAATATACTCGCACTGCCCTTTTTTTGATAGTCTCCATTATGTCACAAAAAAATTCTGGCCAAGTTTTGCATTTTTAATTAACACCCCCGCAACCCCCCTTGCGGGTGGAATTTCGTAAGATCCGTTCTAGCTGACCTCTACTCGACAAAAGGAATATTCCTACCAAATCTCAAGTCTGTACGCACTTTGGTTCCAGAGATATCGTGATGACTCAATAGATACCTGGATATCTCTTTTATATATATATATAGATTATTGTATATCAGATCGGAATAGCTAGTGAGAGTAATAGTTTTTTTTTTTTAATGAATGCGGGTTAGAGGGATTGCATCAGTGTTTGCGCAAATATGCAATCTTCTGTGCTGACGTCTACTCGGTAGTCGAAATTTTATCTTGAAATGACGTGATTAATACGTATATGCATTAAGATATGATTACAACTACTAAGGTCACTCTTTATAGTATAGTTTGATATCCTCAATAATATACACATAGTTTTCCTATATCTATATTATAAACATATGTAATTCCGTATAATATACACGATTATATATATTAATTTAGAACTCGTATTGAATATATATGAATCTATACAAAGACAAAAAGAAACTACTGTGTAAATCATATTTCTAGTTTGACTTAATAAATCAGTAAACCAGCTTTTTTTGCTGACAGTTTAGCGCTTGACTGTGTTTACACCTGATGGTAAGTGATGATACAGTTTTAAATGGAAGCCTCCTAAACTGGTAAGAGGTTATCTACCTCTTATGGTTGTTATACACTATCGTAATGGAACATAAATCTCTTTGCTTGGCGGTACATCTTTGCTGGTAGGGCAGTAACTAGCCAGGACTGAAACCTCCCACTAGTCTAGACAAATTAGAAAATCCATTTTTCTATATTCGCCCTACGGGATCGAATCCGAGGCCTTTGATAGCAAAGTGAGTACTCGCACCACTACGCCTTCTTTATGTAAATCTTGTCGGTAAAAAAAAAATTGAAGACATTACTTATATCTAGTGGTATACATATTTCAATCACTGCTTGAGTAAGGTAATTTAAAGAACATAAAAGAAGATTATGATTTAACTCTATTTCAAAACTCCGCACTAAGCGTTTAGAGTACAATAAAAATAGTTTTAACTCGGGACGTCAGACAAGAATAGCGCTACATTATATTAAATAGGAATTTTGTTAACTTCAATATAAAATAAACTATTTGGTCAACATATTGTGTGAAATGAATGAGGTTTAAAATTAGAGGACAGTTGAGAAAATTTATATTGTACTCTCTGTTTTTCTGTATTTCTGTAAGAATATTTATTAATATGTCGGAGAATAAGAGAGTATAAAGCATAGGGTTCTCCGCCGACATCGTCCTTAATGGCATTGATAATTTCTATACTGTGGGCGTTCGTGGGTAATGTTGGTGCAATCAAACACTTTATTAATTAACTCGGATTATAATGTTCAATCACTTAATGTTCCCGATATCTATTTACACATACTCATTAATAATAAACTCGGGAACTCGTCCGCTGTTGGCTCACGACGTATGACTCTGTCCCACGCCATAGACAGATAGCACCAGCGATCCACAGACTGCTGCACTCCCACAGACTACTGCACTCCGACAAATATAAGAAACGAAGATGGTTTTCATAAAAAGTTTATTTAGTCTTTACATGTAATGACACATCATTGCATCTACTAAAAACAACTGTATAGTGTGGTATTGATGCTGGAAACATCATTGTCCCTATTTTTTTTTTAAATGACTAAAGTATTGAAGTTACTGTTACTGCGGTATTGATTAATGATTCCAAATTTTCGTTGCGATTTAGCATCGTGAGCCGGATCTCCGGATTTAACAGCACCAGACTTTTTCTTATGGGGTTTTTTTTAATAAAACAAATATGTGAATAGGCCCCTAACGCTTCAACATCTCAGAGATATTATTCGTCACGAAATTGAAGAAATTCGATCTGTAAAGAAAGAATATCAAAAAAATGCCTTAAAAAGATCCAAAGTTGCACAGTGAATCGCTGTCACCATTTAGTCGATATAATTTCAATCATAATGAAAAAAATGTAAAGACCAAATAAACTTTTTATGAAAACTAAACATACTTATCTTTTCTTTGATCAAAGTTATAGGCAATCAAAATGATACCGGGATTATTGTCCCATCCCATAATATGTTGTACAATTATAGCATAATTGAAAGCATCAGTTGGTAAAAGTATTTTATATACACCAATCAAATGATAACCAAACGTAAGGCTGAACTGGTGTTACGTAAAACTACTACGGTAACATATTGCTCTACTTATTGACAAAAAAAAAACAAATACCAATAATAATAAATAATACAAAGAAGAGCTTTTACTAAGAAATATTTATCAGCCTTTTTCAACTATTTCAAATTAAAATGTCCTTTTAAAAAAGTAACTACAATATCTGTCCGTCCCAGTTTGTAAAAGAAATCATATTAGTGGAATGGTGCCAGCGATTGCTGTGTTCATTGTTGCGTGAATTAAGTACACAGTAGACGGCAGCTACTGTTATAATTTCACTGCCTGAGATTACAAATTCGGTATATGTGACTTAGTTATAAATAATGATATTTTATTGTATCGACATTTTAAGAAATTGTAAAAAATCCTGACCATTTTTATTTGAAAATTTGACAAATCAGAATATCTAACAAAATTTGTTGAATTAGTAGATGTATTACGTAGAGAAGTTTAGATTTATATTGATTTGTAGATAATTTACTGTATTTATACATATTGAGAAAGTTAGTCAAAGTCAAAGTCAAAATATCTTTACTTAAGTAAGCTTTTACAGCACTTTTGAATCGTCATCATGCTGATGATAACATTAAAGAACGACTTACTATCTAAAGATACGAGAAATCCTTCGCTCCCTGATCTGAGAAGAGCCCATAACAAACTCAGTCGGGGTTACTTTTCTTTTTTGGTATGATCATTACAATATATATTTTTAATTTCTTCGATATCAATATATATAGAGATATTCATTACCTCCCATGATTTTTGTCTTCTAAGTATTCCTTCAAATTATAAGACTGACTAGCGGATCGAGCAAACGTTGTTTTGCCATATAATAACTATAAGCGCTATTAAAAAATTTAAGGTTGTATGTATTTTTATATGCTGTATCACAAAAAAATAAAAACAAAAACTTTGTCCAAAAATTAAAAAAAAATTAAGGGTGAACAACCCTTATCACTTAGGGGTATGAAAAATAGATAATAGCCGATTCTCAGACCTATAGAATACGCATATAAAATTTGATACAAATCGGTAAAGCCGTTTCGAAGGAGTACGGTTACTTTGTGATAGGGAAATTTTATATATTAGATTTCTCAATTAGCTTTCTTTTAATAAAAGATTCAAATTTATTAATTATGATGAATTAGGAAAATACTGACAAGTAGTTGGTAAGTTAGCGAATCTCGTATGGTCTGAACCTGACCTAAGAAACGCGTGTCATTGACCCGCGCCCCTTGGACTAGTCGCGTCATCACCATCGCCCACGCGCTACGCTACAATACGTAGCTCCTAGGGCTTCCCTCTAGCAGTAGCGTATCTTATATCGTACATGTTATCGAATACGATTTCTTATGTAATTGATATTCAATAAATGTGTGTAGAAATTAAATATTTAATAAAAGTATGGTATCACTTGTTTCATATAAGATTACACTCGCAGATTTCTATATTATACTAGCAATGCCTCACGGTTTCCCTCGCGTATATACCCAACTTGTGGCAGTGGAAAATCTATTAAGTCGGACTGTAGATTTATTTTTCTTAATATAAAAAATATATTTCACTTGGATTTTAATTACGTCTTTTCAGATTATTATATACACGCTTGCATTTATAATCTAATCAATATACAGGTTTTACTTTACAACGATTTTTATCTAAATAATACAATTTAAAATTCGTAATAACATTTACGTAGGATCATCGACACTAGCAAATTTATAATACTCTATAGGTATGGAAACAATTTTGATTTCAAGGAGGTACTGTGATTAAAATTTTTATCTTGATAAAAATAGAAACAGTAGACTCGTAGGTTTATCGGTCATCAGTGGGTATCATTAATATCTTTGGAATATGAGCTAACTCGCCAGTCGTAGACCCAGTACGGTCACTATAATTTACTATAGATTGACACTTTTTGATTCTTTATATCATTGAAATTGAATGCCTGATTTATATAATTTAAAAGGTAATTTCCAGGTATTGAAACGGTCTATAATAAAATATCATTTAATAGGCTAAAGATTAATACAGAGATGTGAATAATATGGTGTGATAATTGTCGGCACTTTTGTTAACTTTTAAAATGCAAAAAAGTAGCTATAGTAGCATAACTACATTAGTTGGACATATGGTACCATGGATTTTTTAGAGATATTAATACGTTCTTTAGTATTGTAGAACATTTTTTGTTCTATCTTCGATAGTTGTCGCAATGCACGCGATAACAGATTTTTTTTTCACACTTCGGTTACAATAATGCATTTTCCTTAGGGATCCCTATTTTTGAGAAAGTAATAAAGCCTGTCTCGCTCAGTGAAAATGCAGCTTTCTGATGGTGAAAACAATTACGAAATCGGTCCAGTAGTTTTTGTGTAAAAACGTAACAAACGTACATACATACTTACTATACGTTATACTAAAACACAAATGTTTCCTCTTTATAATATTAGATTAGATGAAAAATATTAAAACAATCTCGGTAGAGTCTAGCAGTATAGACTCAATGGCGGCAGCTTGAAATTAAACTGGCTCGACCTGGGAAGTACCACTTCTCACAGAGTACCAGTGTGAAGTGGCAATATTATTTTGTAGCGTTTCTAGGAGCCAAGGAGTTTGAGGTAAAATGGAGTATTACCAAATATCTATCGGCAACGGGATTTATTTTACATCAGGCGAACCGTTCATTTACCAGTATATTTCTGTAATATAAATATTTGTTTGTCAGACATAACTATGTATATGAATAACTTGATTAGTTGTCCCACGCGATGTCACCTGCGTAGTTCCCAAACCCATGGAAATATGTGAGAATCCAACAATAATGGACATTTACATTACGATAGGAGTCTCTTTGCTATAGTTCAAGATAACTACATAGTAATAGATTTTTAGTTAGTGAGTTTAGTGATCCATCTTTGCATTATTACCTTTCTGATGAAACCGGATTACACATCGCTTGGATGGTTTCAAATTCTATGATGGATATAAATATTGAAGAAGCAATATTTGTATTATATAAATACAGATCAAGGAATTTTATATACATACAGAAAACACTTATAAAAGGCAAAACAGGACTCTGCGACATTGCCCAACAATGTAGCATCATTAGATTATTTATGTATCATATGTTTTTGACCTTTCAAATAATCCTCTGAAGCCGTATAGTAGCCCTAAATTTATACTGTATAAATTTAATTTTGAAAAGAGTAAATCAAATGTTTTTAATATATTATAGTATAGATAAAAAATAAACGAATCCTCTAATTGTGTAAAGGAATTCTGCTTTTTCACTCCGTATTAGACCGCCTCATTGGTCTAGTGGTTAGCATGTTCGACTACAGACAAGGGGTCCAGGGTTCGAGTCCCGGGTCGGGCCAATTCAAAATAATATTGAGTTTTTCTATTAAGGTTTTCTCAACATTTTCCCAAAGATGGGAAGTTGGCGGTGTGATCCACCCCCGTCCCTCGGTAAGCACGTTAAGCCGTCGGTCCTGCGCCTGGTCCCTCTCCGATCGTGTCGGATTCCCGTCACATCAGAGTATGAGAGTGTAGGAATAGAAAGTGCACTTGTGTACTACGCCTGCCAATCCGCAGTGGACCAGTGTGGTGGGTCTTTCCTAAAAACCCTCTCTCCTAGGAGTGAGGAGGCCTGTGCCCAGCAGTGGGACGATAATGGGAGGCTACTTTCCATTTTTTACCCCGTATTAAGTCCATGGTTATATTATAAATATTAAAAGAAAATTTGAACAAAACATGTGTAGCTTATTAATATAAGTGCTGCATTCCATTAATAAAGTATGCTTAATTATATTCTGCCTTTCACTATTGAGTGACAGTTTAGTAATTACAAAATACTGTAAATCAAAATGTATTCTTTATTCAAGAAGGCTTAATAAGCACTTTTGAATAGTCTGTTGTCTCTGTGTAACACAACTACCGCAAGGTTCGGAAAGCTGATTCATCTGTGATGAAACTGGTAAGAAACTCGACAGTTACTCTTTTAAATATTGTTCTTGTAGTTACAATTTGTAATATTTAGCTTCCATGTACAACTGAAATCAATCCAAATATTTTTATCACTTAAATAATCTTCAACATTATAATATGTCTTTTGTAAAGGGTTGTTTTGTCATATTTGTACAGGCAAATCTAAAACTTATTGCTGTATCTAGTTAAAAATGCGTATACTCAATCGGACAAATGATTGCTGAACCTCAAAATGAATCATTACAAGGTTGTTTTTATTTATTGTATTTAAAATGTGTATTTCGCTTTTGTGCTGTACAAGTGAATAAATGTAAGTCATTGCATCGCTCTTGTATTTCAATAGATACATACGCTCGCATCGCTTACGAATTTTACGTTTGAATTACCATAATTAAATTTTATATACAATGTTTAGTTTATAGTCGAAAAGTAATACAAAAAAATTATTGAAATCGCAAATGAAATTTTTTTGTAAATATTAGAAATTATTAATTAAATTTTGTTTTTCAGTTTCACATTTAAAAAAGAATTAATGAAATGAAAAATAGTATATTAATTTATTAATGACGTGTGACACATTAAAATGCAAAATGTTATTTGTAAATATTAAAACTACCTAACCTTCAATCGGATTCGCATAAAAAACGCTGCTCATCTGCGTGACGCTAATCACGCGATTCACCACTAAAAAAGTTACCCTTATGCGCCTGAAGAAATTTCACTTCAAAAATAAATTTGAATTGAAAAAGACTAAATATCCGGAAGAGTGAAAAATTGTAAGATGTGGTTTTTTAACTAAGTATATAAAGTAATCACGCATTCGTAATCCATTGTGGTTTGAATTTACAATGCAAAATAATTCATAATGCGCGTGAAAACCTAATTCAATACAATGCGTACTTAAGCTACTGCAGGCGTCGCCTTCGGAATATTGAGTAAGTAGCCTGCGGGAATTGCACAAGGAGCGAGTGAGACAAAACATCGTCTCAAGACTGCGAATCAATAAAGTCCACTCGTATAAGTCGGGTGGTGCACTAGATATGGGTCACGGTGCACTCCCGCGGGATGCTATTTAATAACCCGCTCCACGACAGCTTTACAGCTATTAGTACATCTGCCCAATGTTTACCACGAGGAATTTATTTCATTTTATTTATTCATCATCAAATACAGAGTATTGTTCTTACAAATAATGATCAAGGACTATTGAACGAGTATAAACTGTATGTCAGTAGTTATCTCCTTTCTTATTTACAAGCGATTACAATCAACAATATATCTAGATATTAAAGATGTGTATGCGTGCTGTGCTGTGTGTATGTGTTTGTACTTCAATTAGATTAAGTAAATTTTTCTACCTCAATAGGTATATAGGGATTATAATGCTCGGGATGGCTATTTGATCTGTCATAAGCTATGGGTCTCATGCGGAAGCTCAGAGTCACTCAGCGTGCGATGGAGAGGGCTATGCTCGGAGTTTCTCTACGTGATCGAATCAGAAATGAAGAGATCCGTAGTAGAACCAGAGTCACCGACATAGTCCTACGAATCGCGAGCCTGGGCCTGGGCACATAGTCCGGAGGACCGATGGACGTTGGGGGCCGAAGGTGCTGGAGTGGCGACTCCGCACCGGACGGCGCAGTGTAGGCAGACCGCCCACAAGGTGGACCTACGATATAAAGAGGGTCGACGGTAGCCGCTGGAGCCAGGCGGCGCAAGATCGGGCCTTGTGAACGTCATTACGTGAGACCTACTCGTATGTCCAGAAGTGGGCGTCCATCGGTTGAAGCGACGATGGCGGCGACGAAGCTTTGGATTGGATATAAAAGAAAGCTAGCTTAGATTTTAATATACATTAATACGAACATTTACATTTATTACCTCATTGCACACGAACGTACGCATGCACACACGCTGGCACGCAAACACGCGCCCGCACACACACGCTCACACACACTTATACATCATATAATTTCAATGTACATTTGAAGAGATTTTAAAGGAATACTTTATATACTAACTATGACTCGCTTGAAGCCCTTTTGCCCATTCTTGTTCTATTACTCCTTGGCATACATATGTAGTATATGTTTTAATCAAATGGGTATATTAACAATTTTTAAATTGGAATTCAAGTGAAAAAAATAAAAAAAAAACAATTTTTNCGCTGGCACGCAAACACGCGCCCGCACACACACGCTCACACACACTTATACATCATATAATTTCAATGTACATTTTAAGAGATTTTAAAGGAATACTTTATATACTAACTATGACTCGCTTGAAGCCCTTTTGCCCATTCTTCTTCTATTACTCCTTGGCATACATATGTAGTATATGCTTTAATCAAATGGGTATATTAACAATTTTTAAATTGGAATTCAAGTGAAAAAAATAAAAAAAAAACAATTTTTTATTGGTTAAGAAAATAAGTAAAATTTTTAGTTTTAATAAATCAATTATATCTTTATTTAATTTTCAGGATTGTAAAACAGAACTACCAGGTTACCAATAAAAAATCCGTATTTCGACCAGCCATGTGATATAAAAAGCAATTACAATATCGGCTTTTATGAATATCTTAATACATGTTCCAATTATGCAAATTGCACTTTGCTGATAAGCTTTTTAATTATCATTTGAAATTGAGTTAATTTGGTGAAATTTATTGTTATATTAATTTAACTTTACAAAGGATTATTTAAAACATATCAGCCCTGGAGAGTATAAAGACTAGTTTTTGGGAAAACCACTTGAATTAACCTATAACAAAAATTCATAACTTTTTTAAAAAACAAAGTTATTTTTATGGCTTCATTGTAAATACGGAAACCTTATAGTTTCGTATTGTCCGGCTTAGATCATCCTTGTATAATACATTATATTTTTGACATTTTTATATTTAAATTATAATGCCGGCAGTTTTGGGAAACAATAAATAAAAAAAAAATTATTTCCACTAAAAATAAATTATCGCGTAGGATACACAAAATTAATATATAATATTTATTATCTGGAAATAATTTATAAATCTGCTAACAGACTAACAAAACAATGAATTATATACAATTTACGTTTTTGGTTGTTATGAAAAAATATATGTAAATACTAAAATCTAATATAAAATTGTTTAAAGCTAATAGCTGTACCTCAAGCAGGGGTTGTATTAGTGGGAGGCTTCGGTCGTGGCTGGTAATCAGTAAAGAAAATTACCATCCGATCCGATGCCGTGTAGAAAACACAAGAGGTAATTTACCTCTTACCAAGTTAGCGCGCCTCCATCTTAGACTATATCGTCATTTACCGTCAAGTAAGATCATAGTCAATCGCTGATTTGCCAGCAATACAAAAAACGTGATGATGTTCAATTAAAATTGTAATGCCTACTGTATAAATGCAATATAAAGTAAAATAAGTGTCACTCGTAATTGTCACTCGCGTCTGCAAACCGATTGTAGGGATTATGTCACAGATTTCTTGTCGCCAGCAGATGGTGTTCGCAATTTGCTGATGGCGACATTAAGGTCGGGAAATGCACTACTTCGAGGAACCGCCCCCTTTGCACCCCCCCAGCCACCCAGCTTCTTGCACCCTGCACCCAGTGGCATGCCACAAGAATTTGGCGGTGCCTTGCTACTGAAATACCTACGAGTCGTATATCGCGATCCGATGTTGCTTATATTCACAAAACGATGTCAAAGGATGCTTCATAGCTTTCCTCTCCGTTACTAAAATACATCGTAAAGTAGATTTGTGTCTTATAAGTGCAGTGAAATAAAATTAGACTACATAAAGCAAGTTAAAAGTCATATGCATCTTCATTGCTATTTCAACCCTATCAGTCAACATTTTGTTTATAAGACACCTAAACTACAGAATTAATAATAATAATTTCTTTCGTCTCTCTGCCTGTTTGTTAAAGCTGATCTTTGAACTATCTAAATAATATTTGATGGTACTTTTACTTTAAGGTAACGTTATAAATGACATAGGTAGCCTTTATTTTAAAATTTTTAAACAGTATCTGATTGAATTCGTGTAATCTATATAAAAGCAATAGAAGAGTCATAATTGTTTGTGTGCATTCCGCTTTGCGGTAAACGAAACTAAAAGATTAAGGAAGCTCTAACTTAGATGAGTATCAAATTTCATGAAAATTTTAATTAATTGCACTCCATTCAAAGCATTATTATTTATATCGATTGATTACATTAAAAGTAAGTTATTCTAAGATAGTAACGCGCAGACCTGGTAAGTATTAACTTTTTTTTCGCTGGGAAATCCTTTATGCACGCCAGAAGTAGTATAAACTTCCACCCGGGAGTGTGGGACTCGCTGGCTGTACCAGGATACCCACTAAAACCCAGCGGAATCCTCTTCATCCAGGTGTTGGGATCCAGATGTCCGCTAATCGATTTGGCGCTGGCGCCTCAAATGAATCCAACTTATGGGTTTAATTGAAGGAGAGCAGGCAAGCAAATTTGTGCTTCCTGGAGCCCCCCTTCCTCCGGCGAGAGGGAGTAGCGTCTGCCATAAACTCCCTTGCCTGTTTAGTGCCTCCTTGTGCAGGATGTCAGTCTCGCAGATGTAAGCCACTAATTTACCTCTTGATGGTTTCTACCGAGCATCGTACCAGAACGCACGCTTTTGCTGGTGGAGTGGTAGTCCAGACTTATACAAATTAAAAATTGCGCCAGCTATACCGTCGATATACACATTTTAAAGAAACTGAAATCCTGTGGGGCAAATGTCGAGAGCAAAAGATAACACCCGAGAGGTTATCACTACAAAGGTTAACGCATTGTAGAAATTGATACAATCAATACTATTTCCAAGCAATATTTTGTAGATCAGCGCTTAAATTCATAATATTAGCACATTGCGAATTAGGTCGTCTGTTTTCGTGTCAGTTCATTGCCCTAATATCAGATAAATTTAAACAGTACGTTATACTGGTAATGTTACCAGTCTGTGTACCATAATGTGCGATCATTCTGTATAGACTAATGTCTATTACAATGATACAACGGTTTCAACATTACAATGATAAGATAAGGTAATTGATATCTCGTCTCCTCCATTTTGCTTTTAAATATTAAGTTTTTATATTCGACGTCGATTCTATATTAATTCAACGCCCTACCTGACATAACAGAGCGAAGTTACGCTGCGCTATTAAAGTTCCGGATTCCATTCTCTGTAGGAAACTTACGAAAAATTGTATTGTATCTTAAATCGGTCTATGAGAGCCCCGGGTCATGATAAGTTATTACTGACATGTTTTCGCATTTCTTTTTAATTCCTATTACCTTAGCGTACTACAAAATTAATGTTTTTAGGTTATTTAATTGGTTAACGAAAACGAGCAAATCGTTTTCTTATTTTAATCATTTATATTTTAAACTTAAACCATATAGGCCTCATTTTCTATTTTAGCTTTATTTTTCCAACCGATGTACATATCTCTGAGTAAAGCATAATTATAACTATTATAAGAATATATATGTAATAAGGTGCGAAGATACAGACATGTTTATAAAGTAACAATAATGAAAACTTTAAAAGTCAATGTTTTTAGCTTTTATATGGCATCATATTTTTTAAGTCAAACTTCTTTACAGATGAAACGCGTGATTAGCGTCACGAAAATGTGCAGCGTTTTTTATGCTAATTCGTCTGAAAGTTAGGTAGTTTTAATATTCGCAAATAACATATGGCATTTTAATTTGCCACTCGTCATTTAATAAAATATAAAATAAAAATATGTCATAAATTCTTTTTTCTAAATTAAAAACAAAATTTAATTAATAATTTCTAATATTGACAAAAACAATGCAATTTTTATTAAGAATTTGTGATTTGAGATGTCAATAAATTATTTGTATTATTTTCGACACTTTTAAAATTTTAATGAAAATTAAATTCCTTAAAAAAACATATCTTTCTTTTTCCCTACCTCTAGGTCTCGGAGATCGAAAGTTCTACATTTGTATAAATATAAACAAGAATTTAAAAATTGTTTGCCAAAGAAGTTTCACTTCTGATATGTGTACTTAATACGCACGCACTTGTAATTTTTTTAATTTACCAGGTAGTTGGGCAGCGTTGCTTTTACGCTTGTAACTAGCCACGCTCGAAGGAAAAAGATACAAAACTATTGTCAATACTTTTATTATCCCTTTGAAGTGTTTCGGGTTATTAATAATATGAGTTTTAATTTGTCAACGTTGTTTGACATTTTTTGTCTCGTTAAATGAAGCATTGTTTGGATAGAGGGCGGGAGGCGGAGGTTAGAGGGTGGCCTGTTTACATTATAGCTAGGCTATTATAATAATATGATTTATTGCTCAATCGGTGACTGCCGCCGACGCCAGCAATGGCTTCGTAATTTCACCTGAATTTTGTTCACGTACGCGCACTTATGCTAAGGAATTCAAACCACGCTTTACCGTGCAAAGCCTTTGAAATAGATACAATGTACCTTTCATAACTAAAAAAACACAAATATGAATTAGAATAAATATTTGCTATATTGTTAGTAATTTTATTTTAACTAGCACTGTTTTAACACTACCTTAACGCGGTTAGCTTGTTCGGCTACAGACATGAGGTTCTGAGTTCGAGTCCTGGGTCGTATGGATTTTCTCAATATTTAACCTAAGTTGGTAAGTTCGTGGAATGTTCCACCCCCGTGCCTCCGACAGCACGTTAACCCGTCGGTCCTACGCCTGAACTCTCCATGATTACCGACACCTCGGACTATGAGAGTGAAGAAATAGAAAGTGCACTTGTGTATACCTGCCAAGCCGCAGCATGATGGGTCTATGCTTTAAAAAAACCCTCTCTCCTATAAGTGAGGAGGCCTGTAGCCAACAGTGGAACGTTAATGAGCTGCTATATACCCTTTTTTTGCTGTTTTTAACACGCTTATATTAATTTCACCTGCGTGTATGTACGGGATTCTAACTGGTTATTTTAACACTTCAAAACGTTGGATTAATTTCATCTTTTGTATATGTTCACACTTATCGACGATCGTTGAAAATATATTACCATAGATGTTACAAATATTATTGATTATATTTATAGGCAAACTTTTTCAATCAGACACAAAAAAGAATCTACAGTGTGCTATGTAAATTTTATTTTCATTAATATCCTAATAAGTGTAAAGTAAATAATCAAAATCTATTTTTACAATAATTAAACTTAGTAATTAGTCATTATTTTCCTTGTCCTTGTCAAAGTCGCTGACCTGTAGATTGTATTTTGTTCACAATAAATTTAACACTTGGAATCATAGGTTACTTATACGATTATAAGTTAATAATCACCTTGATCTGATAATATACTTCTAAGGACTTTTACATCAATCTTCTCATTAAATACCCTCTCTATATTTTTTTATAAGTAACGCGATAACAAATGCTGCTTAATGCTCCCTAAATATTTTTACGTAGCTATTAAGAGCCACGATGAAAGCCCTCTTATTCCTGAAACAATACCTACCTAGTGCTATCTAAATGCGAAATTCCTTTATTTTGTTTCAGCTACATTTTCATTAAGTGCGAAATGTTGGTGTCGTTTTTTCTTGGCGACGCCCGCAGCAATCCTCCCGATTTTTCAACTTTATTGTCAAGCCAAGTTCTAGCTGCTTTGGCTCGAGCCTTGTTCGCAACTTATTATGATACCGCCTATTCGTATTCGCAAACTGTGTACATAATACATAAAAGGAAGTATATCAACGCTCTTACTAAGCTTTTATTAGAGATCGTAATAAAAGCCATTGGAGTCAAGATTTCTACTCGTTTAACCGACCAGATAAATAGATATTTGAGGCAAATCTTTACTTATATTCAAACTTGCTGAACCGGCGACTTCGTCTGCGTGGAATGTTGTTTGGGTAGCATTTAGGCAAAAGGAATATTCATACCAAATTTCAAGTTTCTACGCCTTACGCTTCCAGAGATATCGTGATGAGTCTATCCTGGATATCTCTTATATATATATATGTATATATATAAGTCCAACTTCCAATTTGCTATATAAGCACGCATATATTAGCCCGCTTTATGATTGGAAAATTAATTTAATAAATCTGAAGAAGTTATCTAAACTAATATTATAAAGAGGAAACATTTGTGTTCTTATGTGTATGTGTGTACATTTGTTACGTTATTACACAAAAACTATTAGACCGATTTCAAAAATGTTTTCACCATTAGGAAGCTGCGTTTTCACAGAGCGACAAAGGCTATATTACTTTCTTAAAAAATATAGGAATGTTTAAGAAAAAAGCAACAAGGTGTGGAACAAAAATCTTTTATCGCATGCACTGCGAAAACTATTGAAGATAGAACAAAAAATATTCTACAATGTTATAGAACGTATTAATATCTATGAACGTATTAAATGATATTCTGTTAAAGAACGTTTCAAGACTTGTAAAATACTTTTTAAACTATTAAAATCGGACATACAATAGATATAATCGAACTCCCGAAATCCCGAGTCGAACTCCAGAGTGTCAAATGTTGTGTATAAAGAAGTTCTGAGACAATGAAGGTTTACTAATAAATCTCTTCTCTAATGTAATAAAAGAAAATTTTACGTTTTTATTTTTAATAATTTATTATAATTAAGCTAAACATTCCTGGACCGATTTAGAAAATTCTTTTCAATACCTGAGTATTTTTAAATTCTACGTAAATGATGTAGTGAGTTTAAAATTGTATTAGTTAAATATATATTCAAGTAGAATCAGTATATTGATTAAATTATGAATGTAAGTGTGTAGTATCTAATAATCTGATAGGAAGTAATTAAAAAACTATGTGTAGTAAAATTTCTAATTAAAATAAATCTATATTCCGAGTTAGTAGATTTTCACGCCGCTGGGCATTGCTAGTATTATATAAAATTTCCTTATATAAAAACAAAAAAAATACTGTCAATAATAAATTAAAATATAACTTTTCCTATAACTCTTTCGCTACCTTAGTAGACGAGAGTCGATTTTATTCGAAAAAGCGTTACATAGCCGAGCATGACGGCTCAGCCTTATTCAATGTCCATAAAATAAAGTGTAGTAACTGTAAACTTTTCATATAAGAAATTGTAACTTTTAATCAGAAGTGAATTAATAATTCACATTGGCTATAAAACAAAATTACACTGCCTAAACATGTAATCTACGAAACGATAGATATAATTAACCCGAAATTTGGTGTAGTTACTCCTGTAGTAACATAGACGCTTACCAAGAACAGATTTCCCCATAACTTCTCGGGATTAAGAACTGTGAGTAACACCGCGGGGAACAGCTAGTATATGATATATCATCTATGATAATACTAGGTATATTCAAGAACTTAAGATTTATATCAATTTCGTAAACCTAAGCTTTTTATTAAAAAAGATTTAAAAATTTTAATATGATAAGATAACTTGGTGCTTAGTTTTTTGTAGAAATCTTTCTAAGAGCGCGTCCAGTCTACAAACACTATAAGGACGGGTGGAAGTTTTAATTACTTCGTCTCTACTTGAAGCTTGTTCCTCCAATGGGACTATTCCTCCTCGTAACTAAAAACTCTCATTTATAAACAGTTTTCAGGACCTCTCTGCGAACTTGCTAAACGTAATATCTCGAGCTGGTAATTACGACACGAAATTAATGAAATAAAGAAAGGGTCGATGATAAATCCTCGTCATAAAAATATCTTAGCCACTTAATGGCAACATTAAACTCCTTTTGTAATGTGTAACTTATAAACATATAATCTTTGTATATTTTTTGATTCAATACCACATATTTGGTAAATAATAATTAATATACTACATAAAAAGAGTTAACGTCAATTCCAATACCATTTACCATGAACTCCTTAAACTCATGACTTGACGGCCTCGCTGGCGTAGTCTTTATAAAATAGTAATTTCTAATTTGTCTGAGTCTGGTGTGAGGCCTCGGTCTTGGCTAGTTGCCACCCTACCAGCAACTTGTACTCCGGTACGATGCTGTGTAAAAACCATATGAGGTATATCGCCTCTTACCAGATAAGCGCGCTTCCATCTTAGACTGTGCCATCACTTACCGTCAGGTGAGATCACAGACAAGCGCTAAACTGTGAGCTGATAAATATATGTTTATGGAAAGAAACTTATTTACTTTTCAGGTAAGCTTTCAGCGGCGTTCGTCATTGACAAAATACATTTTTATTCATACAATCATTTTCAAATACATTTTTTAATGTTATTTTAAATGTCAATCACAGTTCAATCGATTAATATACAGCGCCATGTTTATGTCCAGCAAGTATAAAACTTGATGGAGAATGACTTTATTTGTTCAATTTCAACTGTAGAGGGAAATATACATGTAACTATATATAAGCGATTCATCACGATATCTTCGAACCTATAAGTCCTATTGACTTGAAATTTGACATAATTACCCCTGTCGCAACGTATACTTTCCCGTGTTTCCACGGGGCGGAGAACTAAGCGGGTATCTCGGTAAAAAGCTATTACTTTCATTAAAAATGTCTACATAAAGCAGGGTAGAATACAAAGACTGGGGCAAGGATAGCGGAGACAATCGGTGGCAATTAGCGAGCCGAATCCCTCTAATCAATAGGTGCTTTATCCATAATCCACTGAAGCTATATAACATTTCCTTTTATATTATTTCTTATTAGAATTGTAGCCTAGATACAGTTTTTTTTTAATTATACTAGAATCGTTCACTTCTACAATTCTGATGATGAGTGATGATACTATCTGCTTAGAAGATGAATTATTATAAGAAAAAATAAATGAAGAAATCGTATTATCATAGTTTTTTTTTTTAAATATGCATATTATTATAAAACTCATCTGCCAACTAATTTTTAATCTTCGGTTTAATATATTTTAACGGCGACTCTCTTATACAGGAAATACCATTCACCTCTGTTAGATTACAGCCCTTAGACCTAAAATTAATTTCTTTTGTTTGATTTCAATCGCTTATTTAAATACTAAGAATGTATTATATCAAAATAATGAAAAGATCATAGGGCACAATAGAAATGAAAGGAGTAAATTGTTCGAGGCATTTTTGCACTTATGAAAATTGCAGTATAAGTACTTTTGCAGACTTTCTCAAAGACGGTCTTGATCCATAAAAATCCAATTATTTTCTTCAGTTTCCTTTGAAGTTTTTGTTACTAAATTCTGCTGCACAAAGAGCAAAGCACGTATTTTTCTGTTTGCAAAGTTAAAGTTAAGTTAGATGGAGCACTATTACTCTTACGTAATAAGAGGGCCTAGAAGTTTATTATTATGTATTTTATATATACAAATACATAATCATAAACATCTAGGCTTACCTTAGAATACAAATTTGTGCCCTTTGGCGTGGAGATATTACGTGATTCTAAGGCCGGGTGATACTTCCGACAGCATATAAGTATCGCTGTCCAAAGAAGTAACGCTGCCAGCTTTACGCACCCCCCCCCCCCTTTATTTATGTTAATGTTAAGTTTATAACCTAGATCTCGTCAGTTCATTTACTATACTAGTTGTTACTTGCGTTGTCACCCACGTATTCGTTCCTGATCCCATTTGAGAATATCGGGAAATCCGTACTTTACCTTGTGAAAGGACTTACTTTACAATATTTGAGTTATTTTTTCTATCCATTTAAGCCGATTTGGGACAGAGTGATTGAGAAATTCTATCACTGACGTTGGTAGAAATGTGTTATATATAATTTATATAATATAAATATATAGATTTATATCCCTATTGCATACATTCCAATTTACAAAAAAAGATATTTCAAATTTTCTATCTTTTCAGCGCATTATGGATTCGGCAGAGGCAGCAGCATTATCAGCAGGCAGCAGCAGCATCGACGGTTCTCCGGGCTCATATTACGACGCACGCTGGCTAAACGTTCATGCTGACGATGGCACGCTGGCTGCTCGAGCTCGCCGTTTACTCCTTTCTCCAAGCAGACATTTTGACCACATTGCCGTTAATACCAGTTACAGCGCAGTATTAATGCCTCCAAGGATTAATACGGAAGGTAAGGATTTATCTGCCTGCGATCTTATCTCACTCAGTAAAGGTTATTGGTTTATATTATACCATACATATGGACATTAAAATTTTAACAAATTCTAGCAGTCCCCAGAAAATTAACAACTGATTTTAAGGTAGGTTGTATACGTTTCAAAAACAAATTCCTAGAAACCTTCTAGAGATGTTACTTTATTAAAAGAAAACTAGTACTTTAATTTGAGGAATTACTTAGACGATAATAAACGAACGAATGAATTGCTCTGTTCTAAATACAATACATTAATATTATTTTGTTTTGACGATGGTAAAAAAGGAACTCGAATAAATTGGAGTGGGCTTTTCTCTTTTCTCAGACCAAGGAACTCTTGAAACTTTTATTTTTAAATCATTCAGTCGCCCATTCGAAATAATATGTGGGTAAAAGCTGTATTTAACGATTAACAAGTGCTGTAAAAGCCCATTTGGTTGAATAATTTTTGAAGATGAATTTTTTTTCATAATTATTAAATATACTCCTTAAGAACGGCGGATAAAAAAATTATTTACAATATATCAAATTTAGAATCACCAAACCATATATCTACATGTCAATGCAAAAAAAATCAGTTTAGAATTTATTCACTTATGTCATAAAAATATTTTTTTAATAGCCAGTTTTTAAGTTTATCTCCAAAGTCGATAGTTATGGTTAAGTATGGTGTGATAACATTAGTGTTATCTTAATTTTACCATGAATATTTATTGAACATTCATTGAATGGTGTTTGATAAACCATAATGTGCAAATTCGATATACGTATAAAGATATACGCGTTACTGTATTATTCTAACATTATATAGTCAACCAAATTACACGTCAATCATTGAATTTTTTTTTCTTATTTTTGTGTTTTAGATAGGAGTAAATAAATAGTCAGTAAATCTTCAGAGCTACATGCATAAAAGTATAAAAACGTACTCTAATTAGCTCCGTCATTTTTGTACAAATATTGCCACTATTTTACAAATTACTAACAACACAATGTTATTAATTTTTAAGCGTCATTCATAACGCTTTTTTATACAAAGGATGAAGAAAACATTGGTACATATAATATTAGTTCTTAGTAGTAATGCTAGTTTACATTGGAGATACTAAAAATAATGTCTCTAGGGATCATTTTAATTCACCACCGATTAATAAATTTAAATTATACTTTACATCTTTGTATTTTCCTTTATTAATTTTAATGTAATACAATTGAAATATACAATACTCAAATATAATTAAATCAAATAATAAGCCGCATCCAAATTGCTGTCCATAGGGAGTGTAAAATGTTGGCGACATTATCTCTTTGGATAACTAAGCTGATCCTTCGTCCGAGGTAAGCGCCAGCTCTAGGGTAACTTGTGTAAAACAGCGATCCCTTAGATAGATGATTAAAAAATATTTTTTCTTTAGAGCCCCGTGGTCCCATGGTTTCCACGCCAAATGGCAAAAATATGTGATCTTGTGTAATAGATCCATATTTATGCAATTATAATATCAATAAAATTTGGTATCTGATAAGCAAAAATAGTAAGGGATGCTAGTACCAACTTGATTAAATGAAATTTAACCACAAATTAGTAATTTATAAACTTTTATATTAAAGTGTCCAGTTTTGATTACATCAAGAATAAGTGTTAACTCAATTATATATGTCTCCCCTTTAAATAAAATTTTATAAGCGGGTCAAACGTTTTCGGAAATAGCACGATGTTGCCAGATGTCGAGGATTAAATATTCCCATGTGACGCCAATCCGCTGCGCTCGAAACACAGGCGAGACCCGTTCTTTCCTTTATTTAAATTCTTCCTATCTTAAAATTCAACGACTATGTCCTACAGGACGCATTTATTATTGGGTAGTATAGCATTGCTTAGTATAATGGTGTAAATCATTCACCTCCCTACTTAGTAAATTTAAATCCTGATTAGGCGCATTTAAGACAATCTTTCTTTATATTTATTTCAATTATATTAAACATTAAGTCGACATATAAAAATACCACATCTTGCAACTGTAATATGCCGATAAATAATGAAACTTATTCATAAGCAACGTACATTATTAAATAAAACTGTATATTTAATCATAAAAAAGGTAAGTAGTAGCCCATTACCGTCCCACTGTTGGGCATAGGCCTCCTCACTCATACAAGAGAGGATTTTTAGAGCATAGACTCACCATGCTGTTCCACTGCGGATTGGCAGGCTTAGTACACAAGTGTACTCTCTCTCATAGTCCGATGTGACTGGAATACGACACGACCGGATAGAGATCAGTCGAACTGCCTCATTGATCTAGTGGTTAGCATGTTCCAATACAGATATGAAGTCTTGGGTTCGAGCCCCGGGCTGGGCCAGTTCAAAACTCGATATGGAGTTTTCGATTAAGATTTTGTCAATATTTTCCCGAAGTTGGGAAGTTGGCGGTGTGCTCCACCCCCGTGCCTCGGAGAGCACGTTAAGCCGTCGGTCCTGCGCCTGATTTAATCATAGCGACATTTAAGTAACAACATAGAAAGTAATGATCAATATAACTACCTACCAGCCATAAATAAGTGTTTACAATTAAAATACAGGTATCCTAGCGCTGCTACATGTATGCTATGTGTATAGATTTAATGACACTTACATGTTTTTTCTTTTCCAACGAAACGAAATACTTAGCGTGTTTTAAATTGTGCCTTTACTCATAGGGGTAGGCAGAGACCACGCTCTTCCACTTGCCACGATCCTTGCATATCTCCTTCGCTTCTTTCATTCTCATTAAGCCTTTCATACAAGATCGTCGGTTTAGAGTACACTTGGCCCTTATTTAAAATGTCCTGGATTTGGGCCAGGAACATTCGTCTTGATCTTCCACTTCCAACTTTCCCATTCACTCTCGACACAGAAATGCTTATGGTCAGTTTCCTTTCATTTCATTCTCTATACGTGCCCAAACCATCTAAGCAAACCACAACTCAAATATTTTATTAATAATCTTGATAAAATTTGTAACGTCCATAAATATGTAAAAACTAATGCATTATATTAATTGGATACTGTGTATATATGTTGAAAATCCTATCTAAGATTAAGAAATAATGCCGTCGTATAACTGGAAACCTAATCCAATTAGTGGAATTGCATCTCCAAATGACATCCGGTTTCAAGAATGAATAGCGTCAAATTAGAGCATCAGAGTCGTAATTGAATAGGATTTAATGGTATTGAAACACAAAATGGGCAAAATTTTTACTAAAATACAAGTTAATTACCATCAAAACCTTTTTTTTGTTTGTATGTTTGCTCTTAATTATGTCAGAGCCTATTAAGACCGTATTTGATAGAATTTGTTTATAATAAAGCGCTGCCTTGAAACAAAATCATGTATATTAATTAGCTATAGTGGTGCTATTATATAATCTTATGTATTTTATATTATTTTAACATCTCTGGTACAATTGTTGTGATCTATAACATGATAATTCTTTTGTTTTTCGACATATGCTTTGTTAGATTTACTTGTTATATCAGTGTTATCGAAAGAGTAATATATTTCTTATAATATAAACATAAGCTTCGTTCAATATTATTTTAAAACATAGAAGTATTCACAATAGTCAATACGAGTATTTTCTTGTGTTAAAACGCATTCAAATCGACGAACATATTCATTCAATTTTCAATACGCTGATAAAATGAGCTATTTTCAATTGTCTGAAATTACCAACGTCTCAAAGAATAAAACACTAAACGTTTGTCATTTCCCCATAAATAACATTAAAATATTTTAATGGAAAAGTAATTTGCTTATCCGTAATATTTAATAACACCAGTTGCTTTTAGTAAGTTATGCAAGAGTGACAGTGGCTTTTGCTTTAAATAATGACACGTAATATATTGTTGACATGCGAGGGGTTAGTATAGAGGTATTTACAATGTATAGCCACCTTGGTAAGGGTCTGTTCACATTTGAACATACATAACAGTTTCATGTGTTTAACTATTAAATTTTTATCATATCCATATTCTGTATACATAAATTTAATAGATAACTACATACGAGTAAAACGATCCTGTAGACATTTAAAGGTCGTTTTATTTCATGAAATATTCTGTATAGATAAATATAATAGATAAGCACATGACACTGCCCTGTAGACAATTCAATGTCATTTTATTTTGTGACATATTCTGTATACATAAATATAATAGACAAACACATGAAACACATAAAACTGTCCTGTAGACAATTCAATGTCATTTTATTCCGTGAAATATTCTGTATACATAAATTTAATAGACAAGCACATGACACTGCCCTGTAGACAATTCAATGTCATTTTATTTTGTGATATAATCCGTATACATAAATTTAATAGACAAACACATGAAACTGTCCAGTAGATAAATAAAATTATTTTTATTTCGATTCATGATTACATCACACAGATTAAGAAAGTATTTAACCCGTGAAGCATGAAAATCTAATCTGAAGAAGAACGAAACCTATTTGCTTTATACTTTAGCTAAATACATATAAATTAAGCTTCTTGCCTGCAATACTCATGAAAAAGTCGAAAATTGTTCCTAAAATTATGTAGCTGAAATTAGGTATGGCAGTAATTAATGTAATAAATACGGAAAGATTACATTCTAGCTCTTGTCACGTCTGTTCCTCGCAATGCCGAAATTATTTAATGCCTTGCAATACCCGTCAACGCTGTTGTAATATACGCAAGCCTTTAGGGTGGCATGATTTATTAACAAATGGACATGCCTATTTTTGCTTTCAGTTCCGGCTTACAGCGACATTCACTGAACAAACCCACACAATCAGTAAACTTAATAAGTTGCCCGAATCGATAATCACTACTGAATAAAAAGCTATTATAAATGTAGAAAACGCTTTTATTTTTGACTATCCCCGTCATTGTACTATGAACGAGTAGTACAAAAGAATAATGTGTAGCTGTGGGAAACCACGTTACTGGAAACTTTTTTTAATTTGCAAGAATGCACCACCATATTGACCTTGACTGTTCTATCGAGGTCCTTTCTCATCACCCCCATTCCACTAACGGCTGTAATGCAACGTGGGATAGATGATCGAAAAAGTAAGGCCATGTAAAAAACACTTTTAAAGTCATGACATTATTTAGTTTACGTGAGCTTTCAGTATATGGCGGTAAGCAACATATAAAAGACTCTACTAATGAATAAGAAAGTATTAATGATTAACAAATTTCAACATGATATACAATAAGGAGAGTGAGAGGTAATAATGGGAATGAGAGAATGAGAAACACATCTTTTTAATGAAATATCTCTGTAATGGATTCTAGGGCCATGTAATATGTTTCTACTTTCTGGCGCTGTTCTGCATTATTATTTATTTTAGTCTGCTTCTTTACATAATAAGATTGTCTGGAAGGAGGTCTTATTGCTACAAGCAATCTGCTTGTAGCAATAAGACCTCCTTTACACGCTTTAATTATAGTAATAAGTATCTTAGGTAATATGTCTTTTTATTTTTATCATATGTGCAATAAAGTGTTTTCTCTCTCTCTCATATACTGTTACCTGCGGTGTTAGTCGCTTATTTCCTGAAATCCGTGTAGTAGGTCTCTCTCTACATTGCAAAAGAAGTAGCTTGCCTAAATTACAATGGCGAATAGTTTTGAAGATGTAGTAGAGAGTTAGTTTATTGGTTTAAAATCTTTTTCGTAAATGCCTTTCAAATAATTCCGGTTTGGGGCAATTTGGTTGAATGGGTGTCTAAATTAATATGAGACATAGGTATAAATAATTTGGTATATATATATATATATTAATTAATTGCATACAAAGTTAAAATTGAACAGCACATGTAATTTTTAAACTAAAAATTCCTTTATAGCTCGGCATAAAGGTAACGTAAGTAGCAGCCTATTAACGACCCACTGCTGGGCACAGGCCTCCTCACTCATATGAGAAAGGGTTTTTAGAGCATAGACCCACCATGTTGTTTCACTGCGGATTGGCAGGCATAGTACACAAGTGCGCTTTATTCCTTCACTTCCATAGTCCGATGTGACGGTAATCCGACACAACCGGAGTGAGATCGGGCGAAGGACCGACGGCTTAACGTGCTCTCCGAGGCACGGCGGTGGATCATGCAGCCAACTTCCCAACCTCGGGCCAATATTAAGAAAATCTTAATAGAAAACTCAATATCCATTTTTGAATTTGCCCGACTCGGAACTTGAATCCAGGACCTCATGTCTGTAGTCGAACATGCTAACCACTAGACCAATGAGGCAGTCTATGGCATAAAGCTACTATTCAATTGAATGTAACAAACTACATCCTAATACAGAAATTCTTGTTTTGATGTGCTTTAAATTTCGATTCGATGGCCTCGAAGATAGTACATAATCGTTTCATTTTAGAACAAATAATCTTTAAGAAATAAATAATTTCATAGAGTTCTTATTTCCTACTCCATATTTTATTTTTTTAAAGAAAAGCTAATTATATAAATTTTATAAAGTTTCTTCTATATTGAAACTTTAATTATAAAGTCTTATTTATTTCGTGTTTTAATAAATATTTCTAAATATAAGAAAATCCGTAAAGCAGCGTGGTGGGTCTATGTTCTAAAAAAGCTCTCTATCCTTAGTGAGGAGGCATGAGCACAGCAGTTGGACATTAATGGGCTGCTGCTTACCTTTTTACATGTAAAATTTACTCATTAAAACATAATCCATCAAAGATATAGTTTTTATGGTATGTAAAACTTGTAAACTATAGCAAATGCGAAGTTTGAATTTTTTAATTAAATGAATGAGAACTTCCTAAGAAGCTGTAAGAAAGAAAAAAGAAGAATACAGCAATATGTATGATAGGAGACTCTCTGATGATTTTCAGTCAAACAAAAAGTTTTTCTGGAAATCAATACAAATTGCCCGAGGAAGCTTCGTAAAATCAGAAGTTTATATGGAAGTTTAATAAAAGGAGAAGAATGGATATTCAAGAGATGGAAAGATTATTTTGAAAGTTTGTTTGAAAGAAATGAAGCAGAGGTAAATATGGCCTCTGCGGATTGCAATGAATGCAAGATAAGTGATAGCGATATTAGTTTGGATGACATTATGAAAGCGATAAAAGATATGAAATCAGGTAAGGCTGCTGGGTATGACAGAGTGTCAGTCGAGATGCTGAAGGCTGGCCGCGGTATTGTGGTCGCTCAACTGTACTGCCTCTTCAATATATGCTGGGAGAAAGGTCAAGTCCCAAGAGATTGGAGCAAGGCCGTAATTGTACCTCTATATAAAGGAAAAGGAGTGCAAAAATTACCGCGGTATCAGCCTTCTTAGTGTCGTCGGCAAATTGTATGCAAAGATATTGATTGATATTGATATTGAAAGGGTGATTAATAAAACTGATGAGAAAATATGGGACGTGCAAGCGGGGTTTAGAAGAGGAATGGGATGTACGGATCAGGCTTTTCTTTACGGTGCATAACTGAAAAATGTTTGGCTGAACACCAAAAAGTTTATTTCGCCTTCGTAGATTTAGAAAAGGCCTATGATCAAGTGGTGAGGAATGAGCTGTGGTCAACGTTATCTACGTATGGGGTGAGCGGTTGTCTGATCCAAGCATTGTAGTCTCTCTATGAGGGTTCTAGTGCTTGTGTCAGAAGAAACGGAGCGTACACGGAGTAGTTTCCTGTCGAAAGAGGTGTTTGACAGGGATGTGTCACCATGGCTGGTCAACCTATTCATGGATAAATGTTTGACAGATATAAAAGAAACTATGTATGGGTTAAGAATGAATGAATTACTTATCAAATGTTTACTCTACGCTGATGATCAAGTAATACTTGCGTCATCCGCTAACGAGCTTCAGGAGATGCTAAATATTATGAATGAAGCTTTGAAAGGGAAAGGAATGAAAGTGAATGTAAACAAAACGAAAGTTATGCTTTTTGAACGAGATGAATCTATGATGAATGGCAATATTTTGATAGATGGGGAACAAGTGGAAGAGGTGAAAGAATTTGTATACTTGGGATCTAAATTTACAAAAGATGGAACATGTGA